>JAWNOQ010000047.1:0-600000 GCA_035045865.1 Drosophila austrosaltans
AAATCGATAAGGATATCGAAATCCAAAGGGATATCGAAATCCATAGGGATATCGAAATCGATATGGATATCGACATCCATAGGGATATCGAAATCGATATGGATATCGAAATCCATAGGGATATCTAAATCGACATGGATATCGAAATCCATAGGGATATCGAAATCCATAGGGATATCGAAATCGATATGGATACCGAAATCGATATGGATATCGAAACCCATAGGGATATAGAAATCCATAGGGATATCGAAATCCATAGGGATATCGAAATCCATATGGATATCGCAATCGATATGGATACCGAAATTGATACGGATATCGAAATTCAGAGTGATATCGAAACCATTGGGATATCGAAATCCATAGGGATATCGAAATCGATATGGATATCGAAATCCATATTTATATCTAAATCGATATGGATATCGAAATCCATAGGGATATCGAAATCGATATGGATATCGAAATCGATATGGATATAGAAATCCATATGGATATCGAAATCCATAGGGATATCGAAATCGATATGGATATCGAAATCCATAGGGATATCGAAATCCATAGGGATATCAGAAATCCATAGAACATCGAAATCCATAGGGATGTCGAAATCCATAGATATCGAAATCCATAGGGATATCGAAATCGAAATGGATATCGAAATCCATAGGGATACCAAAATCGATATGGATATCGAAGTCCATAAGGATATCGAAATCTATATGGATATCGAAATCCATAGGGAAACGAAATTGATATGGATATCGCAATCCATAGGGATACCGAAATCGATATGGATATCGAAATCCAAAGGGATACCGAAATCGATAAAGATATCGAAATCCAAAGGGATATCGAAATCCATAGGGATATCGAAATCCATAGGGATATCGAAATCCATAGGGATATCGAAATCCATAGCGATATCGAAATCGATATGGATACCGAAATTGATATGAATATCGAAATCCATAGGGATACCGAAATCGATATGGATATCGAAATCCATAGGGATATCGAAATCCATAGGGATATCGGAAGCCATAGGTATATCGAAATCGATATGGCTAATGAAATCCATAGGGATATCGAAATCGATATGGATATCGAAATCCATAGGGATACCGAAATCGATATGGATATCGAAATCCAAAGGGATACCGAAATCGATAAAGATATCGAAATCCAAAGGGATATCGAAATCCATAGGGATATCGAAATCCTTATTGATATCGAAATCCATAGGGATATCGAAATCCATAGCGATATTGAAATCCATAGGGATACCGAAATCGATATGGATATCGAAATCCATAGGGATATCGAAATTCAAAGGGATATCGAAATGGATATCGAAATCGATATGGATATCGACATCCATACGGCTATCGAAATCGATATAGATATCGAAATCCATAGGGATACCAAAATCGATATGGATATCGAAATCCATAGGGATATCTAAATCGATATGGATATCGAAATCCACAGGGATATCGAAATCGATATGGATATTGAAATCGAAATGGATATCGAAATCCATAGGGATATCGAAATCGATATGGATATCGACATCCATAGTTATATCTAAATCGATATGGATATCGAAATCCATAGGGATATCGAAATCGATATGGATATTGAAATCGATATGGATATAGAAATCCATATGGATATCGAAATCCATAGGGATATCGAAATCGATATGGATATCGAAATCCATAGGGATATCGAATTCCATAGGGATATCGAAATACATAGGTATCGAAATCCATAGGGATATCGAAATCCATACGGATATCGAAATCGATATGGATATCGAAATCCATAGGGATGTCGAAATCCATAGGTATTGAAATCCATAGGGATATCGAAATCGAAATGGATATCGAAATCCATAGGGATACCAAAATCGATATGGATATCGAAGTCCATAAGGATATCGAAATCTATATGGATATCGAAATCCATAGGGATATCGAAATTGATATGGATATCGAAATCCATAGGGATACCGAAATCGATATGGATATCGAAATCCAAAGGGATACCGAAATCGATAAAGATATCGAAATCCAAAGGGATATCGAAATCCATAGGGATATCGAAATCCATAGGGATATCGAAATCCATAGGGATATCGAAATCCATAGCGATATCGAAATCGATATGGATACCGAAATTGATATGGATATCGAAATCCATAGGGATACCGAAATCGATATGGATATCGAAATCCATAGGAATATCGAAATCCATAGGGATATCGAAATCCATAGGGATATCGAAATCGATATGGCTATTGAAATCCATAGGGATATCGAAATCGATATGGATATTGAAATCCATAGGGATACCGAAATCGATATGGATATCGAAATCCAAAGGGATACCGAAATCGATAAAGATATCGAAATCCAAAGGGATATCGAAATCCATAGGGATATCGAAATCAGGGGAATATCGAAATCCATAGGGATATCGAAATCCATAGCGATATCGAAATCCATAGGGATACCGAAATCGATATGGATATCGAAATCCATAGGGATATCGAAATTCAAAGGGATATCGAAATTGATATCGAAATCGATATGGATATCGACATCCATACGGCTATCGAAATCGATATAGATATCGAAATCCATAGGGATACCAAAATCGATATGGATATCGAAATCCATAGGGATATCTAAATCGATATGGATATCGAAATCCATAGGGATATCGAAATCGATATGGATATTGAAATCGAAATGGATATCGAAATCCATAGGGATATCGAAATCGATGTGGATATCGACATCCATAGGGATATCGAAATCGATATGGATATCAAAATCCATAGGGATATCTAAATCGATATGGATATCGAAATCCATAGGGATATCGAAATCGATATGGGTATTGAAATCCATAGGGATATCGAAATCGATATGGATATCGAAATCGATATGGATATCGAAATCCATAGGGATACCGAAATCGATATGGATATCGAAATCCATAGGGATATCGAAATCCATAGGGATATCGAAATCCATAGCGATATCGAAATCGATATGGATACCGAAATTGATATGGATATCGAAATCCATAGGGATACCGAAATCGATATGGATATCGAAATCCATAGGGATATCGAAATCCATAGGGATATCGAAATCCATAGGGATATCGAAATCGATATGGATATCGACATCCATACGGCTATCGAAATCGATATAGATATCGAAATCCATAGGGATACCAAAATCGATATGGATATCGAAATCCATAGGGATACCGTAATCGATATGGATATCGAAATCCAAAGTATACCGAAATCGATAAAGATATCGAAATCCAAAGGGATATCGAAATCCATAGGGATATCGAAATCGATATGGATATCGCCATCCATAGGGATATCGAAATCGATATGGATATCGAAATCGATAGGGATATCTAAATCGACAGGGATATCGAAATCCATAGGGATATCGAAATCCATAGGGATATCGAAATCGATATGGGTATTGAAGTCCATAGGGATATCGAAATCGATATGGATATAAAAACCCATAGGGATATCTAAATCGATATGGATATTGAAATCGATATGGATATCGAAATCAAAATGGATATCGAAATCCATAGGGATATCGAAATTGATATGGATATCGAAATCCATAGGGATACCGAAATCGATATGGATATCGAAATCCAAAGGGATACCGAAATCGATAAAGATATCGAAATCCAAAGGGATATCGAAATCCATAGGGATATCGAAATCGATATGGATATCGACATCCATAGGGATATCGAAATCGATATGGATATCGAAATCCATAGGGATATCTAAATCGACATGGATATCGAAATCCATAGGGATATCGAAATCCATAGGGATATCGAAATCGATATGGATACCGAAATCGATATGGATATCGAAACCCATAGGGATATAGAAATCCATGGGGATATCGAAATCCATAGGGATATCGAAATCCATATGGATATCGAAATCGATATGGATACCGAAATTGATACGGATATCGAAATTCAGAGTGATATCGAAACCATTGGGATATCGAAATCCATAGGGATATCGAAATCGATATGGATATCGAAATCCATAGTTATATCTAAATCGATATGGATATCGAAATCCATAGGGATATCGAAATCGATATGGATATTGAAATCGATATGGATATAGAAATCCATTTGGATATCGAAACCCATAGGGATATAGAAATCCATAGGGATATCGAAATCCATAGGTATCGAAATCCATAGGGATATCGAAATCCATACGGATATCGAAATCGATATGAATATCGAAATCCATAGGGATGTCGAAATCCATAGGTATCGAAATCCATAGGGATATCGAAATCGAAATGGATATCGAAATCCATAGGGATACCAAAATCGATATGGATATCGAAGTCCATAAGGATATCGAAATCTATATGGATATCGAAATCCATAGGGATATCGAAATTGATATGGATATCGCAATCCATAGGGATACCGAAATCGATATGGATATCGAAATCCAAAGGGATACCGAAATCGATAAAGATATCGAAATCCAAAGGGATATCGAAATCCATAGGGATATCGAAATCCATAGGGATATCGAAATCCATAGGGATATCGAAATCCATAGCGATATCGAAATCGATATGGATACCGAAATTGATATGGATATCGAAATCCATAGGGATACCGAAATCGATATGGATATCGAAATCCATAGGGATATCGAAATCCATAGGGATATCGGAATCCATAGGGATATCGAAATCGATATGGCTAATGAAATCCATAGGGATATCGAAATCGATATGGATATCGAAATCCATAGGGATACCGAAATCGATATGGATATCGAAATCCAAAGCGATACCGAAATCGATAAAGATATCGAAATCCAAAGGGATATCGAAATCCATAGGGATATCGAAATCCTTAGGGATATCGAAATCCATAGGGATATCGAAATTCAAAGGGATATCGAAATGGATATCGAAATCGATATGGATATCGACATCCATACGGCTATCGAAATCGATATAGATATCGAAATCCATAGGGATACCAAAATCGATATGGATATCGAAATCCATAGGGATATCTAAATCGATATGGATATCGAAATCCACAGGGATATCGAAATCGATATGGATATTGAAATCGAAATGGATATCGAAATCCATAGGGATATCGAAATCGATATGGATATCGACATCCATAGGGATATCGAAATCGATATGGATATCAAAATCCATAGGGATATCTAAATCGATATGGATATCGAAATCCATAGGGATATCGAAATCGATATGGGTATTGAAATCCATAGGGATATCGAAATCGATATGGATATCGAAATCCATAGGGATACCGAAATCGATATGGATATCGAAATCCATAGGGATATCGAAATCCATAGGGATATCGAAATCCATAGCGATATCGAAATCGATATGGATACCGAAATTGATATGGATATCGAAATCCATAGGGATACCGAAATCGATATGGATATCGAAATCCATAGGGATATCGAAATCCATAGGGATATCGAAATCCATAGGGATATCGAAATCGATATGGGTATTGAAATCCATAGGGATATCGAAATCGATATGGATATCGACATCCATAGGGATATCGAAATCGATATGGATATCGAAAGCCATAGGGATATCGAAATCCATAGGGATATCGAAATCCATAGGGATACCAAAATCGATATGGATATCGAAATCCATAAGGATATCGAAATCGATATGGATATCGAAATCCATATGGATACCGAAATTGATATGGATTTCGAAATCCATAGGGATACCGAAATCGATATGGATATCGAAATCCATAGGGATATCGAAATCCATAGGGATACCAAAATCGATATGGATATCGAAATCCATAAGGATATCGAAATCGATATGGATATCGAAATCCATAGGGATATCGAAATCCATAGGGATATCGAAATCGATTTGGATACCGAAATTGATACGGATATCGAAATTCATAGTGATATCGAAATCCATAGGGATATCGAAATCCATAGGGATATCGAAATCCATAGGGATATCGAAATCGATATGGGTACTGAAATCCATAGGGATATCGAAATCGATATGCATATCGAAATCCATAGGGATACCGAAATCGATATGGATATCGAAATCCAAAGTATACCGAAATCGATAAAGATATCGAAATCCAAAGGGATATCGAAATCCATAGGGATATCGAAATCGATATGGATATCGACATCCATAGGGATATCGAAATCGATATGGATATCGAAATCGATAGGGATATCTAAATCGACATGGATATCGAAATCCATAGGGATATCGAAATCCATAGGGATATCGAAATCGATATGGGTATTGAAGTCTATAGGGATATCGAAATCGATATGGATATCAAAACCCATAGGGATATCTAAATCGATATGGATATTGAAATCGATATGGATATCGAAATCAAAATGGATATCGAAATCCATAGGGATATCGAAATTGATATGGATATCGAAATCCATAGGGATATAGAAATCCATAGGGATATCGAAATCCATAGGGATATCGAAATCCATATGGATATCGAAATCGATATGGATACCGAAATTGATACGGATATCGAAATTCAGAGTGATATCGAAACCATTGGGATATCGAAATCCATAGGGATATCGAAATCGATATGGGTATTGAAGTCTATAGGGATATCGAAATCGATATGGATATCAAAACCCATAGGGATATCTAAATCGATATGGATATTGAAATCGATATGGATATCGAAATCAAAATGGATATCGAAATCCATAGGGATATCGAAATTGATATGGATATCGAAATCCATAGGGATATAGAAATCCATAGGGATATCGAAATCCATAGGGATATCGAAATCCATATGGATATCGAAATCGATATGGATACCGAAATTGATACGGATATCGAAATTCAGAGTGATATCGAAACCATTGGGATATCGAAATCCATAGGGATATCGAAATCGATAAAGATATCGAAATCCAAAGGGATATCGAAATCCATAGGGATATCGAAATCGATATGGATATCGACATCCATAGGGATATCGAAATCGATATGGATATCGAAATCGATAGGGATATCTAAATCGACATGGATATCGAAATCCATAGGGATATCGAAATCCATAGGGATATCGAAATCGATATGGGTATTGAAGTCTATAGGGATATCGAAATCGATATGGATATCAAAACCCATAGGGATATCTAAATCGATATGGATATTGAAATCGATATGGATATCGAAATCAAAATGGATATCGAAATCCATAGGGATATCTAAATCGACATGGATATCGAAGTCCATAGGGATATCGAAATCCATAGGGATATCGAAATCGATATGGATATCGAAATCGATATGGATATCGAAACCCATAGGGATATAGAAATCCATAGGGATATCGAAATCCATAGGGATATCGAAATCCATATGGATATCGAAATCGATATGGATACCGAAATTGATACGGATATCGAAATTCAGAGTGATATCGAAACCATTGGGATATCGAAATCCATAGGGATATCGAAATCGATATAGATATCGAAATCCATAGTTATATCTAAATCGATATGGATATCGAAATCCATAGGGATATCGAAATCGATATGGATATTGAAATCGATATGGATATAGAAATCCATATGGATATCGAAATCCATAGGGATATCGAAATCGATATGGATATCGAAATCCATAGGGATATCGAATTCCATAGGGATATCGAAATCCATAGGTATCGAAATCCATAGGGATATCGAAATCCATACGGATATCGAAGTCGATATGGATATCGAAATCCATAGGGATGTCGAAATCCATAGGTATCGAAATCCATAGGGATATCGAAATCGAAATGGATATCGAAATCCATAGGGATACCAAAATCGATATGGATATCGAAGTCCATAAGGATATCGAAATCTATATGGATATCGAAATCCATAGGGATATCGAAATTGATATGGATATCGAAATCCATAGGGATACCGAAATCGATATGGATATCGAAATCCAAAGGGATACCGAAATCGATAAAGATATCGAAATCCAAAGGGATATCGAAATCCATAGGGATATCGAAATTCATAGGGATATCGAAATCCATAGGGATATCGAAATCCATAGCGATATCGAAATCGATATGGATGCCGAAATTGATATGGATATCGAAATCCATAGGGATACCGAAATCGATATGGATATCGAAATCCATAGGAATATCGAAATCCATAGGGATATCGAAATCCATAGGGATACCGAAATCGATATGGATATCGAAATCCAAAGGGATACCGAAATCGATAAAGATATCGAAATCCAAAGGGATATCGAAATCCATAGGGATACCGAAATCCAGAGGGATATCGAAATCCATAGGGATATCGAAATCCATAGCGATATCGAAATCCATAGGGATACCGAAATCGATATGGATATCGAAATCCATAGGGATATCGAAATTCAAAGGGATATCGAAATTGATATCGAAATCGATATGGATATCGACATCCATACGGCTATCGAAATCGATATAGATATCGAAATCCATAGGGATACCAAAATCGATATGGATATCGAAATCCATAGGGATATCTAAATCGATATGGATATCGAAATCCATAGGGATATCGAAATCGATATGGATATTGAAATCGAAATGGATATCGAAATCCATAGGGATATCGAAATCGATATGGATATCGACACCCATAGGGATATCGAAATCGATATGGATATCAAAATCCATAGGGATATCTAAATCGATATGGATATCGAAATCCATAGGGATATCGAAATCGATATGGGTATTGAAATCCATAGGGATATCGAAATCGATATGGATATCGAAATCGATATGGATATCGAAATCCATAGGGATACCGAAATCGATATGGATATCGAAATCCATAGGGATATCGAAATCCATAGGGATATCGAAATCCATAGCGATATCGAAATCGATATGGATACCGAAATTGATATGGATATCGAAATCCATAGGGATACCGAAATCGATATGGATATCGAAATCCATAGGGATATCGAAATCCATAGGGATATCGAAATCCATAGGGATATCGAAATCGATATGGATATCGACATCCATACGGCTATCGAAATCGATATAGATATCGAAATCCATAGGGATACCAAAATCGATATGGATATCGAAATCCATAGGGATACCGAAATCGATATGGATATCGAAATCCAAAGTATACCGAAATCGATAAAGATATCGAAATCCAAAGGGATATCGAAATCCATAGGGATATCGAAATCGATATGGATATCGACATCCATAGGGATATCGAAATCGATATGGATATCGAAATCGATAGGGATATCTAAATCGACAGGGATATCGCAATCCATAGGGATATCGAAATCCATAGGGATATCGAAATCGATATGGGTATTGAAGTCCATAGGGATATCGAAATCGATATGGATATCAAAACCCATAGGGATATCTAAATCGATATGGATATTGAAATCGATATGGATATCGAAATCAAAATGGATATCGAAATCCATAGGGATATCGAAATTGATATGGATATCGAAATCCATAGGGATACCGAAATCGATATGGATATCGAAATCCAAAGGGATAACGAAATCGATAAAGATATCGAAATCCAAAGGGATATCGAAATCCATAGGGATATCGAAATCGATATGGATATCGACATCCATAGGGATATCGAAATCGATATGGATATCGAAATCCATAGGGATATCTAAATCGACATGGATATCGAAATCCATAGGGATATCGAAATCCATAGGGATATCGAAATCGATATGGATACCGAAATCGATATGGATATCGAAACCCATAGGGATATAGAAATCCATAGGGATATCGAAATCCATAGGGATATCGAAATCCATATGGATATCGAAATCGATATGGATACCGAAATTGATACGGATATCGAAATTCAGAGTGATATCGAAACCATTGGGATATCGAAATCCATAGGGATATCGAAATCGATATGGATATCGAAATCCATAGTTATATCTAAATCGATATGGATATCGAAATCCATAGGGATATCGAAATCGATATGGATATCGAAATCCATAGGGATATCGAAATCCATAAGGATATCGAAATCCATAGGGATATCGAAATCCATAGGGATATCGAAATCCATAGGTATCGAAATCCATAGGGATATCGAAATCCATACGGATATCGAAATCGATATGGATATCGAAATCCATAGGGATGTCGAAATCCATAGGTATCGAAATCCATAGGGATATCGAAATCGAAATGGATATCGAAATCCATAGGGATACCAAAATCGATATGGATATCGAAGTCCATAAGGATATCGAAATCTATATGGATATCGAAATCCATAGGGATATCGAAATTGATATGGATATCGCAATCCATAGGGATACCGAAATCGATATGGATATCGAAATCCAAAGAGATACCGAAATCGATAAAGATATCGAAATCCAAAGGGATATCGAAATCCATAGGGATATCGAAATCCATAGGGATATCGAAATCCATAGGGATATCGAAATCCATAGCGATATCGAAATCCATAGCGATATCGAAATCGATATGGATACCGAAATTGATATGGATATCGAAATCCATAGGGATACCGAAATCGATATGGATATCGAAATCCATAGGGATATCGAAATCCATAGGGATATCGGAATCCATAGGGATATCGAAATCGATATGGCTAATGAAATCCATAGGGATATCGAAATCGATATGGATATCGAAATCCATAGGGATACCGAAATCGATATGGATATCGAAATCCAAAGGGATACCGAAATCGATAAAGATATCGAAATCCAAAGGGATATCGAAATCCATAGGGATATCGAAATCCTTAGGGATATCGAAATCCATAGGGATATCGAAATCCATAGCGATATCGAAATCCATAGGGATACCGAAATCGATATGGATATCGAAATCCATAGGGATATCGAAATTCAAAGGGATATCGAAATGGATATCGAAATCGATATGGATATCGACATCCATACGGCTATCGAAATCGATATAGATATCGAAATCCATAGGGATACCAAAATCGATATGGATATCGAAATCCATAGGGATATCTAAATCGATATGGATATCGAAATCCACAGGGATATCGAAATCGATATGGATACTGAAATCGAAATGGATATCGAAATCCATAGGGATATCGAAATCGATATGGATATCGACATCCATAGGGATATCGAAATCGATATGGATATCAAAATCCATAGGGATATCTAAATCGATATGGATATCGAAATCCATAGGGATATCGAAATCGATATGGGTATTGAAATCCATAGGGATATCGAAATCGATATGGATATCGAAATCCATAGGGATACCGAAATCGATATGGATATCGAAATCCATAGGGATATCGAAATCCATAGGGATATCGAAATCCATAGCGATATCGAAATCGATATGGATACCGAAATTGATATGGATATCGAAATCCATAGGGATACCGAAATCGATATGGATATCGAAATCCATAGGGATATCGAAATCCATAGGGATATCGAAAGATATCGAAATCCAAAGGGATATCGAAATCCATAGGGATATCGAAATCGATATGGATATCGACATCCATAGGGATATCGAAATCGATATGGATATCGAAATCGATAGGGATATCTAAATCGACAGGGATATCGCAATCCATAGGGATATCGAAATCCATAGGGATATCGAAATCGATATGGGTATTGAAGTCCATAGGGATATCGAAATCGATATGGATATCAAAACCCATAGGGATATCTAAATCGATATGGATATTGAAATCGATATGGATATCGAAATCAAAATGGATATCGAAATCCATAGGGATATCGAAATTGATATGGATATCGAAATCCATAGGGATACCGAAATCGATATGGATATCGAAATCCAAAGGGATACCGAAATCGATAAAGATATCGAAATCCAAAGGGATATCGAAATCCATAGGGATATCGAAATCGATATGGATATCGACATCCATAGGGATATCGAAATCGATATGGATATCGAAATCCATAGGGATATCTAAATCGACATGGATATCGAAATCCATAGGGATATCGAAATCCATAGGGATATCGAAATCGATATGGATACCGAAATCGATATGGATATCGAAACCCATAGGGATATAGAAATCCATAGGGATATCGAAATCCATAGGGATATCGAAATCCATATGGATATCGAAATCGATATGGATACCGAAATTGATACGGATATCGAAATTCAGAGTGATATCGAAACCATTGGGATATCGAAATCCATAGGGATATCGAAATCGATATGGATATCGAAATCCATAGTTATATCTAAATCGATATGGATATCGAAATCCATAGGGATATCGAAATCGATATGGATATTGAAATCGATATGGATATAGAAATCCATATGGATATCGAAATCCATAGGGATATCGAAATCGATATGGATATCGAAATCCATAGGGATATCGAAATCCATAGGGATATCGAAGTCCATAGGTATCGAAATCCATAGGGATATCGAAATCCATACGGATATCGAAATCGATATGGATATCGAAATCCATAGGGATGTCGAAATCCATAGGTATCGAAATCCATAGGGATATCGAAATCGAAATGGATATCGAAATCCATAGGGATACCAAAATCGATATGGATATCGAAGTCCATAAGGATATCGAAATCTATATGGATATCGAAATCCATAGGGATATCGAAATTGATATGGATATCGCAATCCATAGGGATACCGAAATCGATATGGATATCGAAATCCAAAGGGATACCGAAATCGATAAAGATATCGAAATCCAAAGGGATATCGAAATCCATAGGGATATCGAAATCCATAGGGATATCGAAATCCATAGGGATATCGAATTCCATAGCGATATCGAAATCGATATGGATACCGAAATTGATATGGATATCGAAATCCATAGGGATACCGAAATCGATATGGATATCGAAATCCATAGGGATATCGAAATCCATAGGGATATCGGAATCCATAGGGATATCGAAATCGATATGGCTAATGAAATCCATAGGGATATCGAAATCGATATGGATATCGAAATCCATAGGGATACCGAAATCGATATGGATATCGAAATCCAAAGGGATACCGAAATCGATAAAGATATCGAAATCCAAAGGGATATCGAAATCCATAGGGATATCGAAATCCTTAGGGATATCGAAATCCATAGGGATATCGAAATCCATAGCGATATCGAAATCCATAGGGATACCGAAATCGATATGGATATCGAAATCCATAGGGATATCGAAATTCAAAGGGATATCGAAATGGATATCGAAATCGATATGGATATCGACATCCATACGTACTATCGAAATCGATATAGATATCGAAATCCATAGGGATACCAAAATCGATATGGATATCGAAATCCATAGGGATATCTAAATCGATATGGATATCGAAATCCACAGGGATATCGAAATCGATATGGATACTGAAATCGAAATGGATATCATTTATAATCGCAGTACTTCACTGAAGCAAGTCGTGTTTTTTGCCGCTCCGCTTAAATACGAAAATTATTGTGCTCTAAGACCGCTTAGAATTTAATTTTTGTGCCTAAATATAAACAAAGTATTTTCGGCGTTCAAACCTTATTATTAAACTTTTAAATGAAGTTATAATATAAACTGCCATCATAAAGTTTAAATTGTCCAATTATTCTTTTTGGACTTTTCCTGTGTGTCTACAGCTGCTCGCTTTTTGTGCTTCTCTCTTAACTAAGAGTGTTAATTGTCGCACTCTTCGCCCTGTAACAAGTTGAGCATCTCACTACCCAAATTAACAAGTGCAGTTATATACGTTGGCTCTCGCGCTTGATTACTGCTGAAGCGAAATCATTTTTATCATCTGCTTTGCCCTTCTATTCGGCTACAGTGCATACTACCTAAGTGAGATTGCCTGTAACTATGCTGGCTTGCTGCATCTCAACGTGTGACAGGAGACAACTCATAGCCGACGATCTCTATGTCTCATGTTGGCTCTGCGATAACTATGCACATATTAAATGTGCCGGTCTCACTGGGCGTGTCCGAGATACAATAAGAAAAAGGATTGGACTTAACTGGACATGTGACAGTTGTCGCACTGTGGAGCTTGAGATGAGAACATTTATGCGACAAACGCGTGATGGTTTTAAGAGTCTTCACGCTGATTTAAGCTCTTTCGTGAAGAAGTTCAATGATCTTGAGTCAAATTTCATCTCATTGAAAGTCTTGAGCGAGTCCCCTAAGAGAAAAAAATCAAACAACCTCTCTGTGGATACTTCTGCAATGCCTCTTACTCCTAATATGGAAACCACTACTCCAATTTTTGCGACGCCTCTTATTGTCGATATGCCTTCGGATGTAAATCGTCACAACAACTTTACGGAGAGCGATGCTGCCGAAATCATTGCTGACGGGAATGATGCTTTAACTTCTGTGGCATCAGCTGATAATATGATTGTTGTAACTGCTCCAAATGGTGTCGCTGAGTCCATCGAAATTGCTAGCACATCTGCTCCTTCTAATGCTGTAGTTGAAGCCGTTACCCCAATCAATACCTTGGTCACTGGCACTGCGATAACGTCTATGGCTTCTGTTGTTACTTATTCAACTACCGTCGCTGCTTCTACCTGCACTATTACAGCAATTGCGCCGAAGAAGCATATTTTTGTATCCCGCCTGCATGCCAACACTGCTGAAGATGACCTCATTGCTTTCATCCATAAAGCTTTTCCTGCCTCGGATATTTTAGTTAGGAAATTTAAATTTAGTAAAGCTAGAGATATTTCTTCTTTTAAGATTTCCGTACCTAACTCTCTATTCAATTCTATTGTAGCCTCATCTTTTTGGCCTGAGCATACTGTTGTTCATGAGTTCACAGTATCTAACAATCGGCCTACTAGATCTGTTGCCTCTCTACCTACTTCAAAACCATCAAAAAACTAAATTTCCTAACTCCTGAAATCAATATATCTTATCAAAATGTGAGAGGTCTGCTTAGCAAACTAACATCTATTTATCTAAACAGTATCTCTTTTACCTCCCATGTTATTGCGTTTTCTGAGACTTGGCTCAAACCAAATGTCTTAAGTTCCGAGTTTTTTCAAGTGAATATGTGGTTTATAGAAATGATAGACCTGCGCGTCGAGGTGGAGGCGTTCTGGTTGCCATCAAATCTGACCTTTCCAGTGAGATGGTGAGCATTGACGTCCCTTACAATGTCGAAATAATTTGTGTTAAAATTTCTTGCCAGAACACAAATGTCTTTATAATTTGTTGCTATATTCCTCCAACGTCTGACATTTCTATTTATAATCACCACGCAGCTGTCTTTAAAAATATTTTCTCTTCCCTCCGTGATCGTGATCATTTAATCATTTTGGGTGATTTTAACTTACCACATGTGTCGTGGCAAACCGACCTGGAGGTTCCTTATCTAATCCCTTCAGCACATAACGAATTTTTAAGTGAGCTGTTTGACCTTCCCTTGTTTCAAATGAATTCGATAATCAACTCATCAAGCAGACTTCTTGATTTAGTATTCGTTAGTGATTCTTCATCAATAAATATCGAACGATGTCCTCCTTTATCGCTTCCCGAAGATGCATATCACCCTACACTGGAAATTAATCTTACTCTTAAATCTTCATGTAATATTATCCCCTCTTCTAAACCTCGTTTGCGGAAATGTTTTCGCAAAACTAACTTTGCCCGCCTTGATGCTATTCTGAGTAGGACAGACTGGCATAATCTATTTAATAGTGTCGAGTTGGATATTGCCGTTGAACGCTTTTATTCAACTCTTTATGCTGCTTTTGATGTTTGTGTGCCAAACACAGAATGTGACTACAATTCAACTAAGCCTCCTTGGTTCACACGTACCCTCTCAAATTTGAAAAATGTTAAATCACGGTACTTTAAGCGCTTCAAAAAAACTCAATCACATTATGATTACATCAGATACAATTCAGCAAAATCAAAATTTCTTATATTAAATAAGCAATGCTATAATGATTACTTGTCACGTTGTAAAGCCGATTTTTTTCAAAATCCAAAGCAATTTTACAAATTTGTAAACTCTAAACGGCGTTCGAATACATCTCCTTCGTCATACTTCTTCAATGCGGAAACAGCGGATTCTGATTCTAATATAGCTGATCTGTTTGCTAATTTCTTCCAAATGACTTACTCTAATGCGCTGCCTTCCACTGGCTCTTATCCGTACTATATTCACCAATCCAACCTTATTTATATGCCTAGGATTTCTGAAGAATCTCTCATAATCGGTTTAGCCTCCTTGAAGTCTTCATTTGTGCCTGGTCCGGACAACGTCCCCAGTTGTGTTCTGAAGACATGCTCCTGTTCGTTAACAGTACCTTTGTTGAGGCTTTTTACTCTTTCCATTGAATCTGGTCGCTTTCCCTCTTTTTGGAATAATTCATTTATAATTCCCTTATTTAAAAAAGGTAATAAATCTGACATATCTAATTACAGAGGTATAGCCAAACTCTCGGCTATTCCAAAACTTTTTGAGGAAATTATTTCGATAAATCTGAAACACCAATGTAAATCTTTAATTTCTCCGCATCAGCATGGATTTTTGAAGGGACGTTCATCACTTACTAATCTTCTAGAGTTCAGTACTTTGGTTCACGATGGCTTTCGTAATAAATCACAAACGGATGTCATCTATACTGATTTTAGCAAAGCCTTTGATAGTGTTGATCACAATCTTCTGTTAAAGAAGCTTGATCTGCTAGGTTTTTCTCCTAATCTTCTTTCTTGGTTAAAGTCTTATCTCACCAATAGAACGCAAAGAGTTTTATTTAGAGCTTCGCTCTCCAAAAATGTTATGGTGTTATCTGGTGTTCCCCAAGGAAGTCATCTGGGCCCACTACTCTTTACCTTGTTTATTAATGATTTACCTAATGTTTTAAATAACTCTCATGTATTTATGTTTGCTGATGATGTTAAACTTTGCGTATCTTTTAAAGATCCAGCTTTTCATTCTAATTTGCAAGCGGATGTTAATAAGCTTAGTGAGTGGTGTATGAATAATCACCTCCATCTCAACACACTGAAATGTTCATCCATGACATTTTGTCGTCGTTCGCCGTTTCTTGCCACTTACTGCATGAATGGCGCTATCCTAAACAGAGTTTTTTCTATTGAAGATTTGGGCATCATTTTTGATCCAAAGCTAAACTTCCAGCTTCACATTTCATCTGTGACTAATAAAGCAACATCTTTGCTAGGCCTTATAAAGCGTTGGTCCAAAGAATTTAATGATCCCTACATCACCAAGCTCTTATTTACATCCTTGGTACGCCCAGTACTGGAATATTGCTCACCAGTTTGGAGTCCTCAGTATGCCGTTCACCAGCAACGTATTGAATCGATTCAAAAACAATTTCTTTTGTTTGCCCTTCGTGGCCTAAACTGGGAGCCAACTAGGCGCCTTCCACATTACTCAAGTAGACTTCTTCTCCTTAATCTTCCTTCTTTATTAAACCGTAGACGCGTCAGTGGCATTATATTTCTCCAAAAATTGCTATTAGGGGAAATAGACTCTCCCTTTTTGTTAGGGAAAATAAATTTTGCTGTTCCATGTCGTCCTACACGCAATTTTGTTCCTTTAAATTTAAGAACATGCGTCTTAAATTTTAGCCTACATGACCCTCTACGAGTGGTGTGTAGTGACTATAATGACTTTTCCCTTTTAATTTCTCCTCACATATCTCCTTCTTCTTTACGTTTTTTAATCCTTGCCTTTCTTCGAACTGTTCCTGCCTCTTAATTCTCTTTATTTCTACCTTTCTTCGCATTCCGCTTCTTTATGTTTTTGGTTATTCCTTTCTTTTTAATTATATTAGTTTAAGTAGCTTAAGTCAATTGCACCTTGTTTAGTTGACGTTATAAATAAATAAATAAATAAATAAATAAATAAATATCGAAATCCATAGGGATATCGAAATCGATATGGATATCGACATCTAAAGGGATATCGAAATCGATATGGATATCAAAATCCATAGGGATATCTAAATCGATATGGATATCGAAATCCATAGGGATATCGAAATCGATATGGGTATTGAAATCCATAGGGATATCGAAATCCATAGGGATATCGAAATCCATAGCGATATCGAAATCGATATGGATACCGAAATCGATATGGATATCGAAATCCATAGGGATATCGAATTCCATAGGGATATCGAAATCCATATGGATATCGAAATCGATATGGGTATTGAAATCCATAGGGATATCGAAATCGATATGGATATCGACATCCATAGGGATATCGAAATCGATATGGATATCGAAAGCCATAGGGATATCGAAATCCATAGGGATATCGAAATCCATAGGGATACCAAAATCGATATGGATATCGAAATCCATAAGGATATCGAAATCGATATGGATATCGAAATCCATATGGATACCGAAATTGATATGGATATCGAAATCCATAGGGATACCGAAATCGATATGGATATCGAAATCCATAGGGATATCGAAATCCATAGGGATACCAAAATCGATATGGATATCGAAATCCATAAGGATATCGAAATCGATATGGATATCGAAATCCATAGGGATATCGAAATTGATATGGATATCAAAATCCATAGGGATACCGAAATCGATATGGATATCGAAATCCAAAGGGATACCGAAATCGATAAAGATATCGAAATGCATAGGGATATCGAAATCCATAGGGATATCGAAATCCATAGGGATATCGAAATCCATAGGGATATCGAAATCCATAGCGATATCGAAATCCATAGGTATACCGAAATCGATATGAATATCGAAATCCATAGGGATATCGAAATCCATAGGGATATCGAAATCCATAGGGTTATCGAAATCCATAGGGATATCGAAATCTATATGGGTATTGAAATCCATAGGGATATCGAAATCGATATGGATATCGAAATCCATAGGGATACCGAAATCGATATTGATATCGAAATCCATAAGGATATCGAAATCGATATGGATATCGAAATCCATAGGGATATCGAAATTGATATGGATATCGAAATCCATAGGGATACCGAAATCGATATGGATATCGGCATCCATACGGCTATCGAAATCGATATAGATATCGATATCCATAGGGATATCTAAATCGATATGGATATGGATATTGAAATCGATATGGATATCGAAATCAAAATGGATATCGAAATCCATAGGGATATCGAAATTGATATGGATATCGAAATCCATAGGGATACCGAAATCGATATGGATATCGAAATCCAAAGGATACCGAAATCGATAAAGATATCGAAATCCAAAGGGATATCGAAATCCATAGGGATATCGAAATCGATATGGATATCGGCATCCATACGGCTATCGAAATCGATATAGATATCGAAATCCATAGGGATATCTAAATCGATATGGATATGGATATTGAAATCGATATGGATATCGAAATCAAAATGGATATCGAAATCCATAGGGATATCGAAATTGATATGGATATCGAAATCCATAGGGATACCGAAATCGATATGGATATCGGCATCCATACGGCTATCGAAATCGATATAGATATCGAAATCCATAGGGATATCGAAATCGATATGGATATCGAAATCCGTAGGGATATCTAAATCGACATGAATATCGAAATCCATAGGGATATCGAAATCCATAGGGATATCGAAATCGATATAGATACCGAAATCGATATGGATATCGAAACCCATAGGGATATAGAAATCCATAGGGATATCGAAATCCATAGGGATATCGAAATTCATAGGGATATCGAAATCAATATGGATACCGATATGTCGAAATCCATAGGTATCGAAATCCATAGATATAGAAATCGAAATGGATATCGAAATCCATAGGGATACCAAAATCGATATGGATATCGAAATCCATAAGGATATCGAAATCGATATGGATATCGAAATCCATAGGGATATCGAAATTGATATGGATATCGAAATCCATAGGGATACCGAAATCGATATGGATATCGGCATCCATACGGCTATCGAAATCGATATAGATATCGAAATCCATAGGGATACCAAAATCGATATGGATATCGAAATCCATAGGGATATCTATATCGATATGGATATCGAAATCCATAGGGATATCGAAATCGATATGGATATTGAAATCGAAATGGATATCGAAATCCATAGGGATATCGAAATCGATATGGATATCGACATCCATAGGGATATCGAAATCGATATGGATATCAAAATCCATAGGGATATCTAAATCGATATGGATATCGAAATCCATAGGGATATCGAAATCGATATGGATATTGAAATCGATATGGATATCGAAATCAAAATGGATATCGAAATTCATAGGGATATCGAAATGGATATCGAAACCGATATGGATATCGAAATCGATATGGATATCGAAATCCATAGGGATATCGAAATCGATATGGATATCGAAATCCATAGGGATATCTAAATCGATATGGATATCGAAATCCATAGGGATATCGAAATCGATATGGATATTGAAATCGATATGGATATCGAAATTCATAGGGATATCGAAATGGATATCGAAATCGATATGGATATCGACATCCATACGGCTATCGAAATCGATATAGATATCGAAATCCATAGGGATACCAAAATCGATATGGATATCGAAATCCATAGGGATATCGAAATCCATAGGTATCGATATCCATAGGGATATCTAAATCGATATGGATACCGAAATCCATAGGGATAACAAAATCGATATGGATATCGAAATCCATAGGGATATCGAAATCCATACGGATATCGAAATCGATATGGATATCGAAATCCATAGGGATACCAAAATCGATATGGATATCGAAATCCATAGGGATATCAAAATCGATATGGATATCGAAATACATAGGGATATCGAAATTGATATGGATATCGAAATCCAAAGGGATACCAAAATCGATATGGATATCGAAATCCAAAGGGATACCGAAATCGATAAAGATATCGAAATCCAAAGGGATATCGAAATCCATAGGGATATCGAAATCGATATGGATATCGACATCCATAGGGATATCGAAATCGATATGGATATCGAAATCCATAGGGATATCTAAATCGATATGGATATCGAAATCCATAGGGATATCGAAATCGATATGGATATTGAAATCGATATGGATATCGAAATCCATAGGGATATCGAAATCGATATGGATATCGAAATCCATAGGGATATCGAAATCGATATGGATATTGAAATCGATATGGATATAGAAATCCATATGGATATCGAAATCCATAGGGATATCGAAATCGATATGGATATCGAAATCCATAGGGATATCGAAATCCATAGTTATCGAAATCCATAGGGATATCGAAATCCATACGGATATCGAAATCGATATGGATATCGAAATCCATAGGGATGTCGAAATCCATAGGTATCGAAATCCATAGGGATATAGAAATCGAAATGGATATCGAAATCCATAGGGATACCAAAATCGATATGGATATCGAAATCCATAAGGATATCGAAATCGATATGGATATCGAAAACCATAGGGATATCGAAATTGATATGGATATCGAAATCCATAGGGATACCGAAATCGATATGGATATCGAAATACAAAGGGATACCGAAATCGATAAAGATATCGAAATCCAAAGGGATATCGAAATCCATAGGGATATCGAAATCCATAGGGATATCGAAATCCATAGGGATATCGAAATCCATAGGGATATCTAAATCGATATGGATATAGAAATCCATAGGGATATCGAAATCGATATGGATATTGAAATCGATATTGATATCGAAATCAAAATGGATATCGAAATTCATAGGGATATCGAAATGGATATCGAAACCGATATGGATATCGAAATCGATATGGATATCGAAATCCATAGGGATATCGAAATCGATATGGATATCGAAATCCATAGGGATATCGAAATCCATACGGATATCGAAATCGATATGGATATCGAAATCCATAGGGATACCAAAATCGATATGGATATCGAAATCCATAGGGATATCAAAATCGATATGGATATCGAAATACATAGGGATATCGAAATCGATATGGATATCAAAATCCATAGGGATATCTAAATCGATATGGATATCGAAATCCATAGGGATATCGAAATCGATATGGATATTGAAATCGATATGGATATCGAAATCAAAATGGATATCGAAATTCATAGGGATATCGAAATGGATATCGAAACCGATATGGATATCGAAATCGATATGGATATCGAAATCCATAGGGATATCGAAATCGATATGGATATCGAAATCCATAGGGATATCTAAATCGATATGGATATCGAAATCCATAGGGATATCGAAATCGATATGGATATTGAAATCGATATGGATATCGAAATTCATAGGGATATCGAAATGGATATCGAAATCGATATGGATATCGACATCCATACGGCTATCGAAATCGATATAGATATCGAAATCCATAGGGATACCAAAATCGATATGGATATCGAAATCCATAGGGATATCGAAATCCATAGGTATCGATATCCATAGGGATATCTAAATCGATATGGATACCGAAATCCATAGGGATAACAAAATCGATATGGATATCGAAATCCATAGGGATATCGAAATCCATACGGATATCGAAATCGATATGGATATCGAAATCCATAGGGATACCAAAATCGATATGGATATCGAAATCCATAGGGATATCAAAATCGATATGGATATCGAAATACATAGGGATATCGAAATTGATATGGATATCGAAATCCAAAGGGATACCAAAATCGATATGGATATCGAAATCCAAAGGGATACCGAAATCGATAAAGATATCGAAATCCAAAGGGATATCGAAATCCATAGGGATATCGAAATCGATATGGATATCGACATCCATAGGGATATCGAAATCGATATGGATATCGAAATCCATAGGGATATCTAAATCGATATGGATATCGAAATCCATAGGGATATCGAAATCGATATGGATATTGAAATCGATATGGATATCGAAATCCATAGGGATATCGAAATCGATATGGATATCGAAATCCATAGGGATATCGAAATCGATATGGATATTGAAATCGATATGGATATAGAAATCCATATGGATATCGAAATCCATAGGGATATCGAAATCGATATGGATATCGAAATCCATAGGGATATCGAAATCCATAGTTATCGAAATCCATAGGGATATCGAAATCCATACGGATATCGAAATCGATATGGATATCGAAATCCATAGGGATGTCGAAATCCATAGGTATCGAAATCCATAGGAATATAGAAATCGAAATGGATATCGAAATCCATAGGGATACCAAAATCGATATGGCTATCGAAATCCATAAGGATATCGAAATCGATATGGATATCGAAATCCATAGGGATATCGAAATTGATATGGATATCGAAATCCATAGGGATACCGAAATCGATATGGATATCGAAATACAAAGGGATACCGAAATCGATAAAGATATCGAAATCCAAAGGGATATCGAAATCCATAGGGATATCGAAATCCATAGGGATATCGAAATCCATAGGGATATCGAAATCCATAGGGATATCTAAATCGATATGGATATCGAAATCCATAGGGATATCGAAATCGATATGGATATTGAAATCGATATTGATATCGAAATCAAAATGGATATCGAAATTCATAGGGATATCGAAATGGATATCGAAACCGATATGGATATCGAAATCGATATGGATATCGAAATCCATAGGGATATCGAAATCGATATGGATATCGAAATCCATAGGGATATCTAAATCGATATGGATATCGAAATCCATAGGGATATCGAAATCGATATGGATATTGAAATCGATATGGATATCGAAATTCATAGGGATATCGAAATTCATATGGATATCGAAATGGATATCGAAATCGATATGGATATCGACATCCATACGGCTATCGAAATCGATATAGATATCGAAATCCATAGGGATACCAAAATCGATATGGATATCGAAATCCATAGGGATATCTAAATCGATATGGATATCGAAATCCATAGGGATATCGAAATCGATATGGATATTGAAATCGAAATGGATATCGAAATCCACAGGGATATCGAAATCGATATGGATATCGACATCCATAGGGATATCGAAATCGATATGTATATCAAAATCCATAGGGATATCTAAATCGATATGGATATCGAAATCCATAGGGATATCGAAATCGATATGGATATTGAAATCGATATGGATATCGAAATCAAAATGGATATCGAAATTCATAGGGATATCGAAATGGATATCGAAACCGATATGGATATCGAAATCGATATGGATATCGAAATCCATAGGGATATCGAAATCGATATGGATATCGAAATCCATAGGGATATCTAAATCGATATGGATATCGAAATCCATAGGGATATCGAAATCGATATGGATATTGAAATCGATATGGATATCGAAATTCATAGGAATATCGAAATTCATAGGGATATCGAAAAGGATATCGAAATCGATATGGATATCGACATCCATACGGCTATCGAAATCGATATAGATATCTAAATCCATAGGGATACCAAAATCGATATGGATATCGAAATCCATAGGGAAATCGAAATCCATAGGTATCGATATCCATAGGGATATCGAAATCAATATGGATACCGAAATCCATAGGGATAACAAAATCGATATGGATATCGAAATCCATATGGATATCGAAATCCATAGGGATATCGAAATCCATAGGTATCGAAATCCATAGGGATATCGAAATCCATACGGATATCGAAATCGATATGGATATCGAAATCCATAGGGATACCAAAATCGATATGGATATCGAAATCCATAGGGATATCGAAATCGATATGGATATCGAAATACATAGGGATATCGAAATTGATATGGATATCGAAATCCAAAGGGATACCGAAATCCAATGGGATACCGAAATCGATATGGATATCGAAATCCAAAGGGATACCGAAATCGATAAAGATATCGAAATCCAAACGGATATCGAAATCCATAGGGATATCGAAATCGATATGGATATCGACATCCATAGGGATATCGAAATCGATATGGATATCGAAATCCATAGGGATATCTAAATCGATATGGATATCGAAATCCATAGGGATATCGAAATCGATATGGATACCGAAATCGATATGGATATCGAAACCCATAGGGAAATAGAAATCCATATGGATATCGAAATCCATAGGGATATCGAAATCCATAGGGATATCGAAATCCATAGGGATATCGAAATCGATATGGATACCGAAATTGATACGTATATTGAAATTCATAGTGATATCGAAACCCATAGGGATATAGAAATCCATAGGGATATCGAAATCCATAGGGATATCGAAATCCATAGGGATATCGAAATCGATATGGATACCGAAATTGATACGGATATCGAAATTCATAGGGATATCGAAATGGATATCGAAATCGATATGGATATCGAAATCGATATGGATATCGACATCCATACGGCTATCGAAATCGATATAGATATCGAAATCCATAGGGATACCAAAATCGATATGGATATCGAAATCCATAGGGATATCGCAATCCATAGGTATCGATATCCATAGGGATATCGAAATCCATAGCGATATCGAAATCCATACGGATATCGAAATCGATATGGATATCGAAATCCATAGGGATGTTGAAATCGATATGGATATCGATATCCATAGGGATATCGAAATCGAAATGGATATTGAAATCGATATGGATATCGAAATCAAAATGGATATCGAAATTCATAGGGATATCGAAATGGATATCGAAACCGATATGGATATCGAAATCGATATGGATATCGAAATCCATAGGGATATCGAAATCGATATGGATATCGACATCTATAGGTATATCGGAATCGATATGGATATCGAAATCCATAGGGATATCTAAATCGATAAGGACATCGAAATCCATAGGGATATCGAAATCGATATGGATATTGAAATCGATATGGATATCGAAATCAAAATGGATATCGAAATTCATAGGGATATCGAAATGGATATCGAAACCGATATGGATATCGAAATCGATATGGATATCGAAATCCATAGGGATATCGAAATCGATATGGATATCGAAATCCATAGGGATATCTAAATCGATATGGATATCGAAATCCATAGGGATATCGAAATCGATATGGATATTGAAATCGATATGGATATCGAAATTCATAGGGATATCGAAATTCATAGGGATATCGAAATTCATAGGGATATCGAAATGGATATCGAAATCGATATGGATATCGAAACCGATATGGATATCGACATCCATACGGCTATCGAAATCCATAGGGCTACCAAAATCGATATGGATATCGAAATCCATAGGGATATCGAAATCCATTGGTATCGATCCATAGGGATATCTAAATCGACATGGATATCGAAATCCATAGGGATATCGAAATCCATAGGGATATCGAAATCGATATGGGTATTGAAATCCATAGGGGTATCGAAATCGATATGGATATCGAAGCCCATAGGGATATCTAAATCGATATGGATATTGAAATCGATATGAATATCGAAATCAAAATGGATATCGAAATCCATAGGGATATCGAAATTGATATGGATATCGAAATCCATAGGGATACCGAAATCGACATGGATATCGAAATCCAAAGGGATACCGAAATCGATAAAGATATCGAAATCCAAAGGGATATCGAAATCCATAGAGATATCGAAATCGATATGGATATCGACATCCATAGGGATATCGAAATCGATATGGATATCGAAATCCATAGGGATATCTAAATCGACATGGATATCGAAATCCATAGGGATATCGAATTCCATAGGGATATCGAAATCGATATGGATACCGAAATCGATATGGATATCGAAACCCATAGGGATATAGAAATCCATAGGGATATCGAAATCCATAGGGATATCGAAATCGATATGGAAACCGAAATCGATACGGATATCGAAATTCAGAGTGATATCGAAATCCATAGGGATATCGAAATCCATAGGGATATCGAAATCGATATGGATATCGAAATCCATAGTTATATCTAAATCGATATGGATATCGAAATCCATAGGAATATCGAAATCGTTATGGATATTGAAATCGATATGGATATCGAAATCCATATGGATATCGAAATCCATAGGGATATCGAAATCGAAATGGATATCGAAATCCATAGGGATATCGAAATCCATTGGTATCGATCCATAGGGATATCTAAATCGACATGGATATCGAAATCCATAGGGATATCGAAATCCATAGGGATATCGAAATCGATATGGGTATTGAAATCCATAGGGGTATCGAAATCGATATGGATATCGAAGCCCATAGGGATATCTAAATCGATATGGATATTGAAATCGATATGAATATCGAAATCAAAATGGATATCGAAATCCATAGGGATATCGAAATTGATATGGATATCGAAATCCATAGGGATACCGAAATCGACATGGATATCGAAATCCAAAGGGATACCGAAATCGATAAAGATATCGAAATCCAAAGGGATATCGAAATCCATAGAGATATCGAAATCGATATGGATATCGACATCCATAGGGATATCGAAATCGATATGGATATCGAAATCCATAGGGATATCTAAATCGACATGGATATCGAAATCCATAGGGATATCGAATTCCATAGGGATATCGAAATCGATATGGATACCGAAATCGATATGGATATCGAAACCCATAGGGATATAGAAATCCATAGGGATATCGAAATCCATAGGGATATCGAAATCGATATGGAAACCGAAATCGATACGGATATCGAAATTCAGAGTGATATCGAAATCCATAGGGATATCGAAATCCATAGGGATATCGAAATCGATATGGATATCGAAATCCATAGTTATATCTAAATCGATATGGATATCGAAATCCATAGGGATATCGAAATCGTTATGGATATTGAAATCGATATGGATATCGAAATCCATATGGATATCGAAATCCATAGGGATATCGAAATCGAAATGGATATCGAAATCCATAGGGATATCGAAATCCATAGGGATATCGAAATCCATAGGTATCGAAATCCATAGGGATATCGAAATCCATACGGATATCGAAATCGATATGGATATCGAAATCCATAGGGATGTCGAAATCCATAGGTATCGAAATCCATAGGGATATCGAAATCGAAATGGATACCGAAATCCATAGGTATACCAAAATCGATATGGATATCGAAAGCCATAAGGATATCGAAATCGATATGGATATCGAAATCCATAGGGATATCGAAATTGATATGGATATCGAAATCCATAGGGATACCGAAATCGATATGGATATCGAAATCCAAAGGGATACCGAAATCGATAAAGATATCGAAATCCAAAGGGATATCGAAATCCATAGGGATATCGAAATCCATAGGGATATCGAAATCCATAGGGATATCGAAATCCATAGCGATATCGAAATCGATATGGATACCGAAATTGATATGGATATCGAAATCCATAGGGATACCGAAATCGATATGGATATCGAAATCCATAGGGATATCGAAATCGATATGGATATCGACATCCATAGGGACATCGAAATCGATGTGGATATCGAAATCCATAGGGATATCGAAATGGATATCGAAACCGATATGGATATCGAAATCGATATGGATATCGAAATCCATAGGGATATCGAAATCGATATGGATATCGAAATCCATAGGGATATCGAAATCGATATGGATATTGAAATCGATATGGATATCGAAATCAAAATGGATATCGAAATTCATAGGGATATCGAAATGGATATCGAAACCGATATGGATATCGAAATCGATATGGATATCGAAATCCATAGGGATATCGAAATCGATATGGATATCGAAATCCATAGGGATATCTAAATCGATATGGATATCGAAATCCACAGGGATATTGAAATCGATATGGATATGGAAATTCATAGGGATATCGAAATGGATATCGAAATCGATATGGATATCGAAATCGATATGGATATCGAAATCGATATGGATATCGACATCCATACGGCTATCGAAATCGATATAGATATCGAAATCCATAGGGATACCAAAATCGATATGGATATCGAAATCCATAGGGATATCGAAATCCATAGGTATCGATATCCATAGGGATATCGAAATCGATATGGATACCGAAATCCAAAGGGATAACAAAATCGATATGGATATCGAAATCCATATGGATATCGAAATCCATAGGGATATCGAAATCCATAGGTATCGAAATCCATAGTGATATCGAAATCCATACGGATATCGAAATCGATATGGATATCGAAATCCATAGGGATACCAAAATCGATATGGATATTGAAATAAAAAGGGATATCGAAATCGATATGGATATCGAAAATCATAGGGATATCGAAATTGATATGGATATCGAAATCCATAGGGATACCGAAATCGATATGGATATCGAAATCCAAAGGGATACCGAAATCGATAAAGATATCGAAATCCAAAGGGATATCGAAATCCATAGGGATATCGAAATCCATAGGGATATCGAAATCCATAGGGATATCGAAATCCATAGCGATATCGAAATCGATATGGATACCGAAATTGATATGGATATCGAAATCCATAGGGATACCGAAATCGATATGGATATCGAAATCCATAGGGATATCGAAATCGATATGGATATCGACATCCATAGGGACATCGAAATCGATGTGGATATCGAAATCCATAGGGATATCGAAATGGATATCGAAACCGATATGGATATCGAAATCGATATGGATATCGAAATCCATAGGGATATCGAAATCCATAGGGATGTCGAAATCCAAAGGTATCGAAATCCATAGGGATATCGAAATCGAAATGGATACCGAAATCCATAGGTATACCAAAATCGATATGGATATCGAAAGCCATAAGGATATCGAAATCGATATGGATATCGAAATCCATAGGGATATCGAAATTGATATGGATATCGAATTCCATAGGGATACCGAAATCGATATGGATATCGAAATCCAAAGGGATACCGAAATCGATAAAGATATCGAAATCCAAAGGGATATCGAAATCCATAGGGATATCGAAATCCATAGGGATATCGAAATCCATAGGGATATCGAAATCCATAGCGATATCGAAATCGATATGGATACCGAAATTGATATGGATATCGAAATCCATAGGGATACCGAAATCGATATGGATATCGAAATCCATAGGGATATCGAAATCGATATGGATATCGACATCCATAGGGATACCAAAATCGATATGGATATTGAAATAAAAAGGGATATCGAAATCGATATGGATGACGAAATCCATATGGATATCGAAATCCATAGGGATGTCGAAATCCATAGGTATCGAAATCCATAGGGATATCGAAATCGAAATGGATACCGAAATCCATAGGTATACCAAAATCGATATGGATATCGAAAGCCATAAGGATATCGAAATCGATATGGATATCGAAATCCATAGGGATATCGAAATTGATATGGATATCGAAATCCATAGGGATACCGAAATCGATATGGATATCGAAATCCAAAGGGATACCGAAATCGATAAAGATATCGAAATCCAAAGGGATATCGAAATCCATAGGGATATCGAAATCCATAGGGATATCGAAATCCATAGGGATATCGAAATCCATAGCGATATCGAAATCGATATGGATACCGAAATTGATATGGATATCGAAATCCATAGGGATACCGAAATCGATATGGATATCGAAATCCATAGGGATATCGAAATCGATATGAATATCGACATCCATAGGGACATCGAAATCGATGTGGATATCGAAATCCATAGGGATATCGAAATGGATATCGAAACCGATATGGATATCGAAATCGATATGGATATCGAAATCCATAGGGATATCGAAATCGATATGGATATCGAAATCCATAGGGATATCGAAATCGATATGGATATTGAAATCGATATGGATATCGAAATCAAAATGGATATCGAAATTCATAGGGATATCGAAATGGATATCGAAACCGATATGGATATCGAAATCGATATGGATATCGAAATCCATAGGGATATCGAAATCGATATGGATATCGAAATCCATAGGGATATCTAAATCGATATGGATATCGAAATCCATAGGGATATCGAAATCGATATGGATATTGAAATCGATATGGATATGGAAATTCATAGGGATATCGAAATCGATATGGATATCGAAATCGATATGGATATCGACATCCATACGGCTATCGAAATCGATATAGATATCGAAATCCATAGGGATACCAAAATCGATATGGATATCGAAATCCATAGGGATATCGAAATCCATAGGTATCGATATCCATAGGGATATCGAAATCGATATGGATACCGAAATCCAAAGGGATAACAAAATCGATATGGATATCGAAATCCATATGGATATCGAAATCCATAGGGATATCGAAATCCATAGGTATCGAAATCCATAGTGATATCGAAATCCATACGGATATCGAAATCGATATGGATATCGAAATCCATAGGGATACCAAAATCGATATGGATATTGAAATCGAAATCTTTATCGATTTCGGTATCCCTTTGGATTTCGATATCCATATCGATTTCGGTATCCCTATGGATTTCGATATCCATATCAATTTCGATATCCCTATGGATTTCGATATCCATATCGATTTCGATATCCCTATGGATTTCGATATCCATATCGATTTTGGTATCCCTATGGATTTCGATATCCATATCGATTTCGATATCCGTATGGATTTCGATATCCCTATGGATTTCGATACCTATGGATTTCGATATCCCTATGGATTTCGATATCCATATGGATTTCGATATCCATATCGATTTTGTTATCCCTATGTATTACGGTATCCATATCGATTTCGATATCCCTATGGATATCGATACCTATGGATTTCGATATCTCTATGGATTTCGATATCCATATCGATTTTGGAATCCCTATGGATTTTGATATCTATATCGATTTCGATAGCCGTATGGATGTCGATATCCATATCGATTTCGATATCCATATCGATTTCGATATCCCTTTCGATATCCCTATGAATTTCGATATCCCTATGAATTTCGATATCCATATCGATTTCAATATCCATATCGATTTCGATATCCCTATGGATTTCGATATCCATATCAATTTCGATATCCCTATGGATTTCGATATCCATATCGATTTCGATATCCCTATGGATTTCGATATCCATATCGATTTTGGTATCCATATCGGTTTCAATATCCATTTCGATATCCATATCAACTTCGATATCCATATGGATTTCGATATCCATATCGATTTCGATATCCCTATGGATTTCGATATCCATATCGATTTCGGTATCCCTATGGATTTCGATATCCATATCAATTTCGATATCCCTATGGATTTCGATATCCATATCGATTTCGATATCCCTTTTTATTTCAATATCCATATCGATTTTGGTATCCCTATGGATTTCGATATCCATATCGATTTCGATATCCGTATGGATTTCGATATCACTATGGATTTCGATACCTATGGATTTCGATATCCCTATGGATTTCGATATCTATATCGATTTCGATATCCATATTGATTTTGTTATCCCTTTGGATTTCGGTATCCATATCGATTTCGATATCCCTATTGATATCGATACCTATGGATTTCGATATCGCTATGGATTTCGATATCCCTATGGTTTTCGATGTCCCTATGGATTTCGATATCCCTATGGATTTCGATATCCCTTTGGATTTCGATATCTTTATCGATTTCGGTATCCCTTTGGATTTCGGTATTCATATCGATTTCGGTATCCCTATGGATTTCGATATCCATATCAATTTCGATATCCTTATGGATTTCGATATCCATATCGATTTCGATATCCTTATGGATTTCGATATCCATATCGATTTTGGTATCCCTATGGATTTCGATATCCTTATGGATTTCGATATCCATATCGATTTTGGTATCCCTATGGATTTCGGTATCCATTTCGATTTCGATATCCCTATGGATTTCGATACCTATGGATTTCGACATCCCTATGGATTTCGATATCCGTATGGATTTCGATATCCGTATGGATTTCGATATCCCTATGGATTTCGATATCCATATCGATTTCAATATCCATATCGATTTCGATATCCCTATGGATTTCGATATCCATATCGATTTCGATATCCCTATGGATTTCGATATCCATATCGATTTGGATATCCCTATGGATTTCGATATCCATATCGATTTTGGTATCCATATCGGTTTCGATATCCATTTCGATATCCCTATGAATTTCGATATCCATTTTGATTTCGATATCCATATCGATTTCAATATCCATATCGATTTCGATATCGCTATGGATTTCGATATCCCTATGGATTTCGATATCCCTATGGATTTCGATATCCCTATCGATTTCGGTATCCCTATGGATTTCGATATCCATATCAATTTCGATATCCTTATGGATTTCGATATCCATATCGATTTCGATATCCATATCGATTTCGATATCCCTTTCGATATCCCTATGAATTTCGATATCCCTATGAATTTCGATATCCATATCGATTTCAATATCCATATCGATTTCGATATCCCTATGGATTTCGATATCCATATCAATTTCGATATCCCTATGGATTTCGATATCCATATCGATTTCGATATCCCTATGGATTTCGATATCCATATCGATTTTGGTATCCATATCGGTTTCAATATCCATTTCGATATCCATATCAACTTCGATATCCATACGGATTTCGATATCCATATCGATTTCGATATCCCTATGGATTTCGATATCCATATCGATTTCGGTATCCCTATGGATTTCGATATCCATATCAATTTCGATATCCCTATGGATTTCGATATCCATATCGATTTCGATATCCCTTTTTATTTCAATATCCATATCGATTTTGGTATCCCTATGGATTTCGATATCCATATCGATTTCGATATCCGTATGGATTTCGATATCACTATGGATTTCGATACCTATGGATTTCGATATCCCTATGGATTTCGATATCTATATCGATTTCGATATCCATATCGATTTTGTTATCCCTTTGGATTTCGGTATCCATATCGATTTCGATATCCCTATGGATATCGATACCTATGGATTTCGATATCGCTATGGATTTCGATATCCCTATGGTTTTCGATATCCCTATGGATTTCGATATCCCTATGGATTTCGATATCCCTTTGGATTTCGATATCTTTATCGATTTCGGTATCCCTTTGGATTTCGGTATTCATATCGATTTCGGTATCCCTATGGATTTCGATATCCATATCAATTTCGATATCCTTATGGATTTCGATATCCATATCGATTTCGATATCCTTATGGATTTCGATATCCATATCGATTTTGGTATCCCTATGGATTTCGATATCCTTATGGATTTCGATATCCATATCGATTTTGGTATCCCTATGGATTTCGGTATCCATTTCGATTTCGATATCCCTATGGATTTCGATACCTATGGATTTCGACATCCCTATGGATTTCGATATCCGTATGGATTTCGATATCCGTATGGATTTCGATATCCCTATGGATTTCGATATCCATATCGATTTCAATATCCATATCGGTTTCGATATCCCTATGGATTTCGATATCCATATCGATTTCGATATCCCTATGGATTTCGATATCCATATCGATTTCGATATCCCTATGGATTTCGATATCCATATCGATTTTGGTATCCATATCGGTTTCGATATCCATTTCGATATCCCTATGAATTTCGGTATCCATTTTGATTTCGATATCCATATCGATTTCAATATCCATATCGATTTCGATATCGCTATGGATTTCGATATCCCTATGGATTTCGATATCCCTATGGATTTCGATATCCCTATGGATTTCGATATCCCTTTGGATTTCGATATCTTTATCGATTTCGGTATCCCTTTGGATTTCGATATCCATATCGATTTCGGTATCCCTATGGATTTCGATATCCATATCAATTTCGATATCCCTATGGATTTCGATATCCATATCGATTTCGATATCCTTATGGATTTCGATATCCATATCGATTTTGGTATCCCTATGGATTTCGGTATCCATTTCGATTTCGATATCCCTATGGATTTCGATACCTATGGATTTCGACATCCCTATGGATTTCGATATCCCTATGGATTTAGATATCCGTATGGATTTCGATATCCCTATGGATTTCGATACCTATGGATTTCGATATCCCTATGGATTTCGATATCCATATCGATTTCGATATCCCTATGGATTTCGATACCTATGGATTTCGATATCCATATCGATTTTGGTATCCCTATGGATTTCGGTATCCATTTCGATTTCGATATCCCTATGGATTTCGATTCCTATGGATTTCGACATCCCTATGGATTTCAATATCCATATCGATTTCAATATCCATATTGATTTCGATATCCCTATGGATTTCGATATCCATATCGATTTAGATATAACTATGGATTTCGATATCCATATCGATTTCGATATCCCTATGGATTTCGATATCCCTATGGATTTCGATATCACTCTGAATTTCGATATCCGTATCAATTTCGGTATCCATATCGATTTCGATATCCCTATGGATTTCGATATCCCTATGGATTTCGATATCCATATGAATTTCGATATCCCTATGGATGTCGATATCCATATCGATTTCGATATCCCTATAGATTTCGATATCCCTTTGGATTTCGATATCTTTATCGATTTCGGTATCCCTTTGGATTTCGATATCCATATCGATTTCGGTATCCCTATGGATTTCGATATCCATATCGATTTCGATATACCTATGGATTTCAATACCCATATCGATTTCGCTATCCCTATGGATTTCGATATCCCTATGGATTTCGATATCCCTATGGATTTCGATATCCCTATGGATTTCGATATCACTATGAATTTCGATATCCGTATCAATTTCGGTATCCAAATCGATTTCGATATCCCTATAGATTTCGATATCCCTATGGATTTCGATATCCCTATGGATTTCGATATCACTATGAATTTCGATATCCGTATCAATTTCGGTATCCATATCGATTTCGTTATCCCTATGGATTTCGATATCCCTATGGATTTCGATATCCCTATGGATTTCGACATCCCTATGGATTTCGATATCCATATCGATTTCGATATCCGTATGGATTTCGATATCCCTATGGATTTTGATATCCCTATGGATATCGATACCTATGGATTTCGATATCCATATGGATTTCGATATCCATATCGATTTTGGTATCCCTATGGATTTCGATAGCCGTATGGATGTCGATATCCATATCGATTTCGATATCCATATCGATTTCGATATCCATTTCGATATCCCTATGAGTTTCGATATCCCTATGAATTTCGATATCCATATCGATTTCAATATCCATATCGATTTCGATATCCCTATGGATTTCGATATCTTTATCAATTTCGATATCCCTATGGATTTCGATATCCATATCGATTTCGATATCCCTATGGATTTCGATATCCATATCGATTTTGGTATCCATATCGGTTTCAATATCCATTTCGATATCCATATCAACTTCGATATCCCTATGGATTTCGATATCCATATCGATTTCGATATCCCTATGGATTTCGATATCCATATCGATTTCGGTATCCCTATGGATTTCGATATCCATATCAATTTCGGTATCCATATCGATTTCGATATCGCTATGGATTTCGATAACCCTATGGTTTTCGATATCCCTATGGATTTCGATATCCCTATGGATTTCGATATCCCTTTGGATTTCGATATCTTTATCGATTTCGGTATCCCTTTGGATTTCGGTATTCATATCGATTTCGGTATCCCTATGGATTTCGATATCCATATCAATTTCGATATCCTTATGGATTTCGATATCCATATCGATTTCGATATCTTTATGGATTTCGATATCCATATCGATTTTGGTATCCCTATGGATTTCGATATCCTTATGGATTTCGATATCCATATCGATTTTGGTATCCCTATGGATTTCGGTATCCATTTCGATTTCGATATCCCTATGGATTTCGATACCTATGGACTTCGACAACCCTATGGATTTCGATATCCGTATGGATTTCGATATCCGTATGGATTTCGATATCCCTATGGATTTCGATATCCATATCGATTTCAATATCCATATCGATTTCGATATCCCTATGGATTTCGATATCCATATCGATTTCGATATCCCTATGGATTTCGATATCCATATCGATTTCGATATCCCTATGGATTTCGATATCCATATCGATTTTGGTATCCATATCGGTTTCGATATCCATTTCGATATCCCTATGAATTTCGATATCCATTTTGATTTCGATATCCATATCGATTTCAATATCCATATCGATTTCGATATCGCTATGGATTTCGATATCCCTATGGATTTCGATATCCCTATGGATTTCGATATCCCTATGGATTTCGATATCCCTTTGGATTTCGATATCTTTATCGATTTCGGTATCCCTTTGGATTTCGATATCCATATCGATTTCGGTATCCCTATGGATTTCGATATCCATATCAATTTCGATATCCCTATGGATTTCGATATCCATATCGATTTCGATATCCTTATGGATTTCGATATCCATATCGATTTTGGTATCCCTATGGATTTCGGTATCCATTTCGATTTCGATATCCCTATGGATTTCGATACCTATGGATTTCGACATCCCTATGGATTTCGATATCCCTATGGATTTAGATATCCGTATGGATTTCGATATCCCTATGGATTTCGATACCTATGGATTTCGATATCCCTATGGATTTCGATATCCATATCGATTTCGATATCCCTATGGATTTCGATATCCTATGGATTTCGATATCCATATCGATTTTGGTATCCCTATGGATTTCGGTATCCATTTCGATTTCGATATCCCTATGGATTTCGATACCTATGGATTTCGACATCCCTATGGATTTCAATATCCATATCGATTTCAATATCCATATTGATTTCGATATCCCTATGGATTTCGATATCCATATCGATTTAGATATAACTATGGATTTCGATATCCATATCGATTTCGATATCCCTATGGATTTCGATATCCCTATGGATTGCGATATCACTCTGAATTTCGATATCCGTATCAATTTCGGTATCCATATCGATTTCGATATCCCTATGGATTTCGATATCCCTATGGATTTCGATATCCATATGAATTTCGATATCCCTATGGATGTCGATATCCATATCGATTTCGATATCCCTATAGATTTCGATATCCCTTTGGATTTCGATATCTTTATCGATTTCGGTATCCCTTTGGATTTCGATATCCATATCGATTTCGGTATCCCTATGGATTTCGATATCCATATCGATTTCGATATACCTATGGATTTCAATACCCATATCGATTTCGCTATCCCTATGGATTTCGATATCCCTATGGATTTCGATATCCCTATGGATTTCGATATCACTATGAATTTCGATATCCGTATCAATTTCGGTATCCAAATCGATTTCGATATCCCTATAGATTTCGATATCCCTATGGATTTCGATATCCATATCGATTTCGATATCCCTATGGATTTCGATATCCATATCGATTTCGGTATCCCTATGGATTTCGATATCCGTATGGATTTCGATATCCCTATGGATTTTGATATCCCTATGGATATCGATACCTATGGATTTCGATATCCATATGGATTTCGATATCCATATCGATTTTGGTATCCCTATGGATTTCGATAGCCGTATGGATGTCGATATCCATATCGATTTCGATATCCATATCGATTTCGATATCCATTTCGATATCCCTATGAATTTCGATATCCCTATGAATTTCGATATCCATATCGATTTCAATATCCATATCGATTTCGATATCCCTATGGATTTCGATATCCATATCGATTTAGATATCCCTATGGATTTCGATATCCATATCGATTTCGATATCCATATCGGTTTCGATATCCATTTCGATATCCCTATGAATTTCGATATCCATTTTGATTTCGATATCCATATCGATTTCAATATCCATATTGATTTCGATATCCCTATGGATTTCGATGTCCTTATCGATTTAGATATCCCTATGGATTTCGATATCCATATGGATTTCGATATCCCTTTGGATTTCGATATCTTTATCGATTTCGGTATCCCTTTGGATTTCGGTATTCATATCGATTTCGGTATCCCTATGGATTTCGATATGGATATCGATACCTATGGATTTCGATATCCCTATGGATTTCGATATCCATATCGATTTCAATATCCATATCGATTTCGATATCCCTATGGATTTCGATGTCCTTATCGATTTAGATATCCCTATGGATTTCGATATCCCTATGGATTTCGATATCCCTTTGGATTTCGATATCTTTATCGATTTCGGTATCCGCTATGGATTTCGGTATTCCATATCGATTTCGGTATCCCTATGGATTTCGATATCCATATCGATTTCGATATCCTTATGGATTTCGATATCCATATCGATTTCGATATCCTTATGGATTTCGATATCCATATCGATTTTGGTATCCCTATGGATTTCGATATCCATATGGATTTCGATATCCATATCGATTTCGATATCCCTATGGATTTCGATATCCATATCGATTTCGATATCCCTATGGATTTCGATATCCTATGGATTTCGATATCCCTATGGATTTCGATATCCGTATGGATTTCGATATCCGTATCGATTTCGATATCCCTATGGATTTCGATATCCATATCGATTTCAATATCCATATCGATTTCGATATCCCTATGGATTTCGATATCCATATCGATTTCGATATCCCTATGGATTTCGATATCCATATCGATTTCGATATCCCTATGGATTTCGATATCCATATCGATTTCGATATCCATTTCGATATCCCTATGAATTTCGATATCCATTTTGATTTCGATATCCATATCGATTTCAATATCCATATCGATTTCGATATCGCTATGGATTTCGATATCCCTATGGATTTCGATATCCCTATGGATTTCGATATCCCTATGGATTTCGATATCCCTATGGATTTCGATATCTTTATCGATTTCGGTATCCCTTTGGATTTCGATATCCATATCGATTTCGGTATCCCTATGGATTTCGATATCCATATCGATTTCGATATCCCTATGGATTTCGATATCCATATCGATTTCGATATCCCTATGGATTTCGATATCCATATCGATTTCGGTATCCCTATGGATTTCGGTATCCATATCGATTTCGATATCCCTATGGATTTCGATATCCTATGGATTTCGACATCCCTATGGATTTCGATATCCCTATGGATTTAGATATCCGTATGGATTTCGATATCCCTATGGATTTCGATACCTATGGATTTCGATATCCCTATGGATTTCGATATCCATATCGATTTCGATATCCCTATGGATTTCGATATCCTATGGATTTCGATATCCATATCGATTTTGGTATCCCTATGGATTTCGGTATCCATATCGATTTCGATATCCCTATGGATTTCGATACCTATGGATTTCGACATCCCTATGGATTTCGATATCCATATCGATTTCAATATCCACTATTGATTTCGATATCCCTATGGATTTCGATATCCATATCGATTTCGATATAAGGGCTATGGATTTCGATATCCATATCGATTTCGATATCCCTATGGATTTCGATATCCCTATGGATTTCGATATCCCTATGGATTTCGATATCACTCTGGATTTCGATATCCGTATCGATTTCGGTATCCATATCGATTTTGATATCCCTATGGATTTCGATATCCCTATGGATTTCGATATCCATATGGATTTCGATATCCCTATGGATGTCGATATCCATATCGATTTCGATATCCCTATAGATTTCGATATCCCTTTGGATTTCGATATCTTTATCGATTTCGGTATCCCTTTGGATTTCGATATCCATATCGATTTCGATATCCCTATGGATTTCGATATCCATATCGATTTCGATATACCTATGGATTTCAATACCCATATCGATTTCGCTATCCCTATGTGATTTCGATATCCCTTTGGATTCCTCGATATCCCTATGGATTTCGATATCACTATGAATTTCGATATCCGTATCAATTTCGGTATCCAAATCGATTTCGATATCCCTATAGATTTCGATATCCCTATGGATTTCGATATCCCTATGGATTTCGATATCACTATGAATTTCGATATCCGTATCAATTTCGGTATCCATATCGATTTCGTTATCCCTATGGATTTCGATATCCCTATGGATTTCGATATCCCTATGGATTTCGACATCCCTATGGATTTCGATATCCATATCGATTTCGATATCCGTATGGATTTCGATATCCCTATGGATTTTGATATCCCTATGGATATCGATACCTATGGATTTCGATATCCATATGGATTTCGATATCCATATCGATTTTGGTATCCCTATGGATTTCGATAGCCGTATGGATGTCGATATCCATATCGATTTCGATATCCATATCGATTTCGATATCCATTTCGATATCCCTATGAATTTCGATATCCCTATGAATTTCGATATCCATATCGATTTCAATATCCATATCGATTTCGATATCCCTATGGATTTCGATATCCATATCGATTTAGATATCCCTATGGATTTCGATATCCATATCGATTTCGATATCCATATCGGTTTCGATATCCATTTCGATATCCCTATGAATTGCGATATCCATTTTGATTTCGATATCCACATCGATTTCAATATCCATATTGATTTCGATATCCCTATGGATTTCGATGTCCTTATCGATTTAGATATCCCTATGGATTTCGATATCCATATCGATTTCGATATCCTTATGGATGTCGATATCCATATCGATTTCGATATCCCTATGGATTTCGATATCCATATCGATTTCGATATCCATATCGGTTTCGATATCCATTTCGATATCCCTATGAATTTCGATATCCATTTTGATTTCGATATCCATATCGATTTCAATATCCATATCGATTTCGATATCCCTATGGATTTCGATGTCCTTATCGATTTAGATATCCCTATGGATTTCGATATCCATATCGATTTCGATATCCCTATGGATGTCGATATCCATATCGATTTCGATATCCCTATGGATTTCGATATCCATATCGATTTCGATATCCCTATGGATTTCGATATGGATATCGATACCTATGGATTTCGATATCCCTATGGATTTCGATATCCATATCGATTTTGGTATCCCTATGGATTTCGATATCTATATCGATTTCGATATCCGTATGGATGTCGATATCCATATCGATTTCGATATCCATATCGATATGGATATCGACATCCATAGGGATATCGAAATCGATATGGATATCGAAATCCATAGGGATATCTAAATCGATATGGATATCGAAATCCATAGAGATATCGAAATCGATATGGATATTGAAATCGATATGGATATCAAAATCAAAATGGATATCGAAATTCATAGGGATATCGAAATGGATATCGAAACCGATATGGATATCGAAATCGATATGGATATCGAAATCGATATGGATATCAAAATCCATTGGGATATCGAATTCGATATGGATATCGAAATCCATATGGATATCTAAATCGATATGGATATCGAAATCCATAGGGATGTCGAAATCGATATGGATATTGAAATCGATGTGGATATCGAAATTCATAGGGATATCGAAATTCATAGGGATATCGAAATGGATATCGAAATCAATATGGATATCGAAATCGATATGGATATCAACATCCATACGGCTATCGAAATCGATATAGATATCGAAATCCATAGGGATACCAAAATCGATATGGATATCGAAATCCATAGCGATATCGAAATCCATAGGTATCGATATCCATAGGGATATTGAAATCGATATGGATACCGAAATCCATAGGGATAACAAAATCGATGTGGATATCGAAATCCATATGGATATCGAAATCCATAGGGATATCGAAATCCATAGGTATCGAAATCCATAGGGATATCGAAATCCATACGGATATCGAAATCGATATGGATATCGAAATCCGTAGGGATACCAAAATCGATATGGATATCGAAATCCATAGGGATATCGAAATCGATATGGATATCGAAATCCATAGGGATATCGAAATTGATATGGATATCGAAATCCATAGGGATACCGAAATCGATATGGATATCGAAATCCAAAAGGGATACCGAAATCGATAAAGATATCGAAATCCAGAAGGGATATCGAAATCCATAGGGATATCGAAATCGATATGGATATCGAAATAAATATGGGATATCGAAATCGATATGGATATCGAAATCCATAGGGATACCGAAATCGATATGGATATCGAAATCCAAAGGGATACCGAAATCGATAAAGATATCGAAATCCAAAGGGATATCGAAATCAATATGGATATTGAAATCGATATGGATATCGAAATCAAAATGGATATCGAAATTCATAGGGATATCGAAATGGATATCGAAACCGATATGGATATCGAAATCGATATGGATATCGAAATCCATAGGGATATCGAAATCGATATGGATATCGAAATCCATAGGGATATCGAAATCGATATGGATATTGAAATCGATATGGATATCGAAATTCATAGGGATATCGAAATGGATATCGAAATCGATATGGATATCGAAATCGATATGGATATCGACATCCATACGGATATCGAAATCCATAGGGATACCAAATCGATATGGATATCGAAATCCAGATATCGAATCCATAGTATCGATATCCATAGGGATATCAAATCCATAGGGATATCGAAATCGATATGGATACCGAAATTGATGCGGATATCGAAATTCATAGGGATATCGAAGATGGATATCGAAATCGATATGGATATCGAAGTCGATATGGATATCGACATCCATACGGCTATCGAAATCGATATGGATATCGACATCCATAGGGATATCGAAATCGATATGGATATCGAAATCCAAAGGGATACCGAAATCGATAAAGATATCGAAATCCAAAGGGATATCGAAATCCATAGGGATGTCGAAATCCATAGGTATCGAAATCCATAGGGATATCGAAATCGATATGGATATCGACATCCATAGGGATATCGAAATCGATATGGATATCGAAATCCATAGGGATATCTAAATCGATATGTATATCGAAATCCAAAGGGATATCGAAATCGATATGGATTCCGAAATCGATATGGATTTTGAAACCCATAGGGATATAGAAATCCATAGGGATATCGAAATCCATAGGGATATCGAAATCCATAGGGATATCGAAATCGATATGGATACCGAAATTGATACGGATATCGAAATTCATAGTGATATCGAAACCTATAGGGATATAGAAATCCATAGGGATATCGAAATCCATAGGGATATCGAAATCCATAGGGATATCGAAATCGATATGGATACCGAAATTGATACGGATATCGAAATTCATAGGGATATCGAAATGGATATCGAAATCGATATGGATATCGAAGTCGATATGGATATCGACATCCATACGGCTATCGAAATCGATATGGATATCGACATCCATAGGGATATCGAAATCGATATGGATATCGAAATCCAAAGGGATACCGAAATCGATATGGATATCGAAATCCAAAGGGATACCGAAATCGATAAAGATATCGAAATCCAAAGGGATATCGAAATCCATAGGGATATCGAAATCGATATGGATATCGACATCAATAGGGATATCGAAATCGATATGGATATCGAAATCCATAGGGATATCTAAATCGATATGTATATCGAAATCCAAAGGGATATCGAAATCGATATGGATTACGAAATCGATATGGATTTTGAAACCCATAGGGAAATAGAAATCCATAGGGATATCGAAATCCATAGGGATATCGAAATCCATAGGGATATCGAAATCCATAGGGATATCGAAATCCATAGGGATATCGAAATCGATATGGATACCGAAATTGATACGTATATCGAAATTCATAGTGATATCGAAACCCATAGGGATATAGAAATCCATAGGGATATCGAAATCCATAGGGATATCGAAATCCATAGGGATATCGAAATCGATATGGATACCGAAATTGATACGGATATCGAAATTCATAGGGATATCGAAATGGATATCGAAATCGATATGGATACCGAAATTGATACGGATATCGAAATTCATAGGGATATCGAAATGGATATCGAAATCGATATGGATATCGAAATCGATATGGATATCGACATCCATACGGCTATCGAAATCGATATAGATATCGAAATCCATAGGGATACCAAAATCGATATGGATATCGAAATCCATAGGGATATCGAAATCCATAGGTATCGATATCCATAGGGATATCGAAATCCATAGCGATATCGAAATCCATACGGATATCGAAATCGATATGGATATCGAAATCCATAGGGATGTTGAAATCGATATGGATATCGATATCCATAGGGATATCGAAATCGATATGGATATCGAAATCCATAGGGATATCTAAATCGATAAGGACATCGAAATCCATAGGGATATCGAAATCGAAATGGATATTGAAATCGATATGGATATCGAAATCAAAATGGATATCGAAATTCATAGGGATATCGAAATGGATATCGAAACCGATATGGATATCGAAATCGATATGGATATCGAAATCCATAGGGATATCGAAATCGATATGGATATCGAAACCGATATGGATATCGACATCCATACGGCTATCGAAATCCATAGGGCTACCAAAATCGATATGGATATCGAAATCCATAGCGATATCGAAATCCATAGGTATCGATATCCATAGGGATATTGAAATCGATATGGATACCGAAATCCATAGGGATAACAAAATCGATGTGGATATCGAAATCCATATGGATATCGAAATCCATAGGGATATCGAAATCCATAGGTATCGAAATCCATAGGGATATCGAAATCCATACGGATATCGAAATCGATATGGATATCGAAATCCGTAGGGATACCAAAATCGATATGGATATCGAAATCCATAGGGATATCGAAATCGATATGGATATCGAAATCCATAGGGATATCGAAATTGATATGGATATCGAAATCCATAGGGATACCGAAATCGATATGGATATCGAAATCCAAAGGGATACCGAAATCGATAAAGATATCGAAATCCAAAGGGATATCGAAATCCATAGGGATATCGAAATCGATATGGATATCGAAATAAATAGGGATATCGAAATCGATATGGATATCGAAATCCATAGGGATACCGAAATCGATATGGATATCGAAATCCAAAGGGATACCGAAATCGATAAAGATATCGAAATCCAAAGGGATATCGAAATCAATATGGATATTGAAATCGATATGGATATCGAAATCAAAATGGATATCGAAATTCATAGGGATATCGAAATGGATATCGAAACCGATATGGATATCGAAATCGATATGGATATCGAAATCCATAGGGATATCTAAATCGATATGGATATCGAAATCCATAGGGATATCGAAATCGATATGGATATTGAAATCGATATGGATATCGAAATTCATAGGGATATCGAAATGGATATCGAAATCGATATGGATATCGAAATCGATATGGATATCGACATCCATACGGCTATCGAAATCCATAGGGATACCAAAATCGATATGGATATCGAAATCCATATGGATATCGAAATCCATAGGTATCGATATCCATAGGGATATCAAAATCCATAGGGATATCGAAATCGATATGGATACCGAAATTGATACGGATATCGAAATTCATAGGGATATCGAAATGGATATCGAAATCGATATGGATATCGAAGTCGATATGGATATCGACATCCATACGGCTATCGAAATCGATATGGATATCGACATCCATAGGGATATCGAAATCGATATGGATATCGAAATCCAAAGGGATACCGAAATCGATAAAGATATCGAAATCCAAAGGGATATCGAAATCCATAGGGATATCGAAATCGATATGGATATCGACATCCATAGGGATATCGATATCGATATGGATATCGAAATCCAAAGGGATACCGAAATCGATAAAGATATCGAAATCCAAAGGGATATCGAAATCCATAGGGATACCAAAATCGATATGGATATCGAAATCCATAGGGATATCGAAATCCATAGGTATCGATATCCATAGGGATATCGAAATCCATAGGGATATCGAAATCCATACGGATATCGAAATCGATATGGATATCGAAATCCATAGGTATGTCGAAATCCATAGGGATATCGAAATTCATAGGGATATCGGAATCCATAGGTATAACGAAATCAATATTTATTTGTTTATTTATTTATTTATTTACTTTAAAGTCAACTTAACTAATGCAAATGACTTAACTAATTAAAATATAAGAATTAAAAACTAGGGAGTAAATTAAATGTAATGTGACCGCAGGCCAAAACAGAAAGAAGAAAATATATGAAGATTAGACAATTAGGAGTGAAGAACAGTTCGAAGGAAGTCAAAGAGTGCAATACGTAAAGAAGAAGGAGACAAGTGAGGAGAAATAATATGGGAAAACTCATTATAGTCTCTACACAAAATTCGAAGAGGTTCATGACTGCTAAAGTTGGAGACGTATGTACTTAAATGAAGAGGGACAAAATTACGTGTAGGACGAAATGGAACAGCAAAGTTAATTTTCGCTAACAAAAATGGAGAGTCTATTTCCCCTAATAACAGTTTTTGGAGAAAAATAATACCAGAAACGCGTCTTCGATTTATTAAGGAAGGAAGATTAAGGAGACGAAGCCTACTTGGGTAATGTGGGAGGGGCCTAATCGGCTCCCAGTTTAGGCCACGTAGGGCGAAAAAAAGGAATTGTTTTTGGACCGACTCAATACGTTGCTGGTGAACGGCATATTGAGGACTCCAAACTGGTGAGCAGTATTCTAATACAGGGCGAACCAATGATGTAAATAAGACCTTGGTGATGTAGGGATCATTAAACTCCCTAGACCAACGCTTTATAAAACCTAGCAAAGATGTTGCTTTATTAGTCACTGATGAAATGTGCAGCAGGAAGTTTAGTTTGGGATCAAAAATGATGCCCAAATCGTCAACGGAAAAAGTTCTATTTAGGATAGCGCCATTCATTGAGTAATTGGCAAGAAACGGCGAACGACGACAAAATGTCATAGATGAGCATTTCAGTGTGTTGAGATGGAGGTGATTTAACTTACACCACTCACTAAGCTTATTAATATCCGCTTGCAAAATGGAATGATTAGCTGGATCTTTAAATGAAAAGCAAAGCTTAACGTCATCCGCAAACATAAATACATGAGAGTTATTTAAAACATTAGGTAAATCGTTTATAAACAAAGTGAAGAGTAGTGGGCCCAGATGACTTCCTTGGGGAACACCAGATAAGACATTAACATTGTTAGAGAGCGAAGTTCTAAACAAAACTCTTTGAGATCTATTGGTGAGGTAAGACTTTAACCAAGAAAGAAGATTAGGAGAAAAACCTAGCAGACCAAGTTTCATTAACAACAGTTTATGATCAACACTATCAAACGCTTTGCTGAAATCAGTGTAAATAACATCCGTTTGAGATTTATTACGAAAACCTTCATGAACCAAAGTACTGAATTCAAGAAGATTTGTAAGTGATGAACGTCCCTTCAAAAATCCATGCTGATGCGGAGAAATTAAAGATTTGCATTGGTGTTTCAGATTCATCGAAATCATTTCCTCAGAAAGTTTTGGAATAGCCGAGAGTTTAGCTATACCTCTGTAATTAGATATGTCCGATTTGCTTTCTTTTTTAAATAAGGGAATTATAAATGAATTATTCCAAAAAGAGGGAAAGCGACCAGATTCAATGGAGAGAGTAAAAAGCCTTCACAAAGGAACTGTTAACGAACGAGAGCATGTCTTCAGAATACAACTGGGAACGTTGTCCGGACAGGTAAAAATGAACACTTCAAGGAGGCTAAACCGATTATGAGTGATTCTTCAGAAATCCTTGGCATATAAATAAGGTTGGATTGATGAATATAGTACGGGTAAGAGCCGGTGGAAGGCAGCGCATTAGAGTAAGTCAATTAGAAAAAATTAGCAAAAAGATCAGCTATATTAGAGTCAGAGTCCGCTGTTTCCGCATTAAAAAAGTATGACGAAGGAGATGCGTTTGAACGCCGTTTAGAATTTACAAATTTATAAAATTGCTTTGGATTTTTGGAAAAAATCGGCTTTTTTTTACAACGCGATAAGAAATCATTATAGCATTGCTTATTTAATATGAGGAACTTAGATTTTGCTGAGTTGTATCTAATATAATCGATATGAAATTAAGGTTTTTTGAAGCGCTTAAAGTACCTTGATTTTACGTTTTTCAAATTCGAGAGGGTACGAGTGAACCAGGGAGGCTTTGTTGAGGTGTTTTCACAAAAGGTGTTGGGCACACAAACATCAAAAGCTGCATAAAGAGTTGAGATAAAACGCTCAACGGCAGTGTCCAAATCTACGCCATTAAAAAGATTATACCAGTCAATCATCAACAGCATAGAATCAAGGCGGGCAAAGTTAGTTTTACGAAAGCATTTTCGCCGATGAGGTTGAGAAGATGGGTTGATATAAGATGAAGAATTTAGGGCAAGATTGATTTCAAGTGTAGGGTGATACGAATCTTCAGGAAGCGATAAAGGATGACATCGCTCAATATTTATAGATGAAGAATCACTAACGAAAACCAAGTCGAGAAGTCTATTGGATGAGTTGATTATCGTGTTCAATTGATAAGTAATATTAATTTCAGGAGTTAGTAAATTTAGTTTTTTGATATAGTTGAAGTAGGTAGAGAGACAACAGATCTAGCAGGACGGTTGTTAGATACTGTGAACTCATGAACAACAGTATGCTCAGGCCAAAAAAGTATGGGGACACAATAGTATTAAAAAGTGTGATAGGAACAGAAATCTTAAACGAGGATATATCTCTAGCCTTACTAAACTTAAATTTTCTGACTATGATATCCGAGGCCGGAAATTCTTTATGTATGAAAGCAATAAGGTCATCTTCAGCAGTATTTACATGCAGGCGGGACACAAAAATATGCTTCTTTGGCGCAATTGCTTTAAGACTGCAAGAACGACGCACACCGGTAGAAGCGGCAACGTCTGTAGTAAAAGTTGCAGTAGAAGTAGTAGGCGTTACCACAGCATTAGTGCTTAAGTTAATTACTGGGATAGCAATTTCAGCTGTAGCCATTGGAGCAGTAGTAGCAGCAGAACCATTTTCGATGGCTTCAGTTCCATCACTTGGAGCAGTAACTAAAATTCTATTCGCAGCTAATGCCGCGGCACCAATACTCTCGTCTCCGTCAACAAGCATTTTGGCAGCATCACTTTCCACAATATTAGTGCCACGGTTTAATTCCGACGGCATATCAACATTAAGAGGCGTCACAAAAACAGGTGTTGTTGTTTCCGTATTAGGAGTGGCAGTCAATGAAGAAACGTCTACAGTCAGATGATTAGATTTCTTTCTCTTTGGCGACTCACTTAAAACTTTCAGTGAGAGGAAGTTAGACTCTAGATCGTTGAACTTCTTCACGAAAGAGCATAAGTCAGAGTGAAGACTCTTAAAACCATCCCGCGTTTGACGCATGAATGCTCTCATCTCCCAATTCAACAGTGCGGCAACTATCGCAAGTCCAATTCAGCCCAATCCTTTTTCGAATTGTGTCTCGGACACGTCCAGATGAGACCTGCACATTTAATATGTGCATAATTATCACATAGCCAGCACGAGACATAGAGATCGTCTGCTATAAGTTGTCTTCTGTCACACGTTGAGATGCAGCAGGCAAGCATATTACAAGTATTCGCACTAGGCAGTGTGCACTGTAGCCGAATAAAAGTTCAAAGCAGATGAGAAGAAATTTTTTCGGCTCAGCAGTAATCAGAGAGCAAGTGCAAGTAAATAACTGTAATTGCTAATCTGGGCAGTCAGATGATCAGCGTGTTAATAGGCGAAGAGTACGCAATCACACTCTTTTTAGTTGAGAAGAGAGGCATAAAAAGCGAGCGGCTGCAGACACACAGGAAAAAGTCTAAAATTATTTTGCAATTTAGATTTTTGTTGCAGTTAAAACTTTAACTTCAATTGAATGTTAATGATGTTGTTTGAAACACCGAAAAATTTAATGTATGTTTAGGCACAATAATTTAATTATAAGCGGTCAACAGCACAATAATTTTCGGATTTAAGTGGAGCGGCAAAAAACACGACTTGCTTCAGTGAAGTGAAGTTATAATTTTTTGATATGGATACCGAAATTGATACGGATATCGAAATTCATAGTGATATCGAAATCCATAGGGATATCGAAATCCATAGGGATATCGAAATCCATAGGGATATCGAAATCGATATGGGTATTGAAATCCATAGGGATATCGAAATCGATATGGATATCGAAATCCATAGGGATATCTAAATCGATATGGATATTGAAATCGATATGGATATCGAAATCAAAATGGATATCGAAATCCATAGGGATATCGAAATTGATATGGATATCGAAATCCATAGGGATACCGAAATCGATATGGATATCGAAATCCAAAGGGATACCGAAATCGATAAAGATATCGAAATCCAAAGGGATATCGAAATCCATAGGGATATTGAAATCGATATGGATATTGACATCCATAGGGATATCGAAATCGATATGGATATCGAAATCCATAGGGATATCTAAATCGACATGGATATTGAAATCCATAGGGATATCGAAATCCATAGGGATATCGAAATCGATATGGATACCGAAATCGATATGGATATCGAAACCCATAGGGATATAGAAATCCATAGGGATATCGAAATCCATAGGGATAACGAAATCCATAGGGATATCGAAATCGATATGGATACCGAAATTGATACGGATATCGAAAATCATAGTGATATCGAAATCCATAGGGATACCGAAATCCATAGGGATATCGAAATCGATATGGATATCGAAATCCATATGGATATCGAAATCCATAGGGATATCGAAATCGATATGGATATTGAAATCGATATGGATATCGAAATCCATATGGATATCGAAATCCATATGGATATCGAAATCCATAGGGATATCGAAATCGATATGGATATCGAAATCCATAGGGATATCGAAATTGATATGGATATCGAAATCCATAGGGATACCGAAATCGATAAAGATATCGAAATCCAAAGGGATACCGAAATCGATAAAGATATCGAAATCCAAAGGGATATCGAAATCCATAGGGATATCGAAATCGATATGGATACCGAAATCGATATGGATATCGAAACCCATAGGGATATAGAAATCCATAGGGATATCTAAATCCATAGGGATATCGACATCCATAGGGATCGAAATCCATAGGGATATCGAAATCCATAGGGATATCGAAATCGATATGGATACCGAAATTGATACGGATATCGAAATACATAGTGATATCGAAATCCATAGGGATATCGAAATCCATAGGGATATCGAAATCCATAGGGATCGAAATCCATAGGGATATCGAAATCCATAGGGATATCGAAATCGATATGGATACCGAAATTGATACGGATATCGAAATACATAGTGATATCGAAATCCATAGGGATATCGAAATCCATACGGATATCGAAATCGATATGGATATCGAAATCCATAGGGATGTCGAAATCCATAGGGATATCGAAACCCATAGGGATATAGAAATCCATAGGGATATCGAAATCCATAGGGATAACGAAATCTACAGGGATATCGAAATCGATATGGATACCGAAATTGATACGGATATCGAAATTCTTAAGTGATATCGAAATCCATAGGGATATCGAAATCCATAGGGATATCGAAATCGATATGGATATCGAAATCCATAGTTATATCTAAATCGATATGGATATCGAAATCCATAGTTATATCTAAATCGATATGGATATCGAAATCCATATGGATATCGAAATCGATATGGATATCGAAATCGATATGGATATCGAAACCCATAGGGATATAGAAATCCATAGGGATATCGAAATCCATAGGGATATCGAAATCCATAGGGATCGAAATCCATAGGGATATCGAAATCCATATGGATATCGAAATCCATAGGGATATCGAAATCGATATGGATACCGAAATTGATACGGATATCGAAATACATCGTGATATCGAAATCCATAGGGATATCGAAATCCATAGGGATATCGAAATCCATAGGGATATCGAAATCGATATGGGTATTGAAATCCATAGGGATATCGAAATCGATATGGATATCGAAATCCATAGGGATATTTAAATCGATATGGATATCGAAATCCATAGGGATATCGAAATCGATATGGATATTGAAATCGATATGGATATCGAAATCAAAATGGATATCGAAATTCATAGGGATATCGAAATGAATATCGAAATCGATATGGATACCGAAATTGATACGGATATCGAAATTCATAGTGATATCGAAATCCATAGGGATATCGAAATAAATAGGGACATCGAAATCCATAGGGATATCGAAATCGATATGGATACCGAAATTGATACGGATATCGAAATTCATAGTGATATCGGAATCCATAGGGATATCGAAATCGATATGGATTCCGAAATTGATACGGATATCGAAATACATAGTGATATCGAAATCCATAGGGATATCGAAATCCATACGGATATCGAAATCGATATGGATATCGAAATCCATAGGGATGTCGAAATCCATAGGGATATCGAAACCCATAGGGATATAGAAATCCATAGGGATATCGAAATCCATAGGGATAACGAAATCCATAGGGATATCGAAATCGATATGGATACCGAAATTGATACGGATATCGAAATTCATAGTGATATCGAAATCCATAGGGATATCGAAATCCATAGGGATATCGAAATCGATATGGATATCGAAATCTATAGTTATATCTAAATCGATATGGATATCGAAATCCATAGGGATATCGAAATCGATATGGATATTGAAATCGATATGGATATCGAAATCCATATGGATATCGAAATCCATAGGGATATCGAAATAGATATGGATATCGAAACCCATAGGGATATAGAAATCCATAGGGATATCGAAATCCATAGGGATATCGAAATCCATAGGGATCGAAATCCATAGGGATATCGAAATCCATATGGATATCGAAATCCATAGGGATATCGAAATCGATATGGATACCGAAATTGATACGGATATCGAAATACATAGTGATATCGAAATCCATAGGGATATCGAAATCCATAGGGATATAGAAATCCATAGGGATATCGAAATCGATATGGGTATTTAAATCCATAGGGATATCGAAATCGATATGGATATCGAAATCCATAGGGATATCTAAATCGATATGAATATCGAAATCCATAGGGATATCGAAATCGATATGGATATTGAAATCGATATGGATATCGAAATCAAAATGGATATCGAAATTCATAGGGATATCGAAATGGATATCGAAATCGATATGGATATCGAAATTCATAGTGATATCGAAATCCATAGGGATATCGAAATAAATAGGGATATCGAAATCCATAGGGATATCGAAATCGATATGGATACCGAAATTGATACGGATAACGAAATTCATAGTGATATCGAAATCCATAGGGATATCGAAATCCATAGGGATATCGAAATTGATACGGATATCAAAATCGATATGGATACCGAAATTGATACGGATATCGAAATTCATAGTGATATCGAAATCCATAGGGATATCGAAATCCATAGGGATATCGAAATCCATAGGGATATCGAAACCGATATGGGTATTGAAATCCATAGGGATATCGAAATCCATAGGGATATCTAAATCGATATGGATATCGAAATCCATAGGGATATCGAAATCGATATGGATATTGAAATCGATATGGATATCGAAATCAAAATGGATATCGAAATCCATAGGGATATCGAAATTGATATGGATATCGAAATCCATAGGGATACCGAAATCGATATGGATATCGAAATCCAAAGGGATACCGAAATCGATAAAGATATCGAAATCCAATGGGATATCGAAATCCATAGGGATATCGAAATCGATATGGATATCGATATCCATAGGGATATCGAAATCGATATGGATATCAAAATCCATAGGGATATCTAAATCGATATGGATATCGAAATCCATAGGGATATCGAAATCCATAGGGATATCGAAATCGATATGGATACCGAAATCGATATGGATACCGAAATCGATATGGATATCGAAACCCATAGGGATATAGAAATCCATAGGGATATCGAAATCCATAGGGATATCGAAATCCATAGGGATATCGAAATCGATTTGGATACCGAAATTGATACGGATATCGAAATTCATAGTGATATCGAAATCCATAGGGATATCGAAATCCATAGGGATATCTAAATCGATATGGATATCGAAATCCATAGGGATATCGAAATCGATATGGATATTGAAATCGATATGGATATTCGAAATCAAAATGGAAATCGAAATTCATAGGGATATCGAAATCCATAGGGATATCGAAATAAATAGGGATATCGAAATCCATAGGGATATCGAAATCGATATGGATACCAAAATTGATACGGATATCGAAATTCATAAGTGATATCGAAATCCATAGGGATATCGAAATAAATAGGGATATCGAAATCCATAGGGATATCGAAATCGATATGGATACCGAAATTGATACGGATATCGAAATTCATAGTGATATCGAAATCCATGGGGATATCGAAATCCATAGGGATATCGAAATCCATAGGGATATCGAAATAAATAGGGATATCGAAATCCATAGGGATATCGAAATCGATATGGATACCGAAATTGATACGGATATCGAAATTCATAGTGATATCGAAATCCATAGGGATATCGAAATCGATATGGGTATTGAAATCCATAGGGATATCGAAATCGATATGGATATCGAAATCCATAGGGATATCTAAATCGATATGGATATCGAAATCCATAGGGATATCGAAATCGATATGGATATTGAAATCGATATGGATATTCGAAATCAAAATGGATATCGAAATTCATAGGGATATCGAAATCCATAGGGATATCGAAATAAATAGGGATTTCGAAATCCATAGGGATATCGAAATCGATATGGATACCGAAATTGATACGGATATCGAAATTCATAGTGATATCGAAATCCATAGGGATATCGAAATAAATAGGGATATCGAAATCCATAGGGATATCGAAATCGATATGGATACCGAAATTGATACGGATATCGAAATTCATACGTGATATCGAAATCCATGGGGATATCGAAATCCATAGGGATATCGAAATCCATAGGGATATCGAAATAAATAGGGATATCGAAATCCATAGGGATATCGAAATCGATATGGATACCGAAATTGATACGGATATCGAAATTCATAGTGATATCGAAATCCATAGGGATATCGAAATCGATATGGGTATTGAAATCCATAGGGATATCGAAATCGATATGGATACCGAAATTGATACGGATATCGAAATTCATAGTGATATCGAAATCCATAGGGATATCGAAATCGATATGGGTATTGAAATCCATAGGGATATCGAAATCGATATGGATATCGAAATCCATAGGGATATCTAAATCGATATGGATATCGAAATCCATAGGGATATCGAAATCGATATGGATATCGAAATCGATATGGATATCGAAATCGATATGGATATCGACATCCATACGGCTATCGAAATCGATATAGATATCGAAATCCATAGGGATATCGAAATCGATATGGATATTGAAATCGATATGGATATTCGATATCAAAATGGATATCGAAATTCAAAGGGATATCGAAATCCATAGGGATATCGAAATAAATAGGCATATCGAAATATATAGGGATATCGAAATCGATATGGATACCGAAATTGATACGGATATCGAAATTCATAGTGATATCGAAATCCATAGGGATATCGAAATAAATAGGGACATCGAAATCCATAGGGATATCGAAATCGATATGGATACCGAAATTGATGCGGATATCGAAATTCATAGTGATATCGAAATCCATAGGGATATCGAAATAAAAAGGGATATCGACATCCATAGGGATATCGAAATCGATATGGATACCGAAATTGATACGGATATCGAAATTCATAGTGATATCGAAATCCATAGGGATATCGAAATCCATAGGGATATCGAAATCCATAGGGATATCGAAATCCATAGGGATATCGAAGTAAATAGGGATATCGAAATCCATATGGATATCGAAATCGATATGGATACCGAAATTGATACGGATATCGAAATTCATAGTGATATCGAAAGCCATAGGGATATCGAAATAAATAGGGATATCGAAATCCATAGGGATATCGAAATCGATATGGATACCGAAATTGATACGGATATCGAAATTCATAGTGATATCGAAATCCATAGGGATATCGAAATCGATATGGGTATTGAAATCCATAGGGATATCGAAATCGATATGGATATCGAAATCCATAGGGATATCTAAATCGATATGGATATCGAAATCCATAGGGATATCGAAATCGATATGGATATCGAAATCGATATGGATATCGAAATCGATATGGATATCGACATCCATACGGCTATCGAAATCGATATAGATATCGAAATCCATAGGGATATCGAAATCGATATGGATACCGAAATTGATACGGATATCGAAATACATAGTGATATCGAAATCCATAGGGATCGAAATCCATAGGGATATCGAAATCCATAGGGATCGAAATCCATAGGGATATCGAAATCCATAGGGATATCGAAATCGATATGGATACCGAAATTGATACGGATATCGAAATACATAGTGATATCGAAATCCATAGGGATATCGAAATCCATACGGATATCGAAATCGATATGGATATCGAAATCCATAGGGATGTCGAAATCCATAGGGATATCGAAACCCATAGGGATATAGAAATCCATAGGGATATCGAAATCCATAGGGATAACGAAATCCATAGGGATATCGAAATCGATATGGATACCGAAATTGATACGGATATCGAAATTCATAGTGATATCGAAATCCATAGGGATATCGAAATCCATAGGGATATCGAAATCGATATGGATATCGAAATCCATAGTTATATCTAAATCGATATGGATATCGAAATCCATAGGGATATCGAAATCGATATGGATATCGAAACCCATAGGGATATAGAAATCCATAGGGATATCGAAATCCATAGGGATATCGAAATCCATAGGGATCGAAATCCATAGGGATATCGAAATCCATATGGATATTGAAATCCATAGGGATATCGAAATCGATATGGATACCGAAATTGATACGGATATCGAAATACATAGTGATATCGAAATCCATAGGGATATCGAAATCCATAGGGATATCGAAATCCATAGGGATATCGAAATCGATATGGGTATTGAAATCCATAGGGATATCGAAATCGATATGGATATCGAAATCCATAGGGATATCTAAATCGATATGGATATCGAAATCCATAGGGATATCGAAATCGATATGGATATTGAAATCGATATGGATATCGAAATCAAAATGGATATCGAAATTCATAGGGATATCGAAATGGATATCGAAATCGATATGGATACCGAAATTGATACGGATATCGAAATTCATAGTGATATCGAAATCCATAGGGATATCGAAATAAATAGGGACATCGAAATCGATAGGGATATCGAAATCGATATGGATACCGAAATTGATACGGATATCGAAATTCATAGTGATATCGAAATCCATAGGGATATCGAAATCGATATGGATACCGAAATTGATACGGATATCGAAATACATAGTGATATCGAAATCCATAGGGATATCGAAATCCATACGGATGTCGAAATCGATATGGATATCGAAATTCATAGTGATATCGAAATCCATAGGGATATCGAAATCGATATGGGTATTGAAATCCATAGGGATATCGAAATCGATATGGATATCGAAATCCATAGGGATATCTAAATCGATATGGATATCGAAATCCATAGGGATATCGAAATCGATATGGATATCGAAATCGATATGGATATCGAAATCGATATGGATATCGACATCCATACGGCTATCGAAATCGATATAGATATCGAAATCCATAGGGATATCGAAATCGATATGGATATTGAAATCGATATGGATATTCGATATCAAAATGGATATCGAAATTCAAAGGGATATCGAAATCCATAGGGATATCGAAATAAATAGGCATATCGAAATATATAGGGATATCGAAATCGATATGGATACCGAAATTGATACGGATATCGAAATTCATAGTGATATCGAAATCCATAGGGATATCGAAATAAATAGGGACATCGAAATCCATAGGGATATCGAAATCGATATGGATACCGAAATTGATGCGGATATCGAAATTCATAGTGATATCGAAATCCATAGGGATATCGAAATAAAAAGGGATATCGACATCCATAGGGATATCGAAATCGATATGGATACCGAAATTGATACGGATATCGAAATTCATAGTGATATCGAAATCCATGGGGATATCGAAATCCATAGGGATATCGAAATCCATAGGGATATCGAAATCCATAGGGATATCGAAATAAATAGGGATATCGAAATCCATATGGATATCGAAATCGATATGGATACCGAAATTGATACGGATATCGAAATTCATAGTGATATCGAAAGCCATAGGGATATCGAAATAAATAGGGATATCGAAATCCATAGGGATATCGAAATCGATATGGATACCGAAATTGATACGGATATCGAAATTCATAGTGATATCGAAATCCATAGGGATATCGAAATCGATATGGGTATTGAAATCCATAGGGATATCGAAATCGATATGGATATCGAAATCCATAGGGATATCTAAATCGATATGGATATCGAAATCCATAGGGATATCGAAATCGATATGGATATCGAAATCGATATGGATATCGAAATCGATATGGATATCGACATCCATACGGCTATCGAAATCGATATAGATATCGAAATCCATAGGGATATCGAAATCGATATGGATACCGAAATTGATACGGATATCGAAATACATAGTGATATCGAAATCCATAGGGATCGAAATCCATAGGGATATCGAAATCCATAGGGATCGAAATCCATAGGGATATCGAAATCCATAGGGATATCGAAATCGATATGGATACCGAAATTGATACGGATATCGAAATACATAGTGATATCGAAATCCATAGGGATATCGAAATCCATACGGATATCGAAATCGATATGGATATCGAAATCCATAGGGATGTCGAAATCCATAGGGATATCGAAACCCATAGGGATATAGAAATCCATAGGGATATCGAAATCCATAGGGATAACGAAATCCATAGGGATATCGAAATCGATATGGATACCGAAATTGATACGGATATCGAAATTCATAGTGATATCGAAATCCATAGGGATATCGAAATCCATAGGGATATCGAAATCGATATGGATATCGAAATCCATAGTTATATCTAAATCGATATGGATATCGAAATCCATAGGGATATCGAAATCGATATGGATATCGAAACCCATAGGGATATAGAAATCCATAGGGATATCGAAATCCATAGGGATATCGAAATCCATAGGGATCGAAATCCATAGGGATATCGAAATCCATATGGATATTGAAATCCATAGGGATATCGAAATCGATATGGATACCGAAATTGATACGGATATCGAAATACATAGTGATATCGAAATCCATAGGGATATCGAAATCCATAGGGATAATCGAAATCCATAGGGATATCGAAATCGATATGGGTATTGAAATCCATAGGGATATCGAAATCGATATGGATATCGAAATCCATAGGGATATCTAAATCGATATGGATATCGAAATCCATAGGGATATCGAAATCGATATGGATATTGAAATCGATATGGATATCGAAATCAAAATGGATATCGAAATTCATAGGGATATCGAAATGGATATCGAAATCGATATGGATACCGAAATTGATACGGATATCGAAATTCATAGTGATATCGAAATCCATAGGGATATCGAAATAAATAGGGACATCGAAATCGATAGGGATATCGAAATCGATATGGATACCGAAATTGATACGGATATCGAAATTCATAGTGATATCGAAATCCATAGGGATATCGAAATCGATATGGATACCGAAATTGATACGGATATCGAAATACATAGTGATATCGAAATCCATAGGGATATCGAAATCCATACGGATGTCGAAATCGATATGGATATCGAAATCCATAGGGATGTCGAAATCCATAGGGATATCGAAACCCATAGGCATATAGAAATCCATAGGGATATCGAAATCCATAGGGATAACGAAATCCATGGGGATATCGAAATCGATATGGATACCGAAATTGATACGGATATCGAAATTCATAGTGATATCGAAATCCATAGGGATATCGAAATCCATAGGGATATCGAAATCGATATGGATATCGAAATCCATAGTTATATCTAAATCGATATGGATATCGAAATCCATAGGGATATCGAAATCGATATGGATATTGAAATCGATATGGATATCGAAATCCATATGGATATCGAAATCCATAGGGATATCGAAATCGATATGGATATCGAAACCCATAGGGATACAGAAATCCATAGGGATATCGAAATCCATAGGGATATCGAAATCCATAGGGATCGAAATCCATAGGGATATCGAAATCCATATGGATATCGAAATCCATAGGGATATCGAAATCGATATGGATATTGAAATCGATATGGATATCGAAATCCATATGGATATCGAAATCCATAGGGATATCGAAATCGATATGGATATCGAAACCCATAGGGATATAGAAATCCATAGGGATATCGAAATCCATAGGGATATCGAAATCCATAGGGATCGAAATCCATAGGGATATCGAAACCCATAGGGATATAGAAATCCATAGGGATATCGAAATCCATAGGGATATCGAAATCCATAGGGATCGAAATCCATAGGGATATCGAAATCGATATGGATATCGAAACCCATAGGGATATAGAAATCCATAGGGATATCGAAATCCATAGGGATATCGAAATCGATATGGGTATTGAAATCCATAGGGATATCGAAATCGATATGGATATCGAAATCCATAGGGATATCGAAATCGATATGGATATCGAAATTCATAGTGATATCGAAATCCATAGGGATATCGAAATAAATAGGGATATCGAAATCCATAGGGATATCGAAATCGATATGGATACCGAAATTGATACGGATAACGAAATTCATAGTGATATCGAAATCCATAGGGATATCGAAATCCATAGGGATATCGAAATCCATAGGGTTATCAAAATCGATATGGATACCGAAATTGATACGGATATCGAAATTCATAGTGATATCGAAATCCATAGGGATATCGAAATCCATAGGGATATCGAAATCCATAGGGATATCGAAATCGATATGGATATTGAAATCGATATGGATATCGAAATCCATAGGGATATCGAAATCGATATGGATATTGAAATCGATATGGATATCGAAATCAAAATGGATATCGAAATTCATAGGGATATCGAAATCGATATGGATATCGAAATTCATAGTGATATCGAAATCCATAGGGATATCGAAATAAATAGGGATATCGAAATCCATAGGGATATCGAAATCGATATGGATACCGAAATTGATACGGATAACGAAATTCATAGTGATATCGAAATCCATAGGGATATCGAAATCCATAGGGATATCGAAATCCATAGGGTTATCAAAATCGATATGGATACCGAAATTGATACGGATATCGAAATTCATAGTGATATCGAAATCCATAGGGATATCGAAATCCATAGGGATATCGAAATCCATAGGGATATCGAAACCGATATGGGTATTAAAATCCATAGGGATATCGAAATCGATATGGATATCGAAATCCATAGGGATATCTAAATCGATATGGATATCGAAATCCATAGGGATATCGAAATCGATATGGATATTGAAATCGATATGGATATCGAAATCAAAATGGATATCAAAATCCATAGGGATATCGAAATTGATATGGATATCGAAATCCAAAGGGATACCGAAATCGATAAAGATATCGAAATCGAAATCCATAGGGATATCGAAATCCATAGGGATATCGAAATCCATAGGGATATCGAAATCGATTTGGATACCGAAATTGATACGGATATCGAAATTCATAGTAATATCGAAATCCATAGGGATATCGAAATCCATAGGAATATCGAAATCCATAGGGATATCGAAATCGATATGGGTATTGAAATCCATACGGATATCGAAATCGATATGGATATCGAAATCCATAGGGATATCTAAATCGATATGGATATCGAAATCCATAGGGATATCGAAATCGATATGGATATTGAAATCGATATGGATATTCGATATCAAAATGGATATCGAAATTCATAGGGATATCGAAATCCATAGGATATCGAATAAATAGATTTCGAAATCCATAGGGATATCGAAATCGATATGGATACCGAAATTGATACGGATATCGAAATTCATAGTGATATCGAAATCCATAGGGATATCGAAATAAATAGGGATATCGAAATCCATAGGGATATCGAAATCGATATGGATACCGAAATTGATACGGATATCGAAATTCATAGTGATATCGAAATCTATGGGGATATCGAAATCTATGGGGATATCGAAATCCATAGGGATATCGAAATCCATAGGGATATCGAAATAAATAGGGATATCGAAATCCATAGGGGTATCGAAATCGATATGGATACCAAAATTTATACGGATATCGAAATTCATAGTGATATCGAAATCCATAGGGATATCGAAATCGATATGGGTATTGAAATCCATAGGGATATCGAAATCGATATGGATACCGAAATTGATACGGATATCGAAATTCATAGTGATATCGAAATCCATAGGGATATCGAAATCGATATGGGTATTGAAATCCATAGGGATATCGAAATCGATATGGATATCGAAATCCATAGGGATATCTAAATCGATATGGATATCGAAATCCATAGGGATATCGAAATCGATATGGATATCGAAATCGATATGGATATCGAAATCGATATGGATATCGACATCCATACGGCTATCGAAATCGATATAGATATCGAAATCCATAGGGATATCGAAATCGATATGGATATTGAAATCGATATGGATATTCGATATCAAAATGGATATCGAAATTCATAGGGATATCGAAATCCATAGGGATAACGAAATAAATAGGCATATCGAAAACCATAGGGATATCGAAATCGATATGGATACCGAAATTGATACGGATATCGAAATTCATAGTGATATCGAAATCCATAGGGATATCGAAATAAATAGGGATATCGAAATCCATAGGGATATCGAAATCGATATGGATACCGAAATTGATACGGATATCGAAATTCATAGTGATATCGAAATCCATAGGGATATCGAAATAAATAGGGACATAGAAATCCATAGGGATATCGAAATCGATATGGATACCGAAATTGATGCGGATATCGAAATTCATAGTGATATCGAAATCCATAGGGATATCGAAATAAATAGGGATATCGACATCCATAGGGATATCGAAATCGATATGGATACCGAAATTGATACGGATATCGAAATTCATAGTGATATCGAAATCCATGGGGATATCGAAATCCATAGGGATATCGAAATCCATAGGGATATCGAAATAAATAGGGATATCGAAATCCATAGGGATATCGAAATCGATATGGATACCGAAATTGATACGGATATCGAAATTCATAGTGATATCGAAATCCATAGGGATATCGAAATAAATAGGGATATCGAAATCCATAGGGATATCGAAATCGATATGGATACCGAAATTGATACGGATATCGAAATTCATAGTGATATCGAAATCCATAGGGATATCGAAATCGATATGGGTATTGAAATCCATAGGGATATCGAAATCGATATGGATATTGAAATCCATAGGGATATCGAAATCCATAGGGATATCAAAATCGATATGGATACCGAAATTTATTCGGATATCGAAATCCATATGGATATCGAAATCCATAGGGATATCGAAATCGATATGGATATCGAAATCCATAGGGATATCGAAATCGATATGGATATTCAAATCGATATGGATATTCGATATCAAAATGGATATCGAAATTCATAGGGATATCGAAATCCATAGGGATATCGAAATAAATAGGGATATCGAAATCCATAGGGATATCGAAATCGATATGGATACCGAAATTGTTACGGATATCGAAATTCATAGTGATATCGAAATCCATAGGGATATCGAAATAAATAGGGATATCGAAATCCATAGGGATATCGAAATCGATATGGATACCGAAATTGATACGGATATCGAAATTCATAGTGATATCGAAATCCATGGGGATATCGAAATCGATATGGATATCGAAATCCATAGGGATATCTAAATCGATATGGATATCGAAATCCATAGGGATATCGAAATCGATATGGATATCGACATCCATACGGCTATCGAAATCGATATAGATATCGAAATCCATAGGGATACCAAAATCGATATGGATATCGAAATCCATAGGGATATCGAAATCGATTTGGATACCGAAATCCATAGGGATAACAAAATCGATATGGATATCGAAATCCATAGGGCTATGGAAATCCATAGGGATATCGAAATCCATAGGGATATCGAAATCCATAGGGATATCAAAATCGATATGTATACCGAAATTTATTCGGATATCGAAATCCATATGGATATCGAAATCCATAGGGATATCGAAATCGATATGGATATCGAAATCCATAGGGATATCGAAATCGATATGGATATCGATATCCATAGGGATATCGAAATTGATATGGATATCGTAATCCATAGGGATACCGAAATCGATATGGGTATCGAAATCCAAAGGGATACCGAAATCGATAAAGATATCGAAATCCAAAGGGATATCGAAATCCATAGGGATATCGATATCCAAAGGGATATCGAAATCCATAGCGATACCGAAATCGATATGCATACCGAAAGTGAAATGGATATATCCACATATCGAAATCCATATGGATATCGAAATCCATAGGGATATCGAAATCGATATTGATATCGAAATCCAAAGGGATATCGAAATCGATATGGATATCGAAATCCATAGGGATACCGAAATCGATAAGGGTATCGAAATCCAAAGGGATACCGAAATCGATAAAGATATCGAAATCCAAAGGAATATCGAAATCCATAGGGATATCGAAATCCATAGGGATATCAAAATCCATAGCGATATCAAAATCGATATGCATACCGAAATTGAAATGGATATATCCACATATCGAAATCCAAATGGATATCGAAATCCATAGGGATATCGAAATCGATATTGATATCGAAATTTCGAAATTTATACCGAAATCGATAAAGATATCGAAATCCAAAGGGATATCGAAATCGATATGGATACCGAAATCCATAGGGATAACAAAATCGATATGGATATCGAAATCCATAGGGATATCGAAATCCATAGGGATATCAAAATCCATAGGGATATCGAAATCCATAGGGATATCAAAATCGATATGGATACCGAAATTTATACGGATATCGAAATCCATATGGATATCGAAATCCATAGGGATATCGAAATCGATATGGATATCGAAATCCATAGGGATACCGAAATCGATAAAGATATCGAAATCCAAAGGGATATCGAAATCCATAGGTATCGAAATCCATAGGGATATCGAAATCGAAATGGATACCGAAATCCATAGGGATACAAAAATCGATATGGATATCGAAATCCATAAGGATATCGAAATCGATATGGATATCGAAATCCATAGGGATATCGAAATTGATATGGATATCGAAATCCATAGGGATACCGAAATCGATATGGATATCGAAATCCAAAGGGATACCGAAATCGATAAAGATATCGAAATCCAAAGGGATATCGAAATCCATAGGGATATCGAAATCCATAGGGATATCGAAATCCATAGGGATATCGAAATCCATAGCGATATCGAAATCGATATCGATACCGAAATTGATATGGATATCGAAATCCATAAGGATACCGAAATCGATATGGATATCGAAATCCATAGGTATCGATATCCATAGGGATATCGAAATCGATATGGATACCGAAATCCATAGGGATACCAAAATCGATATGGATATCGAAATCCATAGGGATATCGAAATCGATATGGATATCGAAATCCATAGGGATATCGGAATTGATATGGATATCGAAATCCAAAGGGATACCGAAATCGATAAAGATATCGAAATCCAAAGGGATATCGAAATCCATAGGGATATCGAAATCCATAGGGATAACGAAATCCATAGGGATATCGAAATCCATAGCGATATCGAAATCGATATCGATACCGAAATTGATATGGATATCGAAATCCATAAGGATACCGAAATCGATATGGATATCGAAATCCATAGGTATCGATATCCATAGGGATATCGAAATCGATATGGATACCGAAATCCATAGGGATACCAAAATCGATATGGATATCGAAGTCCATAGGGATATCTAAATCGATATGGATATCGAAATCCATAGGGATATCGAAATCGATATGGATATCGAAATCGATATGGATATCGACATCCATACGGCTATCGAAATCGATATAGATATCGAAATCCATAGGAATACCAAAATCGATATGGATATCGAAATCCATAGGGATATCGAAATCCATAGGTATCGAAATCCATAGGGATATCGAAATCGATATGGATACCGAAATCCATAGGGATAACAAAATCGATATGGATATCGAAATCCATAGGGCTATCGAAATCCATAGGGATATCGAAATCCATAGGTATATCGAAATCCATAGGGATATCAAAATCGATATGGATACCGAAATTTATACGGATATCGAAATCCATTTGGATATCGGAATCCATAGGGATATCGAAATCCATAGGGATATCGAAATCGATATGGATATAGAAATCCATAGGGATATCGAAATCGATATGGATATCGAAATCCATAGGGATACCGAAATCGATAAGGGTATCGAAATCCAAAGGGATACCGAAATCGATAAAGATATCGAAATCCAAAGGGATGTCGAAATCCATAGGGATATCGAAATCCATAGGGATATCAAAATCCATAGCGATATCGAAATCCATAGGGATATCGAAATCCATAGCGATATCGAAATCGATATTGATATCGAAATCCATAGGGATTTCGAAATCGATATGGATATCGAAATCCATAGGGATACCGAAATCGATAAGGGTATCGAAATCCAAAGGGATACCGAAATCGATAAAGATATCGAAATCCAAAGGGATATCGAAATCCATAGGGATAGCGAAATCCATAGGGATATCAAAATCCATAGCGATATCGAAATCGATATTGATATCGAAATCCATAGGGATATCGAAATCGATATGGATATCGATATCCATAGGGATACCGAAATCGATAAGGGTATCGAAATCCAAAGGGATACCGAAATCGATAAAGATATCGAAATCCAAAGGGATATCGAAATCCATAGGGATATCGAAATCCATAGGGATATCGAAATCCATAGCGATATCGAAATCGATATGGATACCGAAATTGATATGGATATATCCACATATCGAAATCCATATGGATATCGAAATCCATAGGGATATCGAAATCGATATTGATATCGAAATCCATAGGGATATCGAAATCGATATGGATATCGAAATCCATAGGGATACCGAAATCGATAAGGGTATCGAAATCCAAAGGGATACCGAAATCGATAAAGATATCGAAATCCAAAGGGATATCGAAATCCATAGGGATATCGAAATCCATAGGGATATCAAAATCCATAGCGATATCGAAATCGATATGCATACCGAAATTGAAATGGATATATCCACATATCGAAATCCATAGGGATATCGAAATCCATAGGGATACCGAAATCGATATGGATATCGAAATCCATAGGGATATCGAAGTCGATATGGATATCGAATTCCATAGGGATACCGAAATCGATATGGATATCGAAATCCAAAGGGATACCGAAATCGAAAAAGATATCGAAATCCAAAGGGATATTGAAATCCATAGGGATATCGAAATCCATAGGGATATCGAAATCCATAGCGATATCGAAATCGATCTGGATACCGAAATTGATATGGATATATCCACATATCGAAATCCATATGGATATCGAAATCCATAGGGATATCGAAATCGATATTGATATCGAAATCCATAGGGATAACGAAATCGATATGGATATCGAAATCCATAGGGATACCGAAATCGATATGGATATCAAAATTCAAAGGGATACCGAAATCGATAAAGATATCGAAATCCAAAGGGATATCGAAATCCATAGGTATCGAAATCCATAGGGATATCGAAATCGAAATGGATACCGAAATCCATAGCGATACCAAAATCGATATGGATATCGAAATCCATAAGGATATCGAAATCGATATGGATATCGAAATCCATAGGGATATCGAAATTGAAATGGATATCGAAATCCATAGGTATCGATATCCATAGGGATATCGAAATCGATATGGATACCGAAATCTATAGGGATACCAAAATCGATATGGATATAGAAATCCATAGGGATATCGAAATCCATAGGGATATCGAAATCCATAGGGATAGCGAAATCCATAGCGATATCGAAATCGATATGGATACCGAAATTGATATGGATATCGAAATCCATAAGGATACCGAAATCGATATGGATATCGAAATCCATAGGTATCGATATCCATAGGGATATCGAAATCGATATGGATACCGAAATCCATAGGGATACCAAAATCGATATGGATATCGAAATCCATAGGGATATCGAAATCGATATGGATATCGAAATCCATAGGGATATCGAAATTGATATGGATATCGAAATCCAAAGGGATACCGAAATCGATAAAGATATCGAAATCCAAAGGGATATCGAAATCCAAAGGGATATCGAAAACGATATGGATATCGACATCCATAGGGATATCGAAATCGATATGGATATCGAAATCCATAGGGATATCTAAATCGACATGGATATTGAAATCCATAGGGATATCGAAATCGATATGGATACCGAAATCGATATGGATATCGAAACCCATAGGGATATAGAAATCCATAGGGATATCGAAATCCATAGGGATAACGAAATCCATAGGGATATCGAAATCGATATGGATACCGAAATTGATACGGATATCGAAATTCATAGTGGTATCGAAATCCATAGAGATATCGAAATCCATAGGGATATCGAAATCGATATGGATATTGAAATCGATATGGATATCGAAATCCATATGGATATCGAAATCCATAGGGATATCGAAATCCATAGGGATATCGAAATCGATATGGATATTGAAATCGATATGGATATCGAAATCCATATGGATATCAAAATCCATAGTTATATCTAAATCGATATGGATATCGAAATCGATATGGATACCGAAATTGATACGGATATCGAAATTCATAGTGATATCGAAATCCATAGAGATATCGAAATCCATAGGGATATCGAAATCGATATGGATATTGAAATCGATATGGATATCGAAATCCATATGGATATCGAAATCCATAGGGATATCGAAATCCATAGGGATATCGAAATCGATATGGATATTGAAATCGATATGGATATCGAAATCCATATGGATATCGAAATCCATAGGGATATCGAAATCCATAGGGATATCGAAATCGATATGGATACCGAAATTGATACGGATATCGAAATTCATAGTGATATCGAAATCCATAGAGATATCGAAATCCATGGGGATATCGAAATCGATATGGATACCGAAATCGATATGGATATCGAAACCCATAGGGATATAGAAATCCATAGGGATATCGAAATCCATAGGGATAACGAAATCCATAGGGATATCGAAATCGATATGGATACCGAAATTGATACGGGTATCGAAATTCATAGTGATATCGAAATCCATAGAGATATCGAAATCCATAGGGATATCGAAATCGATATGGATATTGAAATCGATATGGATATCGAAATCCATATGGATATCGAAATCCATAGGGATATCGAAATCCATAGGGATATCGAAATCGATATGGATATTGAAATCGATATGGATATCGAAATCCATATGGATATCGAAATCCATAGGGATATCGAAATCCATAGGGATATCGAAATCGATATGGATACCGAAATTGATACGGATATCGAAATTCATAGTGATATCGAAATCCATAGAGATATCGAAATCCATAGGGATATCGAAATCGATATGGATATTGAAATCGATATGGATATCGAAATCCATATGGATATCGAAATCCATAGTTATATCTAAATCGATATGGATATCGAAATCCATAGGGATTTCGAAATCGATATGGATATTGAAATCGATATGGATATCGAAATCCATATGGATATCGAAATCCATAGGGATATCGAAATCGATATGGATACCGAAATTGATACGGATATCGAAATTCATAGTGATATCGAAATCCATGGGGATATCGAAATCCATAGGGATATCGAAATCCATAGGGATATCGAAATCGATATGGATATCGAAATCCATAGGGATATCTAAATCGATATGGATATCGAAATCCATAGGGATATCGAAATCCATAGGGATATCGAAATCGATATGGATATCGAAATCCATTGGGATACCGAAATCGATATGGATATCGATATCCAAAGGGATACCGAAATCGATAAAGATATCGAAATCCAAAGGGATATTGAAATCCATAGGGATATCGAAATCCATAGGGATATCGAAATCATTATGGATATCGAAATCCATAGTTATATCTAAATCGATATGGATATCGAAATCCATTGGGATTTCGAAATCGATATGGATATTGAAATCGATATGGATATCGAAATCCATATGGATATCGAAATCCATAGGGATATCGAAATCGATATGGATACCGAAATTGATACGGATATCGAAATTCATAGTGATATCGAAATCCATGGGGATATCGAAATCCATAGGGATATCGAAATCCATAGGGATATCGAAATCGATATGGATATCGAAATCCATAGGGATATCTAAATCGATATTGATATCGAAATCCATAGGGATATCGAAATCGATATGGATATCGAAATCGATATGGATATCGACATCCATACGGCTATCAAAATCGAAATAGATATCAAAATCCATAGGGATACCGAAACTGATATGGATATCGAAATCCATAAGGATACCGAAATCGATATGGATATCGAAATCCATAGGTATCGATATCCATAGGGATATCGAAATCCATAGCGATATCGAAATCGATATGGATACCGAAATTGATATGGATATCGAAATCCATAAGGATACCGAAATCGATATGGATATCGAAATCCATAGGTATCGATATCCATAGGGATATCGAAATCGATATGGATACCGAAATTGATACGGATATCGAAATTCATAGTGATATCGAAATCCATAGAGATATCGAAATCCATAGGGATATCGAAATCGATATGGATACCGAAATCGATATGGATATCGAAACCCATAGGGATATAGAAATCCATAGGGATATCGAAATCCATAGGGATAACGAAATCCATAGGGATATCGAAATCGATATGGATACCGAAATTGATACGGATATCGAAATTCATAGTGATATCGAAATCCATAGAGATATCGAAATCCATAGGGATATCGAAATCGATATGGATATTGAAATCGATATGGATATCGAAATCCATATGGATATCGAAATCCATAGGGATATCGAAATCCATAGGGATATCGAAATCGATATGGATATTGAAATCGATATGGATATCGAAATCCATATGGATATCGAAATCCATAGGGATATCGAAATCCATAGGGATATCGAAATCGATATGGATACCGAAATTGATACGGATATCGAAATTCATAGTGATATCGAAATCCATAGAGATATCGAAATCCATAGGGATATCGAAATCGATATGGATATTGAAATCGATATGGATATCGAAATCCATATGGATATCGAAATCCATAGTTATATCTAAATCGATATGGATATCGAAATCCATAGGGATTTCGAAATCGATATGGATATTGAAATCGATATGGATATCGAAATCCATATGGATATCGAAATCCATAGGGATATCGAAATCGATATGGATACCGAAATTGATACGGATATCGAAATTCATAGTGATATCGAAATCCATGGGGATATCGAAATCCATAGGGATATCGAAATCCATAGGGATATCGAAATCGATATGGATATCGAAATCCATAGGGATATCTAAATCGATATGGATATCGAAATCCATAGGGATATCGAAATCCATAGGGATATCGAAATCGATATGGATATCGAAATCCATTGGGATACCGAAATCGATATGGATATCGATATCCAAAGGGATACCGAAATCGATAAAGATATCGAAATCCAAAGGGATATTGAAATCCATAGGGATATCGAAATCCATAGGGATATCGAAATCATTATGGATATCGAAATCCATAGTTATATCTAAATCGATATGGATATCGAAATCCATTGGGATTTCGAAATCGATATGGATATTGAAATCGATATGGATATCGAAATCCATATGGATATCGAAATCCATAGGGATATCGAAATCGATATGGATACCGAAATTGATACGGATATCGAAATTCATAGTGATATCGAAATCCATGGGGATATCGAAATCCATAGGGATATCGAAATCCATAGGGATATCGAAATCGATATGGATATCGAAATCCATAGGGATATCTAAATCGATATTGATATCGAAATCCATAGGGATATCGAAATCGATATGGATATCGAAATCGATATGGATATCGACATCCATACGGCTATCAAAATCGAAATAGATATCGAAATCCATAGGGATACCGAAATTGATATGGATATCGAAATCCATAAGGATACCGAAATCGATATGGATATCGAAATCCATAGGTATCGATATCCATAGGGATATCGAAATCCATAGCGATATCGAAATCGATATGGATACCGAAATTGATATGGATATCGAAATCCATAAGGATACCGAAATCGATATGGATATCGAAATCCATAGGTATCGATATCCATAGGGATATCGAAATCGATATGGATACCGAAATCCATAGGGATACCAAAATCGATATGGATATCGAAATCCATAGGGATATCGAAATCGATATGGATATCGAAATCCATAGGGATATCGAAATTGATATGGATATCGAAATCCAAAGGGATACCGAAATCGATAAAGATATCGAAATCCAAAGGGATATCGAAATCCATAGGGATATCGAAAACGATATGGATATCGACATCCATAGGGATATCGAAATCGATATGGATATCGAAATCCATAGGGATATCTAAATCGACATGGATATTGAAATCCATAGGGATATCGAAATCGATATGGATACCGAAATCGATATGGATATCGAAACCCATAGGGATATAGAAATCCATAGGGATATCGAAATCCATAGGGATAACGAAATCCATAGGGATATCGAAATCGATATGGATACCGAAATTGATACGGATATCGAAATTCATAGTGATATCGAAATCCATAGGGATATCGAAATCCATAGGGATATCGAAATCGATATGGATATCGAAATCCATAGTTATATCTAAATCGATATGGATATCGAAATCCATAGGGATTTCGAAATCGATATGGATATTGAAATCGATATGGATATCGAAATCCATATGGATATCGAAATCCATAGGGATATCGAAATCGATATGGATACCGAAATTGATACGGATATCGAAATTCATAGTGATATCGAAACTATGGGGATATCGAAATCCATAGGGATATCGAAATCCATAGGGATATCGAAATCGATATGGATATCGAAATCCATAGGGATATCTAAATCGATATGGATATCGAAAGCCATAGGGATATCGAAATCGATATGGATATCGAAATCGATATGGATATCGACATCCATACGGCTATCGAAACCGATATAGATATCGAAATCCATAGGGATACCAAAATCGATATGGATATCGAAATCCATAGGGATATCGAAATCCATAGGTATCGAAATCCATAGGGATATCGAAATCGATATGGATACCGAAATCCATAGGGATAACAAAATCGATATGGATATCGAAATCCATAGGGCTATCGAAATCCATAGGGATATCGAAATCCATAGGTATATCGAAATCCATAGGTATATCAAAATCGATATGGATACCGAAATTTATACGGATATCGAAATCCATATGGATATCGAAATCCATAGGGATATCGAAATCGATATGGATATCGAAATCCATAGGGATGTCGAAATCGATATGGATATCGATATCCATAGGGATATCGAAATTGATATGGATATCGTAATCCATAGGGATACCGAAATCGATATTGATATCGAAATCCATAGGGATATCGAAATCGATATGGATATCGAAATCCATTGGGATACCGAAATCGATATGGATATCGAAATCCAAAGGGATACCGAAATCGATAAAGATATCGAAATCCAAAGGGATATTGAAATCCATAGGGATATCGAAATCCATAGGGATATCGAAATCGATATGGATATCGAAATCCATAGTTATATCTAAATCGATATGGATATCGAAATCCATAGGGATTTCGAAATCGATATGGATATTGAAATCGATATGGATATCGAAATCCATATGGATATCGAAATCCATAGGGATATCGAAATCGATATGGATACCGAATTTGATACGGATATCGAAATTCATAGTGATATCGAAATCCATGGGGATATCGAAATCCATAGGGATATCGAAATCCATAGGGATATCGAAATCGATATGGATATCGAAATCCATAGGGATATCTAAATCGATATTGATATCGAAATCGATATGGATATCGAAATCGATATGGATATCGACATCCATACGGCTATTGAAATCGATATAGATATCGAACTCCATAGGGATACCAAAATCGATATGGATATCGAAATCCATAGGGATATCGAAATCCATAGGTATCGAAATCTATAGGGATATCGAAATCGATATGGATACCGAAATCCATAGGGATAACAAAATCGATATGGATATCGAAATCCATAGGGCTGTCGAAATCCATAGGGATATCGAAATCCATAGGTATATCGAAATCCATAGGGATATCAAAATCGATATGGATGCCGAAATTTATACGGATATCGAAATCCATATGGATATCGAAATCCATAGGGATATCGAAATCGATATGGATATCGAAATCCATAGGGATATCGAAATCGATATGGATATCGATATCCATAGGGATATCGAAATCCATAGGGATATCGAAATCCATAGGGATACCGAAATCGATATGGATATCGAAATCCATAGGGATATCGAAGTCGATATGGATATCGAAATCCATAGGGATACCGAAATCGATATGGATATCGAAATCCAAAGGGATACCGAAATCGATAAAGATATCGAAATCCAAAGGGATATTGAAATCCATAGGGATATCGAAATCCATAGGGATATCGAAATCCATAGCGATATCGAAATCGATATGGATACCGAAATTGATATGGATATATCCACATATCGAAATCCATATGGATATCGAAATCCATAGGGATACCGAAATCGATAAAGATATCGAAATCCAAAGGGATATTGAAATCCATAGGGATATCGAAATCCATAGGGATATCGAAATCGATATGGATATTGAAATCGATATGGATATCGAAATCCATATGGATATCGAAATCCATAGGGATATCGAAATCGATATGGATACCGAATTTGATACGGATATCGAAATTCATAGTGATATCGAAATCCATGGGGATATCGAAATCCATAGGGATATCGAAATCCATAGGGATATCGAAATCGATATGGATATCGAAATCGATATTGATATCGAAATCGATATGGATATCGAAATCGATATGGATATCGACATCCATACGGCTATTGAAATCGATATAGATATCGAACTCCATAGGGATACCAAAATCGATATGGATATTGAAATCGATATGGATATCGAAATCCATATGGATATCGAAATCCATAGGGATATCGAAATCGATATGGATACCGAATTTGATACGGATATCGAAATTCATAGTGATATCGAAATCCATGGGGATATTGAAATCCATAGGGATATCGAAATCCATAGGGATATCGAAATCGATATGGATATCGAAATCCATAGTTATATCTAAATCGATATGGATATCGAAATCCATAGGGATTTCGAAATCGATATGGATATTGAAATCGATATGGATATCGAAATCCATATGGATATCGAAATCCATAGGGATATCGAAATCGATATCGGATACCGAATTTGATACGGATATCGAAATTCATATTGATATCGAAATCCATGGGGATATCGAAATCCATAGGGATATCGAAATCCATAGGGATACTGAAATCGATATTGATATCGAAATCCATAGGGATATCGAAATCGATATGGATATCGAAATCCATTGGGATACCGAAATCGATATGGATATCGAAATCCAAAGGGATACCGAAATCGATAAAGATATCGAAATCCAAAGGGATATTGAAATCCATAGGGATATCGAAATCCATAGGGATATCGAAATCGATATGGATATCGAAATCCATAGTTATATCTAAATCGATATGGATATCGAAATCCATAGGGATTTCGAAATCGATATGGATATTGAAATCGATATGGATATCGAAATCCATATGGATATCGAAATCCATAGGGATATCGAAATCGATATGGATACCGAATTTGATACGGATATCGAAATTCATAGTGATATCGAAATCCATGGGGATATCGAAATCAATAGGGATATCGAAATCCATAGGGATATCGAAATCGATATGGATATCGAAATCCATAGGGATATCTAAATCGATATTGATATCGAAATCGATATGGATATCGAAATCGATATGGATATCGACATCCATACGGCTATTGAAATCGATATAGATATCGAACTCCATAGGGATACCAAAATCGATATGGATATCGAAATCCATAGGGATATCGAAATCCATAGGTATCGAAATCTATAGGGATATCGAAATCGATATGGATACCGAAATCCATAGGGATAACAAAATCGATATGGATATCGAAATCCATAGGGCTGTCGAAATCCATAGGGATATCGAAATCCATAGGTATATCGAAATCCATAGGGATATCAAAATCGATATGGATGCCGAAATTTATACGGATATCGAAATCCATATGGATATCGAAATCCATAGGGATATCGAAATCGATATGGATATCGAAATCCATAGGGATATCGAAATCGATATGGATATCGATATCCATAGGGATATCGAAATCCATAGGGATCTCGAAATCCATAGGGATACCGAAATCGATATGGATATCGAAATCCATAGGGATATCGAAGTCGATATGGATATCGAAATCCATAGGGATACCGAAATCGATATGGATATCGAAATCCAAAGGGATACCGAAATCGATAAAGATATCGAAATCCAAAGGGATATTGAAATCCATAGGGATATCGAAATCCATAGGGATATCGAAATCCATAGCGATATCGAAATCGATATGGATACTCGAAATTGATATGGATAGTATCCACATATCGAAATCCATATGGATATCGAAATCCATAGGGATATCGAAATCGATATTGATATCGAAATCCATAGGGATATCGAAATCGATATGGATATCGAAATCCATAGGGATAACAAAATCGATATGGATATCGAAATCCATAGGGATAACAAAATCGATATGGATATCGAAATCCATAGGGCTGTCGAAATCCATAGGGATATCGAAATCCATATGTATATCGAAATCCATAGGGATATCAAAATCGATATGGATGCCGAAATTTATACGGATATCGAAATCCTTATGGATATCGAAATCCATAGGGATATCGAAATCGATATGGATATCGAAATCCATAGGGATATCGAAATCGATATGGATATCGATATCCACAGGGATATCGAAATCCATAGGGATATCGAAATCCATAGGGATACCGAAATCGATATGGATATCGAAATCCATAGGGATATCGAAGTCGATATGGATATCGAAATCCATAGGGATACCGAAATCGATATGGATATCGAAATCCAAAGGGATACCGAAATCGATAAAGATATCGAAATCCAAAGGGATATTGAAATCCATAGGGATATCGAAATCCATAGGGATATCGAAATCCATAGCGATATCGAAATCGATATGGATACCGAAATTGATATGGATATATCCACATATCGAAATCCATATGGATATCGAAATCCATAGGGATATCGAAATCGATATTGATATCGAAATCCATAGGGATATCGAAATCGATATGGATATCGAAATCCATAGGGATACCGAAATCGATATGGATATCAAAATTCAAAGGGATACCGAAATCGATTAAGATATCGAAATCCAAAGGGATATCGAAATCCATAGGGATATCGAAATCCATAGCGATATCGAAATCGATATGGATACCGAAATTGATATGGATATATCCACATATCGAAATCCATAGGGATATCGAAATCCATAGGGATATCGAAATCGATATGGATATTGAAATCGATATGGATATCGAAATCCATATGGATATCGAAATCCATAGGGATATCGAAATCGATATGGATACCGAATTTGATACGGATATCGAAATTCATAGTGATATCGAAATCCATGGGGATATCGAAATCCATAGGGATATCGAAATCCATAGGGATATCGAAATCGATATGGATATCGAAATCGATATTGATATCGAAATCGATATGGATATCGAAATCGATATGGATATCGACATCCATACGGCTATTGAAATCGATATAGATATCGAACTCCATAGGGATACCAAAATCGATATGGATATTGAAATCGATATGGATATCGAAATCCATATGGATATCGAAATCCATAGGGATATCGAAATCGATATGGATACCGAATTTGATACGGATATCGAAATTCATAGTGATATCGAAATCCATGGGGATATTGAAATCCATAGGGATATCGAAATCCATAGGGATATCGAAATCGATATGGATATCGAAATCCATAGTTATATCTAAATCGATATGGATATCGAAATCCATAGGGATTTCGAAATCGATATGGATATTGAAATCGATATGGATATCGAAATCCATATGGATATCGAAATCCATAGGGATATCGAAATCGATATGGATACCGAATTTGATACGGATATCGAAATTCATATTGATATCGAAATCCATGGGGATATCGAAATCCATAGGGATATCGAAATCCATAGGGATACCGAAATCGATATTGATATCGAAATCCATAGGGATATCGAAATCGATATGGATATCGAAATCCATTGGGATACCGAAATCGATATGGATATCGAAATCCAAAGGGATACCGAAATCGATAAAGATATCGAAATCCAAAGGGATATTGAAATCCATAGGGATATCGAAATCCATAGGGATATCGAAATCGATATGGATATCGAAATCCATAGTTATATCTAAATCGATATGGATATCGAAATCCATAGGGATTTCGAAATCGACATGGATATTGAAATCGATATGGATATCGAAATCCATATGGATATCGAAATCCATAGGGATATCGAAATCGATATGGATACCGAATTTGATACGGATATCGAAATTCATAGTGATATCGAAATCCATGGGGATATCGAAATCAATAGGGATATCGAAATCCATAGGGATATCGAAATCGATATGGATATCGAAATCCATAGGGATATCTAAATCGATATTGATATCGAAATCGATATGGATATCGAAATCGATATGGATATCGACATCCATACGGCTATTGAAATCGATATAGATATCGAACTCCATAGGGATACCAAAATCGATATGGATATCGAAATCCATAGGGATATCGAAATCCATAGGTATCGAAATCTATAGGGATATCGAAATCGATATGGATACCGAAATCCATAGGGATAACAAAATCGATATGGATATCGAAATCCATAGGGCTGTCGAAATCCATAGGGATATCGAAATCCATAGGTATATCGAAATCCATAGGGATATCAAAATCGATATGGATGCCGAAATTTATACGGATATCGAAATCCATATGGATATCGAAATCCATAGGGATATCGAAATCGATATGGATATCGAAATCCATAGGGATATCGAAATCGATATGGATATCGATATCCATAGGGATATCGAAATCCATAGGGATCTCGAAATCCATAGGGATACCGAAATCGATATGGATATCGAAATCCATAGGGATATCGAAGTCGATATGGATATCGAAATCCATAGGGATACCGAAATCGATATGGATATCGAAATCCAAAGGGATACCGAAATCGATAAAGATATCGAAATCCAAAGGGATATTGAAATCCATAGGGATATCGAAATCCATAGGGATATCGAAATCCATAGCGATATCGAAATCGATATGGATACCGAAATTGATATGGATATATCCACATATCGAAATCCATATGGATATCGAAATCCATAGGGATATCGAAATCGATATTGATATCGAAATCCATAGGGATATCGAAATCGATATGGATATCGAAATCCATAGGGATAACAAAATCGATATGGATATCGAAATCCATAGGGATAACAAAATCGATATGGATATCGAAATCCATAGGGCTGTCGAAATCCATAGGGATATCGAAATCCATATGTATATCGAAATCCATAGGGATATCAAAATCGATATGGATGCCGAAATTTATACGGATATCGAAATCCTTATGGATATCGAAATCCATAGGGATATCGAAATCGATATGGATATCGAAATCCATAGGGATATCGAAATCGATATGGATATCGATATCCACAGGGATATCGAAATCCATAGGGATATCGAAATCCATAGGGATACCGAAATCGATATGGATATCGAAATCCATAGGGATATCGAAGTCGATATGGATATCGAAATCCATAGGGATACCGAAATCGATATGGATATCGAAATCCAAAGGGATACCGAAATCGATAAAGATATCGAAATCCAAAGGGATATTGAAATCCATAGGGATATCGAAATCCATAGGGATATCGAAATCCATAGCGATATCGAAATCGATATGGATACCGAAATTGATATGGATATATCCACATATCGAAATCCATATGGATATCGAAATCCATAGGGATATCGAAATCGATATTGATATCGAAATCCATAGGGATATCGAAATCGATATGGATATCGAAATCCATAGGGATACCGAAATCGATATGGATATCAAAATTCAAAGGGATACCGAAATCGATTAAGATATCGAAATCCAAAGGGATATCGAAATCCATAGGTATCGAAATCCATAGGGATATCGAAATCGATATGGATATCGATATCCATAGGGATATCGAAATCCATAGGGATATCGAAATCCATAGGGATACCGAAATCGATATGGATATCGAAATCCATAGGGATACCAAAATCGATATGGATATCGAAATCCATAGGGATATCGAAATCCATAGGTATCGAAATCTATAGGGATATCGAAATCGATATGGATACCGAAATCCATAGGGATAACAAAATCGATATGGATATCAAAATTCAAAGGGATACCGAAATCGATATGGATATCGAAATCCATAGGGATATCGAAGTCGATATGGATATCGAAATCCATAGGGATATCGAAATCGATATGGATATCGAAATCCATAGGGATACCGAAATCGATATGGATATCAAAATTCAAAGGGATACCGAAATCGATTAAGATATCGAAATCCAAAGGGATATCGAAATCCATAGGTATCGAAATCCATAGGGATATCGAAATAGAAATGGATACCGAAATCCATAGGGATACCAAAATCGATATGGATATCGAAATCCATAAGGATATCGAAATCGATATGGATATCGAAATCCATAGGGATATCGAAATCGATATGGATATCGAAATCCATAGGGATACCGAAATCGATATGGATATCGAAATCCAAAGGGATACCGAAATCGATAAAGATATCGAAATCCAAAGGGATATCGAAATCCATAGGGATATCGAAATCCATAGGGATATCGAAATCCATAGGGATATCGAAATCCATAGCGATACCGAAATTGATATGGATATCGAAATCCATAAGGATACCGAAATCGATATGGATATCGAAATCCATAGGTATCGATATCCATAGGGATATCGAAATCGATATGGATACCGAAATCCATAGGGATACCAAAATCGATATGGATATCGAAATCCATAGGGATATCGAAATCGATATGGATATCGAAATCCATAGGGATATCGAAATTGATATGGATATCGAAATCCAAAGGGAAATCGAAATCCATAGGGATATCGAAATCGATATGGATATCGACATCCATAGGGATATCGAAATCGATATGGATATCGAAATCCATAGGGATATCTAAATCGACATGGATATTGAAATCCATAGGGATATCGAAATCCATAGGGATATCGAAATCGATATGGATACCGAAATCGATATGGATATCGAAACCCATAGGGATATAGAAATCCATAGGGATATCGAAATCCATAGGGATAACGAAATCCATAGGGATATCGAAATCGATATGGATTCCGAAATTGATACGGATATTGAAATTCATAGTGATATCGAAATCCATAAGGATATAGAAATCCATAGGGATATCGAAATCCATAGGGATATCGAAATCCATAGGGATCGAAATCCATAGGGATATCGAAATCCATATGGATATCGAAATGCATAGGGATATCGAAATCGATATGGATACCGAAATTGATACGGATATCGAAATACATAGTGATATCGAAATCCATAGGGATATCGAAATCCATAGGGATATCGAAATCCATAGGGATATCGAAATCGATATGGGTATTGAAATCCATAGGGATATCGAAATCGATATGGATATCGAAATCCATAGGGATATCTAAATCGATATGGATATCGAAATCCATAGGGATTTCGAAATCGATATGGATATTGAAATCGATATGGATATCGAAATCCATATGGATATCGAAATCCATATGGATATCGAAATCCATAGGGATATCGAAATCGATATGAATACCGAAATTGATACGGATATCGAAATTCATAGTGATATCGAAATCCATGGGGATATCGAAATCCATAGGGATATTGAAATCCATAGGGATATCGAAATCGATATGGATATCGAAATCCATAGGGATATCTAAATCGATATGGATATCGAAATCCATAGGGATATCGAAATCGATATGGATATCGAAATCGATATGGATATCGACATCCATACGGCTATCGAAATCGATGTAGATATCGAAATCCATAGGGATTCCAAAATCGATATGGATATCGAAATCCATAGGGATATCGAAATCCATAGGTATCGAAATCCATAGGGATATCGAAATCGATATGGATACCGAAATCCATAGGGATAACAAAATCGATATGGATATCGAAATCCATAGGGCTATCGAAATCCATAGGGATATCGAAATCCATAGGTATATCGAAATCCTTAGGGATATCAAAATCGATATGGATACCGAAATTTATACGGATATCGAAATCCATATGGATATCGAAATCCATAGGGATATCGAAATCGATATGGATATCGAAATCCATAGGGATATCGAAATCGATATGGATATCGAAATCCATAGGGATACCGAAATTTATATGGATATCGAAATCCATAAGGATACCGAAATCGATATGGATATCGAAATCCATAGGTATCGATATCCATAGGGATATCGAAATCGATATGGATACCGAAATCCATAGGGATACCAAAATCGATATGGATATCGAAATCCATAGGGATATCGAAATCGATATGGATATCGAAATCCATAGGGATATCGAAATTGATATGGATATCGAAATCCAAAGGGATATCGAAATCGATAAAGATATCGAAATCCAAAGGGATATCGAAATCCATAGGGATATCGAAATCGATATGGATATCGACATCCATAGGGATATCGAAATCGATATGGGTATCGAAATCCATAGGGATATCTAAATCGACATGGATATTGAAATCCATAGGGATATCGAAATCCATAGGGATATCGAAATCGATATGGATACCGAAATTGATATGGATATATCCACATATCGAAATCCATATGGATATCGAAATCCATAGGGATATCGAAATCGATATTGATATCGAAATCCATAGGGATATCGAAATCGATATGGATATCGAAAACCATAGGGATACCGAAATCGATATGGATATCAAAATTCAAAGGGATACCGAAATCGATAAAGATATCGAAATCCAAAGGGATATCGAAATCCATAGGTATCGGAATCCATAGGGATATCGAAATAGAAATGGATACCGAAATCCATAGGGATACCAAAATCGATATGGATATCGAAATCCATAAGGATATCGAAATCGATATGGATATCGAAATCCATAGGGATATCGAAATTGATATGGATATCGAAATCCATAGGGATACCGAAATCGATGTGGATATCGAAATCCAAAGGGATACCGAAATCGATAAAGATATCGAAATCCAAAGGGATATCGAAATCCATAGGGATATCGAAATCCATAGGGATATCGAAATCCATAGGGATATCGAAATCCATAGCGATACCGAAATTGATATGGATATCGAAATCCATAAGGATACCGAAATCGATATGGATATCGAAATCCATAGGTATCGATATCCATAGGGATATCGAAATCGATATGGATACCGAAATACATAGGGATACCAAAATCGATATGGATATCGAAATCCATAGGGATATCGAAATCGATATGGATATCGAAATCCATAGGGATATCGAAATTGATATGGATATCGAAATCCAAAGGGATACCGAAATCGATAAAGATATCGAAATCCAAAGGGATATCGAAATCCATAGGGATATCGAAATCGATATGGATATCGACATCCATAGGGATATCGAAATCGATATGGATATCGAAATCCATAGGGATATCTAAATCGACATGGATATTGAAATCCATAGGGATATCGAAATCAATAGGGATATCGAAATCGATATGGATACCGAAATCGATATGGATATCGAAACTCATAGGGATATAGAAATCCATAGGGATATCGAAATCCATAGGGATAACGAAATCCATAGGGATATCGAAATCGATATGGATACCGAAATTGATACGGATATCGAAATTTATAGTGATATCGAAATCCATAAGGATATAGAAATCCATAGGGATATCGAAATCCATAGGGATATCGAAATCCATAGGGATCGAAATCCATAGGGATATCGAAATCCATATGGATATCGAAATCCATAGGGATATCGAAATCGATATGGATACCGAAATTGATACGGATATCGAAATACATAGTGATATCGAAATCCATAGGGATATCGAAATCCATAGGGATATCGAAATCCATAGGGATATCGAAATCGATATGGGTATTGAAATCCATAGGGATATCGAAATCGATATGGATATCGAAATCCATAGGGATATCTAAATCGATATGGATATCGAAATCCATAGGGATTTCGAAATCGATATGGATATTGAAATCGATATGGATATCGAAATCCATATGGATATCGAAATCCATAGGGATATCGAAATCGATATGAATACCGAAATTGATACGGATATCGAAATTCATAGTGATATCGAAATCCATGGGGATATCGAAATCCATAGGGATATCGAAATCCATAGGGATATCGAAATCGATATGGATATCGAAATCCATAGGGATATCTAAATCGATATGGATATCGAAATCCATAGGGATATCGAAATCGATATGGATATCGAAATCGATATGGATATCGACATCCATACGGCTATCGAAATCGATGTAGATATCGAAATCCATAGGGATTCCAAAATCGATATGGTTATCGAAATCCATAGGGATATCGAAATCCATAGGTATCGAAATAAATAGGGATATCGAAATCGATATGGATACCGAAATCCATAGGGATAACAAAATCGATATGGATATCGAAATCCATATGGATATCGAAATCCATAGGGATATCGAAATCGATATGAATTCCGAAATTGATACGGATATCGAAATTCATAGTGATATCGAAATCCATGGGGATATCGAAATCCATAGGGATATCGAAATCCATAGGGATATCTAAATCGATATGGATATCGAAATCCATAGGGATATCGAAATCCATAGGGATATCGAAATCGATATGGATACCGAAATCGATATGGATACCGAAATCGATATGGATATCGAAACCCATAGGGATATAGAAATCCATAGGGATATCGAAATCCATAGGGATATCGAAATCCATAGGGATATCGAAATCGATTTTGATACCGGAATTGATACGGATATCGAAATTCATAGTGATATCGAAATCCATAGGGATATCGAAATCCATAGGAATATCGAAATCCATAGGGATATCGAAATCGATATGGGTATTGAAATCCATAGGGATATCGAAATCGATATGGATATCGAAATCCATAGGGATATCTAAATCGATATGGATATCGAAATCCATAGGGATATCGAAACCGATATGGATATTGAAATCGATATGGATATTCGAAATCAAAATGGATATCGAAATTCATAGGGATATCGAAATCCATAGGGATATCGAAATAAATAGGGATTTCGAAATCCATAGGGATATCGAAATCGATATGGATACCGAAATTGATACGGATATCGAAATTCATAGTGATATCGAAATCCATAGGGATATCGAAATAAATAGGGATATCGAAATCCATAGGGATATCGAAATCGATATGGATACCGAAATTGATACGGATATCGAAATTCATAGTGATTTCGAAATCCATGGGGATATCGAAATCCATAGGGATATCGAAATCCATAGGGATATCGAAATAAATAGGGATATCGAAATCCATAGGGATATCGAAATCGATATGGATACCGAAATTGATACGGATATCGAAATTCATAGTGATATCGAAATCCATAGGGATATCGAAATCGATATGGGTATTGAAATCCATAGGGATATCGAAATCGATATGGATACCGAAATTGATACGGATATCGAAATTCATAGTGATATCGAAATCCATAGGGATATCGAAATCCATAGGGCTATCGAAATCCATAGGGATATCGAAATCCATAGGTATATCGAAATCCATAGGGATATCAAAATCGATATGGATACCGAAATTTATACGGATATCGAAATCCATATGGATATCGAAATCCATAGGGATATCGAAATCGATATGGATATCGAAATCCATAGGGATATCGAAATCGATATGGATATCGAAATCCATAGGGATACCGAAATTTATATGGATATCGAAATCCATAAGGATACCGAAATCGATATGGATATCGAAATCCATAGGTATCGATATCCATAGGGATATCGAAATCGATATGGATACCGAAATCCATAGGGATACCAAAATCGATATGGATATCGAAATCCATAGGGATATCGAAATCGATATGGATATCGAAATCCATAGGGATATCGAAATTGATATGGATATCGAAATCCAAAGGGATATCGAAATCGATAAAGATATCGAAATCCAAAGGGATATCGAAATCCATAGGGATATCGAAATCGATATGGATATCGACATCCATAGGGATATCGAAATCGATATGGGTATCGAAATCCATAGGGATATCTAAATCGACATGGATATTGAAATCCATAGGGATATCGAAATCCATAGGGATATCGAAATCGATATGGATACCGAAATTGATATGGATATATCCACGATATCGAAATCCATATGGATATCGAAATCCATAGGGATATCGAAATCGATATTGATATCGAAATCCATAGGGATATCGAAATCGATATGGATATCGAAATCCATAGGGATACCGAAATCGATATGGATATCAAAATTCAAAGGGATACCGAAATCGATAAAGATATCGAAATCCAAAGGGATATCGAAATCCATAGGATATCGAAATCCATAGGGATATCGAAATAGAAATGGATACCGAAATCCATAGGGATACCAAAATCGATATGGATATCGAAATCCATAAGGATATCGAAATCGATATGGATATCGAAATCCATAGGGATATCGAAATTGATATGGATATCGAAATCCATAGGGATACTCGAAATCGATGTGGATATCGAAATCCAAAGGGATACCGAAATCGATAAAGATATCGAAATCCAAAGGGATATCGAAATCCATAGGGATATCGAAATCCATAGGGATATCGAAATCCATAGGGATATCGAAATCCATAGCGATACCGAAATTGATATGGATATCGAAATCCATAAGGATACCGAAATCGATATGGATATCGAAATCCATAGGTATCGATATCCATAGGGATATCGAAATCGATATGGATACCGAAATCCATAGGGATACCAAAATCGATATGGATATCGAAATCCATAGGGATATCGAAATCGATATGGATATCGAAATCCATAGGGATATCGAAATTGATATGGATATCGAAACCCAAAGGGATACCGAAATCGATAAAGATATCGAAATCCAAAGGGATATCGAAATCCATAGGGATATCGAAATCGATATGGATATCGACATCCATAGGGATATCGAAATCGATATGGATATCGAAATCCATAGGGATATCTAAATCGACATGGATATTGAAATCCATAGGGATATCGAAGTCCATAGGGATATCGAAATCGATATGGATACCGAAATCGATATGGATATCGAAACTCATAGGGATATAGAAATCCATAGGGATATCGAAATCCATAGGGATAACGAAATCCATAGGGATATCGAAATCGATATGGATACCGAAATTGATACGGATATCGAAATTTATAGTGATATCGAAATCCATAAGGATATAGAAATCCATAGGGATATCGAAATCCATAGGGATATCGAAATCCATAGGGATCGAAATCCATAGGGATATCGAAATCCATATGGATATCGAAATCCATAGGGATATCGAAATCGATATGGATACCGAAATTGATACGGATATCGAAATACATAGTGATATCGAAATCCATAGGGATATCGAAATCCATAGGGATATCGAAATCCATAGGGATATCGAAATCGATATGGGTATTGAAATCCATAGGGATATCGAAATCGATATGGATATCGAAATCCATAGGGATATCTAAATCGATATGGATATCGAAATCCATAGGGATTTCGAAATCGATATGGATATTGAAATCGATATGGATATCGAAATCCATATGGATATCGAAATCCATAGGGATATCGAAATCGATATGAATACCGAAATTGATACGGATATCGAAATTCATAGTGATATCGAAATCCATGGGGATATCGAAATCCATAGGAATATCGAAATCCATAGGGATATCGAAATCGATATGGGTATTGAAATCCATAGGGATATCGAAATCGATATGGATACCGAAATTGATACGGATATCGAAATTCATAGTGATATCGAAATCCATAGGGATATCGAAATAAATAGGGATATCGAAATCCATAGGGATATCGAAATCGATATGGATACCGAAATTGATGCGGATATCGAAATTCATAGTGATATCGAAATCTATGGGGATATCGAAATCCATAGGGATATCGAAATCCATAGGGATATCGAAATAAATAGGGATATCGAAATCCATAGGGGTATCGAAATCGATATGGATACCAAAATTTATACGGATATCGAAATTCATAGTGATATCGAAATCCATAGGGATATCGAAATCGATATGGGTATTGAAATCCATAGGGATATCGAAATCCATAGGGATATCGAAATCGATATGGATACCGAAATCGATATGGATATCGAAACTCATAGGGATATAGAAATCCATAGGGATATCGAAATCCATAGGGATAACGAAATCCATAGGGATATCGAAATCGATATGGATACCGAAATTGATACGGATATCGAAATTTATAGTGATATCGAAATCCATAAGGATATAGAAATCCATAGGGATATCGAAATCCATAGGGATATCGAAATCCATAGGGATCGAAATCCATAGGGATATCGAAATCCATATGGATATCGAAATCCATAGGGATATCGAAATCGATATGGATACCGAAATTGATACGGATATCGAAATACATAGTGATATCGAAATCCATAGGGATATCGAAATCCATAGGGATATCGAAATCCATAGGGATATCGAAATCGATATGGATATCGAAATCCATAGGTATATCTAAATCGATATGGATATCGAAATCCATAGGGATATCGAAATCGATATGGATATCGAAATCGATATGGATATCGACATCCATACGGCTATCGAAATCGATGTAGATATCGAAATCCATAGGGATTCCAAAATCGATATGGATATCGAAATCCATAGGGATATCGAAATCCATAGGTATCGAAATAAATAGGGATATCGAAATCGATATGGATACCGAAATCCATAGGGATAACAAAATCGATATGGATATCGAAATCCATATGGATATCGAAATCCATAGGGATATCGAAATCGATATGAATTCCGAAATTGATACGGATATCGAAATTCATAGTGATATCGAAATCCATGGGGATATCGAAATCCATAGGGATATCGAAATCCATAGGGATATCTAAATCGATATGGATATCGAAATCCATAGGGATATCGAAATCCATAGGGATATCGAAATCGATATGGATACCGAAATCGATATGGATACCGAAATCGATATGGATATCGAAACCCATAGGGATATAGAAATCCATAGGGATATCGAAATCCATAGGGATATCGAAATCCATAGGGATATCGAAATCGATTTGGATACCGGAATTGATACGGATATCGAAATTCATAGTGATATCGAAATCCATAGGAATATCGAAATCCATAGGGATATCGAAATCGATATGGGTATTGAAATCCATAGGGATATCGAAATCGATATGGATATCGAAATCCATAGGGATATCTAAATCGATATGGATATCGAAATCCATAGGGATATCGAAACCGATATGGATATTGAAATCGATATGGATATTCGAAATCAAAATGGATATCGAAATTCATAGGGATATCGAAATCCATAGGGATATCGAAATAAATAGGGATTTCGAAATCCATAGGGATATCGAAATCGATATGGATACCGAAATTGATACGGATATCGAAATTCATAGTGATATCGAAATCCATAGGGATATCGAAATAAATAGGGATATCGAAATCCATAGGGATATCGAAATCGATATGGATATCGAAATTGATACGGATATCGAAATTCATAGTGATATCGAAATCCATGGGGATATCGAAATCCATAGGGATATCGAAATCCATAGGGATATCGAAATAAATAGGGATATCGAAATCCATAGGGATATCGAAATCGATATGGATACCGAAATTGATACGGATATCGAAATTCATAGTGATATCGAAATCCATAGGGATATCGAAATCGATATGGGTATTGAAATCCATAGGGATATCGAAATCGATATGGATACCGAAATTGATACGGATATCGAAATTCATAGTGATATCGAAATCCATAGGGATATCGAAATCGATATGGGTATTGAAATCCATAGGGATATCGAAATCGATATGGATATCGAAATCCATATGGATATCTAAATCGATATGGATATCGAAATCCATAGGGATATCGAAATCGATATGGATATCGAAATCGATATGGATATCGAAATCGATATGGATATCGACATCCATACGGCTATCGAAATCGATATAGATATCGAAATCCATAGGGATATCGAAATCGATATGGATATTGAAATCGATATGGATATTCGATATCAAAATGGATATCGAAATTCATAGGGATATCGAAATCCATAGGGATATCGAAATAAATAGGCATATCGAAATATATAGGGATATCGAAATCGATATGGATACCGAAATTGATACGGATATCGAAATTCATAGTGATATCGAAATCCATAGGGATATCGAAATAAATAGGGACATCGAAATCCATAGGGATATCGAAATCGATATGGATACCGAAATTGATGCGGATATCGAAATTCATAGTGATATCGAAATCCATAGGGATATCGAAATAAATAGGGATATCGACATCCATAGGGATATCGAAATCGATATGGATACCGAAATTGATACGGATATCGAATTTCATAGTGATATCGAAATCCAAGGGGATATCGAAATCCATAGGGATATCGAAATCCATAGGGATATCGAAATCCATAGGGATATCGAAATAAATAGGGATATCGAAATCCATAGGGATATCGAAATCGATATGGATACCGAAATTGATACGGATATCGAAATTCATAGTGATATCGAAAGCCATAGGGATATCGAAATAAATAGGGATATCGAAATCCATAGGGATATCGAAATCGATATGGATACCGAAATTGATACGGATATCGAAATTCATAGTGATATCGAAATCCATAGGGATATCTAAATCGATATGGATATCGAAATCCATAGGGATATCGAAATCCATAGGGATATCGAAATCGATATGGATACCGAAATCGATATGGATATAGAAATCCATAGGGATATCGAAATCCATAGGGATATCGAAATCCATAGGGATATCGAAATCGATTTGGATACCGGAATTGATACGGATATCGAAATTCATAGTGATATCGAAATCCATAGGAATATCGAAATCCATAGGGATATCGAAATCGATATGGGTATTGAAATCCATAGGGATATCGAAATCGATATGGATATCGAAATCCATAGGGATATCTAAATCGATATGGATATCGAAATCCATAGGGATATCGAAACCGATATGGATATTGAAATCGATATGGATATTCGAAATCAAAATGGATATCGAAATTCATAGGGATATCGAAATCCATAGGGATATCGAAATAAATAGGGATTTCGAAATCCATAGGGATATCGAAATCGATATGGATACCGAAATTGATACGGATATCGAAATTCATAGTGATATCGAAATCCATAGGGATATCGAAATAAATAGGGATATCGAAATCCATAGGGATATCGAAATCGATATGGATACCGAAATTGATACGGATATCGAAATTCATAGTGATATCGAAATCCATGGGGATATCGAAATCCATAGGGATATCGAAATCCATAGGGATATCGAAATAAATAGGGATATCGAAATCCATAGGGATATCGAAATCGATATGGATACCGAAATTGATACGGATATCGAAATTCATAGTGATATCGAAATCCATAGGGATATCGAAATCGATATGGGTATTGAAATCCATAGGGATATCGAAATCGATATGGATACCGAAATTGATACGGATATCGAAATTCATAGTGATATCGAAATCCATAGGGATATCGAAATCGATATGGGTATTGAAATCCATAGGGATATCGAAATCGATATGGATATCGAAATCCATATGGATATCTAAATCGATATGGATATCGAAATCCATAGGGATATCGAAATCGATATGGATATCGAAATCGATATGGATATCGAAATCGATATGGATATCGACATCCATACGGCTATCGAAATCGATATAGATATCGAAATCCATAGGGATATCGAAATCGATATGGATATTGAAATCGATATGGATATTCGATATCAAAATGGATATCGAAATTCATAGGGATATCGAAATCCATAGGGATATCGAAATAAATAGGCATATCGAAATATATAGGGATATCGAAATCGATATGGATACCGAAATTGATACGGATATCGAAATTCATAGTGATATCGAAATCCATAGGGATATCGAAATAAATAGGGACATCGAAATCCATAGGGATATCGAAATCGATATGGATACTCGAAATTGATGCGGATATCGAAATTCATAGTGATATCGAAATCCATAGGGATATCGAAATAAATAGGGATATCGACATCCATAGGGATATCGAAATCGATATGGATACCGAAATTGATACGGATATCGAAATTCATAGTGATATCGAAATCCAAGGGGATATCGAAATCCATAGGGATATCGAAATCCATAGGGATATCGAAATCCATAGGGATATCGAAATAAATAGGGATATCGAAATCCATAGGGATATCGAAATCGATATGGATACCGAAATTGATACGGATATCGAAATTCATAGTGATATCGAAAGCCATAGGGATATCGAAATAAATAGGGATATCGAAATCCATAGGGATATCGAAATCGATATGGATACCGAAATTGATACGGATATCGAAATTCATAGTGATATCGAAATCCATAGGGATATCGAAATCGATATGGGTATTGAAATCCATAGGGATATCGAAATCGATATGGATATCGAAATCCATAGGGATATCTAAATCGATATGGATATCGAAATCCATAGGGATATCGAAATCGATATGGATATCGAAATCGATATGGATATCGAAATCGATATGGATATCGACATCCATACGGCTATCGAAATCGATATAGATATCGAAATCCATAGGGATATCGAAATCGATATGGATACCGAAATTGATACGGATATCGAAATACATAGTGATATCGAAATCCATAGGGATATCGAAATCCATAGGGATATCGAAATCCATAGGGATCGAAATCCATAGTGATATCGAAATCCATAGGGATATCGAAATCGATATGGATACCGAAATTGATACGGATATCGAAATACATAGTGATATCGAAATCCATAGGGATATCGAAATCCATACGGATATCGAAATCGATATGGATATCAAAATCCATAGGGATGTCGAAATCCATAGGGATATCGAAACCCATAGGGATATAGAAATCCATAGGGATATCGAAATCCATAGGGATAACGAAATCCATAGGGATATCGAAATCGATATGGATACCGAAATTGATACGGATATCGAAATTCATAGTGATATCGAAATCCATAGGGATATCGAAATCCATGGGGATATCGAAATCCATAGGGATATCGAAATCCATAGGGATATCGAAATCGATATGGATATCGAAATCCATAGGGATATCTAAATCGATATGGATATCGAAATCCATAGGGATATCGAAATCGATATGGATATCGAAATCGATATGGATATCGACATCCATACGGCTATCGAAATCGATGTAGATATCGAAATCCATAGGGATTCCAAAATCGATATGGATATCGAAATCCATAGGGATATCGAAATCCATAGGTATCGAAATAAATAGGGATATCGAAATCGATATGGATACCGAAATCCATAGGGATAACAAAATCGATATGGATATCGAAATCCATATGGATATCGAAATCCATAGGGATATCGAAATCGATATGAATTCCGAAATTGATACGGATATCGAAATTCATAGTGATATCGAAATCCATGGGGATATCGAAATCCATAGGGATATCGAAATCCATAGGGATATCTAAATCGATATGGATATCGAAATCCATAGGGATATCGAAATCCATAGGGATATCGAAATCGATATGGATACCGAAATCGATATGGATACCGAAATCGATATGGATATCGAAACCCATAGGGATATAGAAATCCATAGGGATATCGAAATCCATAGGGATATCGAAATCCATAGGGATATCGAAATCGATTTGGATACCGGAATTGATACGGATATCGAAATTCATAGTGATATCGAAATCCATAGGGATATCGAAATCCATAGGAATATCGAAATCCATAGGGATATCGAAATCGATATGGGTATTGAAATCCATAGGGATATCGAAATCGATATGGATATCGAAATCCATAGGGATATCTAAATCGATATGGATATCGAAATCCATAGGGATATCGAAACCGATATGGATATTGAAATCGATATGGATATTCGAAATCAAAATGGATATCGAAATTCATAGGGATATCGAAATCCATAGGGATATCGAAATGAATAGGATTTCGAAATCCATAGGGATATCGAAATCGATATGGATACCGAAATTGATACGGATATCGAAATTCATAGTGATATCGAAATCCATAGGGATATCGAAATAAATAGGGATATCGAAATCCATAGGGATATCGAAATCGATATGGATACCGAAATTGATACGGATATCGAAATTCATAGTGATATCGAAATCCATGGGGATATCGAAATCCATAGGGATATCGAAATCCATAGGGATATCGAAATAAATAGGGATATCGAAATCCATAGGGATATCGAAATCGATATGGATACTGAAATTGATACGGATATCGAAATTCATAGTGATATCGAAATCCATAGGGATATCGAAATCGATATGGGTATTGAAATCCATAGGGATATCGAAATCGATATGGATACCGAAATTGATACGGATATCGAAATTCATAGTGATATCGAAATCCATAGGGATATCGAAATCCATAGGGCTATCGAAATCCATAGGGATATCGAAATCCATAGGTATATCGAAATCCATAGGGATATCAAAATCGATATGGATACCGAAATTTATACGGATATCGAAATCCATATGGATATCGAAATCCATAGGGATATCGAAATCGATATGGATATCGAAATCCATAGGGATATCGAAATCGATATGGATATCGAAATCCATAGGGATACCGAAATTTATATGGATATCGAAATCCATAAGGATACTGAAATCGATATGGATATCGAAATCCATAGGTATCGATATCCATAGGGATATCGAAATCGATATGGATACCGAAATCCATAGGGATACCGAAATCGATATGGATATCGAAATCCATAGGGATATCGAAATCGATATGGATATCGAAATCCATAGGGATATCGAAATTGATATGGATATCGAAATCCAAAGGGATATCGAAATCGATAAAGATATCGAAATCCAAAGGGATATCGAAATCCATAGGGATATCGAAATCGATATGGATATCGACATCCATAGGGATATCGAAATCGATATGGGTATCGAAATCCATAGGGATATCTAAATCGACATGGATATTGAAATCCATAGGGATATAGAAATCCATAGGGATATCGAAATCGATATGGATACCGAAATTGATATGGATATATCCACATATCGAAATCCATATGGATATCGAAATCCATAGGGATATCGAAATCGATATTGATATCGAAATCCATAGGGATATCGAAATCGATATGGATATCGAAATCCATAGGGATACCGAAATCGATATGGATATCAAAATTCAAAGGGATACCGAAATCGATAAAGATATCGAAATCCAAAGGGATATCGAAATCCATAGGTATCGAAATCCATAGGGATATCGAAATAGAAATGGATACCGAAATCCATAGGGATACCAAAATCGATATGGATATCGAAATCCATAAGGATATCGAAATCGATATGGATATCGAAATCCATAGGGATATCGAAATTGATATGGATATCGAAATCCATAGGGATACCGAAATCGATGTGGATATCGAAATCCAAAGGGATACCGAAATCGATAAAGATATCGAAATCCAAAGGGATATCGAAATCCATAGGGATATCGAAATCCATAGGGATATCGAAATCCATAGGGATATCGAAATCCATAGCGATACCGAAATTGATATGGATATCGAAATCCATAAGGATACCTGAAATCGATATGGATATCGAAATCCATAGGATATCGATATCCATAGGGATATCGAAATCGATATGGATACCGAAATCCATAGGGATACCAAAATCGATATGGATATCGAAATCCATAGGGATATCGAAATCGATATGGATATCGAAATCCATAGGGATATCGAAATTGATATGGATATCGAAATCCAAAAGGATACCGAAATCCATAAAGATATCGAAATCCAAAGGGATATCGAAATCCATAGGGATATCGAAATCGATATGGATATCGACATCCATAGGGATATCGAAATCGATATGGATATCGAAATCCATAGGGATATCTAAATCGACATGGATATTGAAATCCATAGGGATATCGGAAGTCCATAGGGATATCGAAATCGATATGGATACCGAAATCGATATGGATATCGAAACTCATAGGGATATAGAAATCCATAGGGATATCGAAATCCATAGGGATAACGAAATCCATAGGGATATCGAAATCGATATGGATACCGAAATTGATACGGATATCGAAATTTATAGTGATATCGAAATCCATAAGGATATAGAAATCCATAGGGATATCGAAATCCATAGGGATATCGAAATCCATAGGGATATCGAAATCCATAGGGATATCGAAATCCATATGGATATCGAAATCCATAGGGATATCGAAATCGATATGGATACCGAAATTGATACGGATATCGAAATACATAGTGGATATCGAAATCCATAGGGATATCGAAATCCATAGGGATATCGAAATCCATAGGGATATCGAAATCGATATGGGTATTGAAATCCATAGGGATATCGAAATCGATATGGATATCGAAATCCATAGGGATATCTAAATCGATATGGATATCGAAATCCATAGGGATTTCGAAATCGATATGGATATTGAAATCGATATGGATATCGAAATCCATATGGATATCGAAATCCATAGGGATATCGAAATCGATATGAATACCGAAATTGATACGGATATCGAAATTCATAGTGGATATCGAAATCCATAGGGATATCGAAATCCATAGGAATATCGAAATCCATAGGGATATCGAAATCGATATGGGTATTGAAATCCATAGGGATATCGAAATCGATATGGATACCGAAATTGATACGGATATCGAAATTCATAGTGATATCGAAATCCATAGGGATATCGAAATAAATAGGGATATCGAAATCCATAGGGATATCGAAATCGATATGGATACCGAAATTGATACGGATATCGAAATTCATAGTGATATCGAAATCTATAGGGATATCGAAATCCATATGGATATCGAAATCCATAGGGATATCGAAATAAAATAGGGATATCGAAATCCATAGGGATATCGAAATTGATATGGATACCAAAATTTATACGGATATCGAAATTCATAGTGATATCGAAATCCATAGGGATATCGAAATCGATATGGGTATTGAAATCCATAGGGATATCGAAATCCATAGGGATATCGAAATCGATATGGATACCGAAATCGATATGGATATCGATACTCATAGGGATATAGAAATCCATAGGGATATCGAAATCCATAGTGATAACGAAATCCATAGGGATATCGAAATCGATATGGATACCGAAATTGATACGGATATCGAAATTTATAGTGGATATCGAAATCCATAAGGATATAGAAATCCATAGGGATATCGAAATCCATAGGGATATCGAAATCCATAGGGAATCGAAATCCATAGGGATATCGAAATCCATATGGATATCGAAATCCATAGGGATATCGAAATCGATATGGATACCGAAATTGATACGGATATCGAAATACATAGTGATATCGAAATCCATAGGGATATCGAAATCCATAGGGATATCGAAATCCATAGGGATATCGAAATCGATATGGATATCGAAATCCATAGGGATATCTAAATCGATATGGATATCGAAATCCATAGGGATATCGAAATCGATATGGATATCGAAATCGATATGGATATCGACATCCATACGGATATCGAAATCGATAGTAGATATCGAAATCCATAGGGATTCCGAAATCGATATGGATATCGAAATCCATAGGGATATCGAAATCCATAGGTATCGAAATACATAGGGATATCGAAATCGATATGGATACCGAAATCCATAGGGATATCGAAATCGATATGGATATCGAAATCCATATGGATATCGAAATCCATAGGGATATCGAAATCGATATGGATATCCGAAATTGATACGGGATATCGAAATTCATAGTGGATATCGAAATCCATAGGGATATCGAAATCCATAGGGATATCGAAATCCATAGGGATATCTAAATCGATATGGATATCGAAATCCATAGGGATATCGAAATCGATATGGATATCGAAATCGATATGGATACCGAAATCGATATGGATACCGAAATCCATATGGATATCGAAACCTATAGGGATATCGAAATCCATAGAGATATCGAAATCCATAGGGATATCTGAAATCCATAGGGATATCGAAATCGATATGGATACCGAAATTCATACGGATATCGAAATCCATAGAGACACCGAAATCCATAGGGATATCGAAATCGATAGGGATATCGAAATCCATAGGGATATCGAAATCGACATGGATATCGAAATCCATAGGATATCGAAATCGATATGGATATCGAAATCCATAGGGATATCTAAATCGATATGGATATCGAAATCCATAGGGATATCGAAATCGATATGGATATCGAAATCGATATGGATATTCGAAATCAAATATGGATATCGAAATTCATAGGGATATCGAAATCCATAGGGATATCGAAAAAAATAGGGATATTCGAAATCCATAGAGATATCGAAATCGATATGGATACCGAAATTGATAGGGATATCGAAATTCATAGTGATATCGAAATCCATAGGGATATCGAAATAAATAGGGATATCGAAATCCATAGGGATATCGAAATCGATATGGATACCGAAATTGATACGGATATCGAAATTCATAGTGATATCGAAATCCATAGGGATATCGAAATCCATAGGGATATCGAAATCCATAGGGATATCGAAATAAATAGGGATATCGAAATCCATAGGGATATCGAAATCGATATGGATACCGAAATTGATACGGATATCGAAATCCATAGGGATATCGAAATCCATAGGGATATCGAAATCGATATGGATTTCGAAATCCATAGGGATATCGAAATCCATATGGATACCGAAATTGATACGGATATCGAAATTCATAGTGATATCGAAATCCATAGGGATATCGAAATCGATAGGGATATTGAAATCCATAGGGATATCGAAATCGATATGGATATCGAAATCCATATGGATATCTAAATCGATATGGATATCGAAATCCATAGAGATATCGAAATCGATATGGATATCGAAATCGATATGGATACCGAAATCGATATGGATATCGACATCCATACGGATATCGAAATCGATATAGATATCGAAATCCATAGGATATCGAAATCGATATGGATATCGAAATCGATGTGGATATTCGAAATCCAAATGGATATCGAAATCATAGGGATATCGAAATCCATAGGGATATCGAAATAGATAGGCATATCGAAATCCATAGGGATATCGAAATCGATATGGATACCGAAATTGATAGGGATATCGAAATCCATAGGGATATCGAAATCCATAGGGATATCGAAATACATAGGGACATCGAAATCCATAGGGATATCGAAATCGATATGGATACCGAAATTGATGCGGATATCGAAATCCATAGTGGATATCGAAATCCATAGGGATATCGAAATACATAGGGATATCGACATCCATAGGGATATCGAAATCGATATGGATACCGAAATCGATACGGATATCGAAATTCATAGGGATATCGAAATCCATAGGCATATCGAAATCCATAGGCATATCGAAATAGATATGGATGTCGAAATCCATAGGGATATCGAAATCCATAGGGATATCGAAATCCATAGAGATATCGAAATCGATATGGATACCGAAATTGATACGGATATCGAAATTCATAGTGGATATCGAAATCCATAGGGATATCGAAATAAATAGGGATATCGAAATCCACAGGGATATCGAAATCGATATGGATACTGAAATTGATAGGGATATCGAAATTCATAGGGATATTGAAATCCATAGGGATATCGAAATCGATAGGGATATTGAAATCCATAGGGATATCGAAATCCATAGGGATATCGAAATCCATAGGGATATCGAAATCGATATGGATATCGAAATCCATAGGGATATCGAAATCGATATGGATATCGAAATCGATATGGATATCGAAATCGATATGGATATCGAAATCCATAGGGCTATCGAAATCGATATAGATATCTAAATCCATAGGGATATCGAAATCGATATGGATATCTGAAATTGATACAGATATCGAAATACATAGTGATATCGAAATCCATAGGGATATCGAAATCCATAGGGATATCGAAATCCATAGGGATATCGAAATCCATAGTGATATCGAAATCCATAGGGATATCGAAATCGATATGGATACCGAAATTGATACGGATATCGAAATACATAGGATATCGAAATCCATAGGGATATCGAAATCCATACGGATATCGAAATCGATAGGGATATCGAAATCCATAGGAATATCGAAATCCATAGGGATATCGAAACCCATATGGATATAGAAATCCATAGGGATATCGAAATCCATATGGATAACGAAATCCATAGGGATATCGAAATCGATATGGATACCGAAATTGATACGGATATCGAAATTCATAGTGATATCGAAATCCATAGGGATATCGAAATCCATAGGGATATCGAAATCGATATGGATATCGAAATCCATAGGGATATCTAAATCGATATGGATATCGAAATCTATAGGGATATCGAAATCGATATGGATATCGAAATCTATAGGATATAGAAATACATAGGGATACCGAAATCCATAGAGATATCGAAATCCATAGGGATCGAAATCTATAGGGATATCGAAATCCATATGGATATCGAAATCCATAGGGATATCGAAATCGATATGGATACCGAAATTGATATGGATATCGAAATACATAGTGATATCGAAATCCATAGGGATATCGAAATCGATATGGATATCGAAATCCATATGGATATCGAAATCGATATGGGTATTGAAATCCATAGGGATATCGAAATCGATATGGATATCGAAATCCATAGGGATATCTAAATCGATATGGATATCGAAATCCATAGGGATATCGAAATCGATATGGATATCGAAATCGATATGGATATCGAAATCAAAATGGATATCGAAATTCATAGGGATATCGAAATGATTATCGAAATCGATATGGATACCGAAATTGATATGGATATCGAAATTCATAGTGATATCGAAATCCATATGGATATCGAAATACATAGGGACATCGAAATCGATAGGGATATCGAAATCGATATGGATATCGAAATCGATACGGATATCGAAATTCATAGTGGATATCGAAATCCATAGGGATATCGAAATCGATATGGATACCGAAATTCATAGGGATATCGAAATACATAGTGATATCGAAATCCATAGGGATATCGAAATCCATATGGATATCGAAATCGATATGGATATCGAAATCCATAGGGATATCGAAATCGATATGGATATCGAAATCCATAGGCATATAGAAATCCATAGGGATATCGAAATCCATAGGGATAACGAAATCCATAGGATATCGAAATCGATATGGATACCGAAATCGATACGGATATCGAAATTCATAGTGATTATCGAAATCCATAGGGATATCGAAATCTATAGGGATATCTAAATCGATATGGATATCGAAATCCATAGGGATATCGAAATCGATAGGGATATCGAAATCGATATGGATATCGAAATCCATATGGATATCGAAATCCATAGGGATATCGAAATCGATATGGATATCGAAATCCATAGGGATATCGAAATCCATAGGATATCGAAATCCATAGGGATATCGAAATCCATAGGGATATCGAAATCCATAGGGATATCGAAATCCATATGGATATCGAAATCGATATGGATATCGAAATCCATAGGGATACCGAAATTGATATGGATATCGAAATCCATAGTGATATCGAAATCCATAGGGATATCGAAATCTATAGGGATATCGAAATCGATAGGGATATCGAAATCGATATGGACATCGAAATCCATAGGGATATCGAAATCGATATGGATATCGAAATCCATAGGGATATCGAAATCGATATGGATATCGAAATCCATAGGGATATCGAAATCGATATGGATATTGAAATCCATATGAATATCGAAATCGATATGGATATCGAAATCCATAGGGATATCGAAATTGATAGGGATATCGAAATCATAGGATATCGAAATCGATATGGATATCGAAATTCATAGGGATATCGAAATCCATAGGGATATCGAAATCCAAATGGGATATCGAAATCCATAGGGATATCGAAATCGATATGGATACCGAAATCGATACGGATAACGAAATTCATAGGGATATCGAAATCCATAGGAATATCGAAATCCATATGGATATCGAAATCCATAGGGATATCGAAATCGATATGGATACCGAAATCGATACGGATATCGAAATCAATAGTGATACCGAAATCCATAGGGATATCGAAATCCATAGGGATATCGAAATCCATAGGATATCGAAATCCGATATGGGTTTAAAACAGGATATCGAAATCGATATGGATATCGAAATCCATAGGGATATCGAAATCGATAGGGATATCGAAATCCATAGGGATATCGAAATCGATATGGATATCGAAATCGATATGGATATCGAAATCGAAATGGATATCGAAATCCATAGGGATATCGAAATCGATATGGATATCGAAATCCATAGGGATATCGAAATCGATATGGATATCGAAATCCATAGGGATACCGAAATGATAAAGATATCGAAATCCATAGGGATATCGAAATCCATAGGGATATCGAAATCCATAGGGATATCGAAATCGATTTGGATACCGAAATTCATAGGGATATCGAAATCCATAGAATATCGAAATCCATAGGGATATCGAAATCCATAGGGATATCGAAATCCATAGGGATATCGAAATCGATAGGGATATTGAAATCCATAGGGATATCGAAATCGATATGGATACCGAAATTGATACGGATATCGAAATCCATAGGGATATCGAAATCCATAGGGATATCGAAATCGATATGGATATCGAAATCCATAGGAATATCGAAATCGATATGGATACCGAAATTGATACGGATATCGAAATCCATAGTGATATCGAAATCCATAGGATATCGAAATCGATATGGATATCGAAATCCATAGGGATATCGAAATCGATATGGATATCGAAATCCATAGGGATATCGAAATCGATAGGATATCGAATCCATATGGATATCGAAATCGATAGGGATATCGAAATCCATATGGATATCGAAATCGATATGGATATCGAAATCCATACGGCTATCGAAATCGATAGAGATATCGAAATCCATAGGGATATCGAAATCGATATGGATATCGAAATCGATATGGATATCGATATCAAAATGGATATCGAAATTCATAGGGATATCGAAATCCATAGGGATATCGAAATCCATAGGCATATCGAAATCCATAGGATATCGAAATACGATATGGATATCGAAATCGATATGGATATCGAAATCCATAGGGATATCGAAATCCATAGAGATATCGAAATAAATAGGGACACAGAAATCCATAGGATATCGAAATCGATAGGGATACCGAAATTGATGTGGATATCGAAATCCATAGTGATATCGAAATCCATAGGGATATCGAAATAAATATGGATATCGAAATCCATAGGGATATCGAAATCGATATGGATACCGAAATTGATACGGATATCGAAATCCATAGGGATATCGAAATCCATAGGGATATCGAAATCGATATGGATATCGAAATCCATAGGGATACCGAAATCGATAAGGATAACGAAATACAAAATCCATAGGGATATCGAAATCCATAGAGATATCGAAATCGATATGGATATCGAAATCGATAGGGATATCGAAATCCATAGGGATATCGAAATCAATAGGGATATCGAAATCCATAGGGATATCGAAATCGATATGGATATCGAAGTCGATATGGATATCGAAATTCATATGGATATCGAAATCCAAGGATATCGAAATCGATATGGATATCGAAATCCATAGGATATCGAAATAGATATGGATATCGAAATCCATAGGGATATCGAAATCGATATGGATATCGAAATCCATACGGATATCGAAATCGATATGGATATCGAAATCCATAAGGATATCGAAATCGATATGGATATCGAAATCGATATGGATATTCGAAATCGATATGGATATCGAAATCCATAGGGATATCGAAATCGATATGGATATCGAAATCCATAGGGATATCGAAATCCATAGGGATATCGAAATCCATAGGGATATCGAAATCGATAGGGATATCGAAATCCATAGGGATATCGAAATCCATAGGGATATCGAAATCCATAGGGATATCGAAATCCATATGGATACCGAAATCGATATGGATACCGAAATCGATAGGGATATCGAAATCGATATGGATATCGAAATCCATAGTGGATATCGAAATCGATATGGATATCGAAATCCATAGGGATATCGAAATCGATATAGATATCGAAATCGATAAGAATATCGAAATCCATATGGATATCGAAATCCATAGGGATATCGAAATCGATATGGATATCGAAATCCATAGGGATATCGAAATCCATAGGGATATCGAAATCCATAGGGATACCGAAATCCATAGGGATATCGAAATCCATAGGGATATCGAAATCCATAGGGATATCGAAATCGATATGGATATCGAAATCCATAGGGATACTGAAATCGATAAGGATATCGAAATCCAAAGGGATATCGAAATCCATAGGGATATCGAAATCCATAGGGATATCGAAATCCATAGGGATATCGAAATCGATATGGATATCGAAATCCATAGGGATATCGAAATCGATATGGATATCGAAATCCATAGGGATATCGAAATCGATATGGATATCGAAATCCATAGAGATATCGAAATCCATAGGGATACCGAAATCCATAGGGATATCGAAATCGATATGGATACCGAAATCGATATGGATATCGAAATCCATAGGGATATCGAAATCGAAAGGGATATCGAAATCGATATGGATATCGAAATCCATAGGTGATATCGAAATCCATAGGGATATCGAAATCGATAGGGATATCGAAATCCATAGGGATACCGAAATCGATATGGATATCGAAATTGATACGGATAACGAAATTCATAGTGATATCGAAATCCATAGAGATATCGAAATCCATAGGGATATCGAAATACATAGGGATATCGAAATCGATATGGATACCGAAATTGATATGGATATCGAAATCCATAGGGATATCGAAATCCATAGGGATATCGAAATCCATAGGGATATCGAAATCCATAGGGATATCGAAATCCGATATGGATATTAAAATCCATAGGGATATCGAAATCCATATGGATATCGAAATCCATAGGGATATCGAAATCGATATGGATATCGAAATCCATAGGAATATCGAAATCGATATGGATATCGAAATCGATAGGGATATCGAAATCCAAATGGATATCGAAATCCATAGGGATATCGAAATTGATATGGATATCGAAATCCATAGGGATACTCGAAATCGATATGGATATCGAAATCCAAAGAGATATCGAAATCGATATGGATACCGAAATCGAAATCGATAGGGATATCGAAATCCATAGGGATATCGAAATCCATAGGGATATCGAAATCGATATGGATACTGAAATTGATATGGATATCGAAATTCATAGGGATATCGAAATCCATAGGGATATCGAAATCCATAGGTATATCGAAATCCATAGGGATATCGAAATCGATAGGGATATTGAAATCCATAGGGATATCGAAATCGATATGGATACCGAAATTGATACGGATATCGAAATTCATAGTGATATCGAAATCCATAGGGATATCGAAATCGATATGGATATCGAAATCCATAGGGATATCGAAATCGATATGGATACCGAAATGGATACGGATATCGAAATTCATAGTGATATCGAAATCCATAGGGATATCGAAATCGATATGGGATATCGAAATCCATAGGGATATCGAAATCGATATGGATATCGAAATCCATAGGGATATCTAAATCGATATGGATATCGAAATCCATAGGATATCGAAATCGATATGGATATCGAAATCCATAGGGATATCGAAATCGATATGGATATCGAAATCCATACGGCTATCGAAATCGATATAGATATCGAAATCCATAGGGATATCGAAATCGATATGGATATTGAAATCGATATGGATATCGAAATCAAAATGGATATCGAAATTCATAGGGATATCGAAATCCATAGGGATAACGAAATAAATATGGATATCGAAATCCATAGGGATATCGAAAACGATATGGATACCGAAATCGATATGGATATCGAAATTCATAGGGATATCGAAATCCATAGGGATATCGAAATACATAGGGACATAGAAATCCATAGGGATATCGAAATCGATATGGATACCGAAATTGATACGGATATCGAAATTCATAGTGATATCGAAATCCATAGGGATATCGAAATAGATATGGATATCGAAATCCATAGGGATATCGAAATCGATATGGATACCGAAATTGATACGGATATCGAAATTCATAGTGATATCGAAATCCATAGGGATATCGAAATCGATAGGGATATCGAAATCCATAGGGATATCGAAATAGATATGGATATCGAAATCTATAGGGATACCGAAATCGATATGGATACCGAAATTGATACGGATATCGAAATTCATAGTGATATCGAAATCCATAGGGATATCGAAATACATAGGGATATCGAAATCCATAGGGATATCGAAATCGATATGGATACCGAAATTGATACGGATATCGAAATTCATAGTGATATCGAAATCCATAGGGATATCGAAATCGATATGGGTATTGAAATCCATAGGGATATCGAAATCGATATGGATATCGAAATCCATAGGGATATCTAAATCGATATGGATATCGACATCCATACGGCTATCGAAATCGATATAGATATCGAAATCCATAGGGATATCGAAATCGATATGGATATTGAAATCGATATGGATATTCGATATCAAAATGGATATCGAAATTCATAGGGATATCGAAATCCATAGGGATATCGAAATAAATAGGGATATCGAAATCCATAGGGATATCGAAATCGATATGGATACCGAAATCGATATGGATATCGAAATTCATAGTGATATCGAAATCCATAGGGATATCGAAATAAATAGGGATATCGAAATCCATAGGGATATCGAAATCGATATGGATACCGAAATTGATACGGATATCGAAATCCATAGGGATATCGAAATCGATATGGATACCGAAATTGTTACGGATATCGAAATTCATAGTGATATCGAAATCCATAGGGATATCGAAATAAATAGGGATATCGAAATCCATAGGGATATCGAAATCGATATGGATATCGAAATCGATATGGATATCGAAATCCATAGGGATATCTAAATCGATATGGATATCGAAATCCATAGGGATATCGAAATCGATATGGATATCGACATCCATACGGCTATCGAAATCGATATAGATATCGAAATCCATAGGGATACCAAAATCGATATGGATATCGAAATCCATAGGGATATCGAAATCGATATGGATACCGAAATCCATAGGGATAACAAAATCGATATGGATATCGAAATCCATAGGGCTATGGAAATCCATAGGGATATCGAAATCCATAGGGATATCGAAATCCATAGGGATATCAAAATCGATATGGATACCGAAATTTATCTGGATATCGAAATCCATATGGATATCGAAATCTATAGGGATATCGAAATCGATATGGATATCGAAATCCATAGGGATATCGAAATCGATATAGATATCGATATCCATAGGGATATCGAAATTGATAAGGATATCGTAATCCATAGGGATACTGAAATCGATATGGGTATCGAAATCCATAGGGATACTGAAATCGATAAAGATATCGAAATCCAAAGGGATATCGAAATCCATAGGGATATCGATATCCATAGGGATATCGAAATCCATAGAGATACCGAAATCGATATGCATACCGAAAGCGAAATGGATATCATCCATAGGTATCGAAATCCATATGGATATCGAAATCCATAGGGATATCGAAATCGATAGTGATATCGAAATACATAGGGATATCGAAATCGATATGGATATTGAAATCCATAGGGATACCGAAATCGATAAGGGTATCGAAATCCAAAGGGATACTGAAATCGATAAAGATATCGAAATCCAAAGGGATATCGAAATCTATAGGGATATCGAAATCCATAGGGGATATCAAAATCCATAGCGATATCAAAATCGATATGCATACCGAAATTTGAAATGGATATTGATCCACATATCGAAATCCAAATGGATATCGAAATCCATAGGGATATCGAAATCGATATTGATATCGAAATTTCGAAATTTATACCGAAATCGATAAAGATATCGAAATCCAAAGGGATATCGAAATCGATATGGATACCGAAATCCATAGGGATAACAAAATCGATATGGATATCGAAATCCATAGGGCTATCGAAATCCATAGGGATATCGAAATCCATAGGGATATCAAAATCCATAGGGATATCGAAATCCATAGGGATATCAAAATCGATATGGATACCGAAATTTATACGGATATCGAAATCCATATGGATATCGAAATCCATAGGGATATCGAAATCGATATGGATATCGAAATCTATAGGGATACCGAAATCGATAAAGATATCGAAATCCAAAGGGATATCGAAATCCATAGGATATCGAAATCCATAGGGATATCGAAATCGAAATGGATACCGAAATCCATAGGGATACCAGAAATCGATATGGATATCGAAATCGATATAGATATCGAAATCCATAGGAATATCGAATTTAATATGGATATCGAAATCCATAGGGATACCAAAATCGAGATGGACATCGAAATCCAAATGGATACCGAAATCGATAAAAATATCGAAATCCATATGGATATCGAAATCCATAGGATATCGAAATCCATAGGATATCGAAATCCATAGGGATATCGAAATCCATAGCGATATCGAAATCGATATCGATACCGAAATTGATATGGATATCGAAATCCATAAGGATACTCGGAATCGATATGGATATCGAAATCTATAGGTTATCGATATCCATAGGGATATCGAAATCGATATGGATACCGAAATCCATAGGGATACCAAAATCGATATGGATATCGAAATCCATAGGGATATCGAAATCGATGTGGATATCGAAATCCATAGGGATATCGGAATTGATATGGATATCGAAATCCATAGGGATATCGAAATCGATATTGATATCGAAATCCATAGGGATATCGAAATCGATATGGATATCGAAATCCATAGGGATACCGAAATCGATAAGGGTATCGAAATCCAAAGGGATACCGAAATCGATAAAGATATCGAAATCCAAAGGGATATCGAAATCCATAGGGATATCGAAATCCATAGGGATATCAAAATCCATAGCGATATCGAAATCGATATGCATACCGAAATTGAAATGGATATATCCACATATCGAAATCCATAGGGATATCGAAATCGATATGGATACCGAAATTGATACGGATATCGAAATTCATAGTGATATCGAAATCCATAGGGATATCGAAATCGATATGGGTATTGAAATCCATAGGGATATCGAAATCGATATGGATATCGAAATCCATAGGGATATCTAAATCGATATGGATATCGACATCCATACGGCTATCGAAATCGATATAGATATCGAAATCCATAGGGATATCGAAATCGATATGGATATTGAAATCGATATGGATATTCGATATCAAAATGGATATCGAAATTCATAGGGATATCGAAATCCATAGGGATATCGAAATAAATAGGGATATCGAAATCCATAGGGATATCGAAATCGATATGGATACCGAAATTGTTACGGATATCGAAATTCATAGTGATATCGAAATCCATAGGGATATCGAAATAAATAGGGATATCGAAATCCATAGGGATATCGAAATCGATATGGATACCGAAATTGATACGGATATCGAAATCCATAGGGATATCGAAATCGATATGGATACTTGAAATTGTTACGGATATCGAATTTTATAGTGATATCGAAATCCATAGGGATATCGAAATAAATAGGGATATCGAAATCCATAGGGATATCGAAATCGATATGGATATCGAAATCGATATGGATATCGAAATCCATAGGGATATCTAAATCGATATGGATATCGAAATCCATAGGGATATCGAAATCGATATGGATATCGACATCCATACGGCTATCGAAATCGATATAGATATCGAAATCCATAGGGATACCATAATCGATATGGATATCGAAATCCATAGGGAGAGTCGACAACGATATGGATACCGAAATCCATAGGGATAACAAAATCGATATGGATATCGAAATCCATAGGGCTATGGAAATCCATAGGGATATCGAAATCCATAGGGTTATCGAAATCCATAGGGATATCAAAATCGATATGGATACCGAAATTTATTCGGATATCGAAATCCATATGGATATCGAAATCCATAGGGATATCGAAATCGATATGGATATCGAAATCCATAGGGATATCGAAATCGATATGGATATCGATATCCATAGGGATATCGAAATTGATATGGATATCGTAATCCATAGGGATACCGAAATCGATATGGGTACCGAAATCCAAAGGGATACCGAAATCGACAAAGATACCGAAATCCAAAGGGATATCGAAATCCATAGGGATATCGATATCCAAAGGGAGTATCGAAATCCATAGCGATACTCGAAATCGATATGCATACTGAAAGTGAAATGGATATATCCACATATCGAAATCCATATGGATATTGAAATCCATAGGGATATCGAAATCGATATTGATATCGAAATCCAAAGGGATATCGAAATCCAAAGGGATATCGAAATCGATATGGATATCGAAATCCATAGGGATACCGAAATCGATAAGGGCATCGAAATCTAAAAGGATACCGAAATCGATAAAGATATCGAAATCCAAAGGGGATATCGAAATCCATAGGGATATCGAAATCCATAGGGATATCAAAATCCATAGCGATATCAAAATCGATATGCATACCGAAATTGATAATGAATAAATATCCACAAAATATCGAAGTCCAAATGGATATCGAAATCCATAGGGATATCGAAATCGATATTGATATCGAAATTTCGAAATTTTATACTGAAATCGATAAAGATATCGAAATCCAAAGGGATATCGAAATCGATATGGATACCGAACTACATAGGGATGAATCAAAATTGATATGGATATCGAAATCCATAGGCTACCGAAATCCATAGGGATATCGAAATCCATAGGGATATCAAAATCCATAGGGATATCGAAATCCATAGGGATATCAAAATCGATATGGATACCGAAATTTATACGGATATCGAAATCCACATGGATATCGAAATCCATAGGGATATCGAAATTGATATGGATATCGAAATCCATAGGGATACCGAAATCGATAAAGATATCGAAATCCAAAGGGATATCGAAATCCATAGGTTATCGAAATCCATAGGGATATCGAAATCGAAATGGATACCGAAATCCATAGGGATACTGAAAATCGATATGGATATCGAAATCCACAAGGATATCGAAATCGATATGAGATATCGAAATCCATAGGGATATCGAAATTGATATGGATATCGAAATCCATAGGAATACCGAAATCGATATGGATATCGAAATCCAAAAGGATACCGAAATCGATAAAGATATCGAAATCCAAAGGATATCAGAAATCCATAGGGATATCGAAATCCATAGGGATATCGAAATCCATAGGGATATCGAAATCCATAGCGATATCGAAATCGATATCGATACCGAAATTGATATGGATATCGAAATCCATAAGGATATCGAAATCGATATGGATATCGAAATCTATAGGTTATCGATATCCATAAGGATATCGAAATCGATATGGATACCGAAATCCATAGGGATACCAAAATCGATATGGATATCGAAATCCATAGGGATATCGAAATCGATATGGATATCGAAATCCATAGGGATATCGGAATTGATATGGATATCGAAATCCAAAGGGATACCGAAATCGATAAAGATATCGAAATCCAAAGGGATATCGAAATCCATAGGGATATCGAAATCCATAGGGATATCGAAATCCATAGGGATATCGAAATCCATAGCGATATCGAAATCGATATCGATACTGAAATTGATATGGATATCGAAATCCATAAGGATGACCGAAATCGATATGGACATCGAAATCCATGATAGGTATCGATATCCATAGGAGATATCGAAATCGATATGGATACCGAAATCCATAGGGATACCAAAATCGATATGGGATATCGAAGTCCATAGGGATATCTAAATCGATATGGATATCGAAATCCATAGTGATATCGAAATCGATATGGATATCGAAATCGATATGGATATCGACATCCATACGGCTATCGAAATCGATATAGATATCGAAATCCATAGGAATAACAAAATCGATATGGATATCGAAATCCATAGGGATATCGAAATCCATAGGTTATCGAAATCCATAGGGATATCGAAATCGATATGGACACCGAAATCCATAGGGTAGAATAAAAAAATCGATATGGATATCGAAAATCCATAGGGCTATCGAAATCCATAGGGATATCGAAATCCATAGGAAATCGAAATCCATAGGGATATCAAAATCGATATGGATACCGAAATTGATATGGATATCGAAATCCATTTGGATATCGGAATCCATAGGGATATCGAAATCGACATGATTAACGAAATCCATAGGGATATCGAAATCGATATGGATATAGAAATCCATAGGGATATCGAAATCGATATGGATATCGAAATCCATAGGATACTGGAAATCGATAAGGGTATCGAAATCCAAAGGGATACCGAAATCGATAAAGATATCGAAATCCAAAGGGATATCGAAAACTATAGGATATCGAATCCACAGGGATATCAAAATCCATAGCGATATCGAAATCCATAGGGATATCGAAATCCATAGCGATATCGAAATAGGGATTTCGAAATCGATATGGATATCGAAATCCATAGGGATACCGAAATCGATAAGGGTATCGAAATCCAAAGGGATACCGAAATCGATAAAGATATCGAAATCCAAAGGGAATATCGAAATCCATAGGGATATCGAAATCCATAGGGATATCAAAATCCGTAGCGACATCGAAATCGATATGGATATCGAAATCCGATAGGAAGATACCGAAATCGATATGGATATCGAAATCCATAGGGATACATCGAAATCGATAAGGGTATCGAAATCCAAAAGGATACCGAAATCGATAAAGATATCGAAATCCAAATGAAATCGAAATCCATAGGGATATCAATGAAATCCATAGGGATATCGAAATCCATAGCGATATCAAAATCGATATGGATACCGAAATTGATATGGATATGGGGATCCACAAAATATCGAAATCCATATGGATATCGAAATCCATAGGATATCGAAATCGATATTGATATCGAAATCCACAGGGATATCGAAATCGATATGGATATCGAAATCCATAGGGATACCGAAATCGATAAGGGCATCGAAATCCAAAAGGATACCAAAATCGATAAAGATATCGAAATCCAAAGGGATATTGAAATCTATAGGGATATCGAAATCCATAGGGATATCAAAATCCATAGCGATACCGAAATCGATATGGTCATACCGAAATTGAAATGGATATATCCACATATCGAAATCCATAGGGATATCGAAATCCATAGGGATACCGAAATCGATATGGATATCGAAATCCATAGGGATATCGAAGTCGATATGGATATCGAAATCCATAGGGATACCGAAATCGATATGGATATCGAAATCCAAAGGGATACCGAAATCGATAAAGATATCGAAATCAAAAGGATATTGAAATCCATAGGGATATCGAAATCCATAGGGATATCGAAATCCATAGCGATATCGAAATCGATATGGATACCGAAATTGATATGGATATGGGGATCCAGGGCATATCGAAATCCATAGGATATCGAAATCCATAGGGATATCGAAATCGATATTGATATCGAAATCCATAGGGATAACGAAATCGATATGGATATCGAAATCCATAGGGATACCGAAATCGATATGGATATCAAAATTCAAAGGGATACCGAAATCGATAAAGATATCGAATTCCATAGTGGTTATCGAAATCTACAGGAATATCGAAATCCATAGGGATATCGAAATCGATATTGATATCGAAATCTATAGGGATAACGAAATCGATATGGATATCGAAATCCATAGGGATACCGAAATCGATATGGATATCAAAATTCAAAGGGATACCGAAATCGATAAAGATATCGAATTCCAAAGGGATATCGAAATCCATAGGTATCGAAATCCATAAGGATATCGAAATCCATAGGGATATCGAAATTGAAATGGATATCGAAATCCATAGGTATCGATATCCATAGGGATATCGAAATCGATATGGATACCGAAATCTATAGGGATACCAAAATCGATATGGATATAGAAATCCATAGGGATATCGAAATCCATAGGGATATCGAAATCCATAGGGATATCGAAATCCATAGCGATATCGAAATCGATATGGATACCGAAATTGATATGGATATCGAAATCCATAAGGATACCGAAATCGATATGGATATCGAAATCCATAGGTATCGATATCCATAGGGATATCGAAATCGATATGGATACCGAAATCCATAGGGATACCAAAATCGATATGGATATCGAAATCCATAGGGATATCGAAATCGATATGGATATCGAAATCCATAGGGATATCGAAATTGATATGGATATCGAAATCCAAAGGGATACCGAAATCGATAAAAGATATCGAAATCCAAAGATATCTAAACCAAAGGGATATCGAAAACGATATGGATATCGACATCCATAGGGATATCGAAATCGATATGGATACCGAAATCCATAGGGATATCTAAATCGACATGGATATTGAAATCCATAGGGATATCGAAATCGATATGGATACCGAAATCGATATGGATATCGAAACCCATAGGGATATAGAAATCCATAGGGATATCGAAATCCATAGGGATAACGAAATCCATAGGGATATCGAAATCGATATGGATACCGAAATTGATACGGATATCGAAATTCATAGTGATATCGAAATCCATAGAGATATCGAAATCCATAGGGATATCGAAATCGATATGGATATCGAAATCCATAGTTATATCTAAATCGATATGGGATATCGAAATCCATAGGGATTTCGAAATCGATATGGATATTGAAATCGATATGGATATCGAAATCCATATGGATATCGAAATCCATAGGGATATCGAAATCGATATGGATACCGAAATTGATACGGATATCGAAATTCATAGTGATATCGAAATCCATGGGGATATCGAAATCCATAGGGATATCGAAATCCATAGGGATATCGAAATCGATATGGATATCGAAATCCATAGGGATATCTTAAATCGATATGGATATCGAAATCCATAGGGATATCGAAATCCATAGGGATATCGAAATCGATATGGATATCGGAATCCATTGGGATACCGAAATCGATATGGATATCGATATCCAAAAGGATACCGAAAACGATAAAGATATCGAAATCCAAAGGGATATTGAAATCCATAGGGACATCGAAATCCATAGGGATATCGAAATCATTATGGATATCGAAATCCATATAGTTATATCTAAATCGATATGGATATCGAAATCCATTGGGATTTCGAAATCGATATGGATATTGAAATCGATATGGATATCGAAATCCATATGGATATCGAAATCCATAGGGATATCGAAATCGATATGGATACCGAAATTGATACGGATATCGAAATTCATAGTGATATCGAAATCTATGATGGATATCGATATCCATAGGGATATCGAAATCCATAGGGATATCGAAATCGATATGGATATCGAAATCCATAGGGATATCTAAATCGATATTGATATCGAAATCCATAGGGATATCGAAATCGATATGGATATCGAAATCGATATGGATATCGACATCCATACGGCTATCAAAATCGAAATAGAGATATGGAAATCCATAGGGATACTGAAATTGATATGGATATCGAAATCCATAAGGATACTGAAATCGATATGGATATCGAAATCCATAGGTTATCGATATCCATAGGGGGATATCGAAATCCATAGCGATATCGAAATCGATATGGATACCGAAATTGATATGGATATCGAAATCCATAGGGATACTGAAATCGATATGGATATCGAAAGTCCATAGGTTATCGATATCCATAGGGATATCGAAATCGATATGGATACCGAAATCCATAGGGATACCAAAATCGATATGGATATCGAAATCCATAGGGATATCGAAATCGATATGGATATCGAAATCCATAGGGATATCGAAATTGATATGGATATCGAAATCCAAAGGGATACCGAAATCGATAAAGATATCGAAATCCAAAGGGATATCGAAATCCATAGGGATATCGAAATCGATATGGATATCGAAATCCATAGGGATATCTAAAACTGATATTGATATCGAAATCCATAGGGATATCGAAATCGATATGGATATCGAAATCGATATGGATATCGACATCCATACGGCTATCAAAATCGAAATAGATATCGAAATCCATAGGGATACCGAAATTGATATGGATATCGAAATCCATAAGGATACCGAAATCGATATGGATATCGAAATCCATAGGTATCGATATCCATAGGGATATCGAAATCCATAGCGATATCGAAATCGATATGGATACCGAAATTGATATGGATATCGAAATCCATAAGGATACCGAAATCGATATGGATATCGAAATCCATAGGTATCGATATCCATAGGGATATCGAAATCGATATGGATACCGAAATCCATAGGGATACCAAAATCGATATGGATATCGAAATCCATAGGGATATCGAAATCGATATGGATATCGAAATCCATAGGGATATCTAAATCGACATGGATATTGAAATCCATAGGGATATCGAAATCGATATGGATACCGAAATCGATATGGATATCGAAACCCATAGGGATATAGAAATCCCTAGGGATATCGAAATCCATAGGGATAACGAAATCCATAGGGATATCGAAATCGATATGGATACCGAAATTGATACGGATATCGAAATTCATAGTGATATCGAAATCCATAGGGATATCGAAATCCATAGGGATATCGAAATCGATATGGATATCGAAATCCATAGTTATATCTAAATCGATATGGATATCGAAATCCATAGGGATTTCGAAATCGATATGGATATTGAAATCGATATGGATATCGAAATCCATATGGATATCGAAATCCATAGGGATATCGAAATCCATAGGGATATCGAAATCGATATGGATACCGAAATTGATACGGATATCGAAATTCATAGTGATATCGAAATCCATGGGGATATCGAAATCCATAGGGATATCGAAATCCATAGGGATATCGAAATCGATATGGATATCGAAATCCATAGGGATATCTAAATCGATATGGATATCGAAAGCCATAGGGATATCGAAATCGATATGGATATCGACATCCATACGGCTATCGAAACCGATATAGATATCGAAATCCATAGGGATACCAAAATCGATATGGATATCGAAATCCATAGGGATATCGAAATCCATAGGTATCGAAATCCATAGGGATATCGAAATCGATATGGATACCGAAATCCATAGGGATAACAAAATCGATATGGATATCGAAATCCATAGGGCTATCGAAATCCATAGGGATATCGAAATCCATAGGTATATCGAAATCCATAGGGATATCAAAATCGATATGGATACCGAAATTTATACGGATATCGAAATCCATATGGATATCGAAATCCATAGGGATATCGAAATCGATATGGATATCGAAATCCATAGGGATATCGAAATCGATATGGATATCGATATCCATAGGGATATCGAAATTGATATGGATATCGTAATCCATAGGGATACCGAAATCGATATTGATATCGAAATCCATAGGGATATCGAAATCGATATGGATATCGAAATCCATTGGGATACCGAAATCGATATGGATATCGAAATCCAAAGGGATACCGAAATCGATAAAGATATCGAAATCCAAAGGGATATTGAAATCCATAGGGATATCGAAATCCATAGGGATATCGAAATCGATATGGATATCGAAATCCATAGTTATATCTAAATCGATATGGATATCGAAATCCATAGGGATTTCGAAATCGATATGGATATTGAAATCGATATGGATATCGAAATCCATATGGATATCGAAATCCATAGGGATATCGAAATCGATATGGATACCGAATTTGATACGGATATCGAAATTCATAGTGATATCGAAATCCATGGGGATATCGAAATCCATAGGGATATCGAAATCCATAGGGATATCGAAATCGATATGGATATCGAAATCCATAGGGATATCTAAATCGATATTGATATCGAAATCGATATGGATATCGAAATCGATATGGATATCGACATCCATACGGCTATTGAAATCGATATAGATATCGAACTCCATAGGGATACCAAAATCGATATGGATATCGAAATCCATAGGGATATCGAAATCCATAGGGTATCGAAATCTATAGGGATATCGAAATCGATATGGATACCGAAATCCATAGGGATAACAAAATCGATATGGATATCGAAATCCATAGGGCTGTCGAAATCCATAGGGATATCGAAATCCATAGGTATATCGAAATCCATAGGGATATTAAAATCGATATGGATGCCGAAATTTATACGGATATCGAAATCCATATGGATATCGAAATCCATAGGGATATCGAAATCGATATGGATATCGAAATCCATAGGGATATCGAAATCGATATGGATATCGATATCCATAGGGATATCGAAATCCATAGGGATATCGAAATCCATAGGGATACCGAAATCGATATGGATATCGAAATCCATAGGGATATCGAAGTCGATATGGATATCGAAATCCATAGGGATACCGAAATCGATATGGATATCGAAATCCAAAGGGATACCGAAATCGATAAAGATATCGAAATCCAAAGGGATATTGAAATCCATAGGGATATCGAAATCCATAGGGATATCGAAATCCATAGCGATATCGAAATCGATATGGATACCGAAATTGATATGGATATATCCACATATCGAAATCCATATGGATATCGAAATCCATAGGGATATCGAAATCGATATTGATATCGAAATCCATAGGGATATCGAAATCGATATGGATATCGAAATCCATAGGGATACCGAAATCGATATGGATATCAAAATTCAAAGGGATACCGAAATCGATTAAGATATCGAAATCCAAAGGGATATCGAAATCCATAGGTATCGAAATCCATAGGGATATCGAAATAGAAATGGATACCGAAATCCATAGGGATACCAAAATCGATATGGATATCGAAATCCATAAGGATATCGAAATCGATATGGATATCGAAATCCATAGGGATATCGAAATTGATATGGATATCGAAATCCATAGGGATACCGAAATCGATATGGATATCGAAATCCAAAGGGATACCGAAATCGATAAAGATATCGAAATCCAAAGGGATATCGAAATCCAAAGGGATATCGAAATCCATAGGTATCGAAATCCATAGGGATATCGAAATAGAAATGGATACCGAAATCCATAGGGATACCAAAATCGATATGGATATCGAAATCCATAAGGATATCGAAATCGATATGGATATCGAAATCCATAGGGATATCGAAATCGATATGGATATCGAAATCCATAGGTATCGATATCCATAGGGATATCGAAATCGATATGGATACCGAAATCCATAGGGACACCAAAATCGATATGGATATCGAAATCCATAGGGATATCGAAATCGATATGGATATCGAAATCCATAGGGATATCGAAATTGATATGGATATCGAAATCCAAAGGGAAATCCATAGGGATATCGAAATCGATATGGATATCGACATCCATAGGGATATCGAAATCGATATGGATATCGAAATCCATAGGGATATCTAAATCGACATGGATATTGAAATCCATAGGGATATCGAAATCCATAGGGATATTGAAATCTATATGGATACCGAAATCGATATGGATATCGAAACCCATAGGGATATAGAAATCCATAGGGATATCGAAATCCATAGGGATAACGAAATCCATAGGGATATCGAAATCGATATGGATTCCGAAATTGATACGGATATCGAAATTCATAGTGATATCGAAATCCATAAGGATATAGAAATCCATAGGGATATCGAAATCCATAGGGATATCGAAATCCATAGGGATCGAAATCCATAGGGATATCGAAATCCATATGGATATCGAAATCCATAGGGATATCGAAATCGATATGGATACCGAAATTGATACGGATATCGAAATACATAGTGATATCGAAATCCATAGGGATATCGAAATCCATAGGGATATCGAAATCCATAGGGATATCGAAATCGATATGGGTATTGAAATCCATAGGGATATCGAAATCGATATGGATATCGAAATCCATAGGGATATCTAAATCGATATGGATATCGAAATCCATAGGGATTTCGAAATCGATATGGATATTGAAATCGATATGGATATCGAATTCCATATGGATATCGAAATCCATATGGATATCGAAATCCATAGGGATATCGAAATCGATATGAATACCGAAATTGATACGGATATCGAAATTCATAGTGATATCGAAATCCATGGGGATATCGAAATCCATAGGGATATTGAAATCCATAGGGATATCGAAATCGATATGGATATCGAAATCCATAGGGATATCTAAATCGATATGGATATCGAAATCCATAGGGATATCGAAATCGATATGGATATCGAAATCGATATGGATATCGAAATCGATATGGATATCGACATCCATACGGCTATCGAAATCGATGTAGATATCGAAATCCATAGGGCTATCGAAATCCATAGGGATATCGAAATCCATAGGTATATCGAAATCCATAGGGATATCAAAATCGATATGGATACCGAAATTTATACGGATATCGAAATCCATATGGATATCGAAATCCATAGGGATATCGAAATCGATATGGATATCGAAATCCATAGGGATATCGAAATCGATATGGATATCGAAGTCCATAGGGATACCGAAATTTATATGGATATCGAAATCCATAAGGATACCGAAATCGATATGGATATCGAAATCCATAGGTATCGATATCCATAGGGATATCGAAATCGATATGGATACCGAAATCCATAGGGATACCAAAATCGATATGGATATCGAAATCCATAGGGATATCGAAATCGATATGGATATCGAAATCCATAGGGATATCGAAATTGATATGGATATCGAAATCCAAAGGGATATCGAAATCGATAAAGATATCGAAATCCAAAGGGATATCGAAATCCATAGGGATATCGAAATCGATATGGATATCGACATCCATAGGGATATCGAAATCGATATGGGTATCGAAATCCATAGGGATATCTAAATCGACATGGATATTGAAATCCATAGGGATATCGAAATCCATAGGGATATCGAAATCGATATGGATACCGAAATTGATATGGATATATCCACATATCGAAATCCATATGGATATCGAAATCCATAGGGATATCGAAATCGATATTGATATCGAAATCCATAGGGATATCGAAATCGATATGGATATCGAAATCCATAGGGATACCAAAATCGATATGGATATCGAAATCCATAGGGATATCGAAATCGATATGGATATCGAAATCGATATGGATATCGAAATCCATAGGGATATCGAAATTGATATGGATATCGAAATCCAAAGGGATACCGAAATCGATAAAGATATCGAAATCCAAAGGGATATCGAAATCCATAGGGATATCGAAATCGATATGGATATCGACATCCATAGGGATATCGAAATCGATATGGATATCGAAATCCATAGGGATATCTAAATCGACATGGATATTGAAATCCATAGGGATATCGAAATCCATAGGGATATCGAAATCGATATGGATACCGAAATCGATATGGATATCGAAACCCATAGGGATATAGAAATCCATAGGGATATCGAAATCCATAGGGATAACGAAATCCATAGGGATATCGAAATCGATATGGATACCGAAATTGATACGGATATCGAAATTCATAGTGATATCGAAATCCATAAGGATATAGAAATCCATAGGGATATCGAAATCCATAGGTATATCGAAATCGATATGGGTATTGAAATCCATAGGGATATCGAAATCGATATGGATATCGAAATCCATAGGGATATCTAAATCGATATGGATATCGAAATCCATAGGGATTTCGAAATCGATATGGATATTGAAATCGATATGGATATCGAAATCCATATGGATATCGAAATCCATAGGGATATCGAAATCGATATGAATACCGAAATTGATACGGATATCGAAATTCATAGTGATATCGAAATCCATGGGGATATCGAAATCCATAGGGATATCGAAATCCATAGGGATATCGAAATCGATATGGATATCGAAATCCATAGGGATATCTAAATCGATATGGATATCGAAATCCATAGGGATATCGAAATCGATATGGATATCGAAATCGATATGGATATCGAAATCGATATGGATATCGACATCCATACGGCTATCGAAATCGATGTAGATATCGAAATCCATACGGATTCCAAAATCGATATGGATATCGAAATCCATAGGGATATCGAAATCCATAGGTATCGAAATCCATAGGGATATCGAAATCGATATGGATACCGAAATCCATAGGGATAACAAAATCGATATGGATATCGAAATCCATATGGATATCGAAATCCATAGGGATATCGAAATCGATATGAATACCGAAATTGATACGGATATCGAAATTCATAGTGATATCGAAATCCATGGGGATATCGAAATCCATAGGGATATCGAAATCCATAGGGATATCTAAATCGATATGGATATCGAAATCCATAGGGATATCGAAATCGATATGGATATCGAAATCGATATGGATATCGACATCCATACGGCTATCGAAATCGATGTAGATATCGAAATCCATAGGGATTCCAAAATCGATATGGATATCGAAATCCATAGGGATATCGAAATCCATAGGTATCGAAATCCATAGGGATATCGAAATCGATATGGATACCGAAATCCATAGGGATAACAAAATCGATATGGATATCGAAATCCATAGGGCTATCGAAATCCATAGGGATATCGAAATCCATAGGTATATCGAAATCCATAGGGATATCAAAATCGATATGGATACCGAAATTTATACGGATATCGAAATTCATATGGATATCGAAATCCATAGGGATATCGAAATCGATATGGATATCGAAATCCATAGGGATATCGAAATCGATATGGATATCGAAATCCATAGGGATACCGAAATTGATATGGATATCGAAATCCATAAGGATACCGAAATCGATATGGATATCGAAATCCATAGGTATCGATATCCATAGGGATATCGAAATCGATATGGATACCGAAATCAATAGGGATACCAAAATCGATATGGATATCGAAATCCATAGGGATATCGAAATCGATATGGATATCGAAATCCATAGGGATATCGAAATTGATATGGATATCGAAATCCAAAGGGATACCGAAATCGATAAAGATATCGAAATCCAAAGGGATATCGAAATCCATAGGGATATCGAAATCGATATGGATATCGACATCCATAGGGATATCGAAATCGATATGGGTATCGAAATCCATAGGGATATCTAAATCGACATAGATATTGAAATCCATAGGGATATCGAAATCCATAGCGATATCGAAATCGATATGGATACCGAAATTGATATGGATATATCCACATATCGAAATCCATATGGATATCGAAATCCATAGGGATATCGAAATCGATATTGATATCGAAATCCATAGGGATATCGAAATCGATATGGATATCGAAATCCATAGGGATACCGAAATCGATATGGATATCAAAATTCAAAGGGATACCGAAATCGATAAAGATATCGAAATCCAAAGGGATATCGAAATCCATAGGTATCGAAATCCATAGGGATATCGAAATAGAGATGGATACCGAAATCCATAGGGATACCAAAATCGATATGGATATCGAAATCCATAAGGATATCGAAATCGATATGGATATCGAAATCCATAGGGATATCGAAATTGATATGGATATCGAAATCCATAGGGATACCGAAATCGATATGGATATCGAAATCCAAAGGGATACCGAAATCGATAAAGATATCGAAATCCAAAGGGATATCGAAATCCATAGGGATATCGAAATCCATAGGGATATCGAAATCCATAGGGATATCGAAATCCATAGCGATACCGAAATTGATATGGATATCGAAATCCATAAGGATACCGAAATCGATATGGATATCGAAATCCATAGGTATCGATATCCATAGGGATATCGAAATCGATATGGATACCGAAATCCATAGGGATACCAAAATCGATATGGATATCGAAATCCATAGGGATATCGAAATCGATATGGATGTCGAAATCCATAGGGATATCGAAATTGATATGGATATCGAAATCCAAAGGGATACCGAAATCGATAAAGATATCGAAATCCAAAGGGATATCGAAATCCATAGGGATATCGAAATCGATATGGATATCGACATCCATAGGGATATCGAAATCGATATGGATATCGAAATCCATAGGGATATCTAAATCGACATGGATATTGAAATCCATAGGGATATCGAAATCCATAGGGATATCGAAATCCATAGGGATATCGAAATCCATAGGGATATCGAAATCGATATGGATACCGAAATCGATATGGATATCGAAACCCATAGGGATATAGAAATCCATAGGGATATCGAAATCCATAGGGATAACGAAATCCATAGGGATATCGAAATCGATATGGATACCGAAATTGATACGGATATCGAAATTCATAGTGATATCGAAATCCATAAGGATATAGAAATCCATAGGGATATCGAAATCCATAGGGATATCGAAATCGATATGGGTATTGAAATCCATAGGGATATCGAAATCTATAGGGATCGAAATCCATAGGGATATCGAAATCCATATGGATATCGAAATCCATAGGGATATCGAAATCGATATGGATACCGAAATTGATACGGATATCGAAATACATAGTGATATCGAAATCCATAGGGATATCGAAATCCATAGGGATATCGAAATCCATAGGGATATCGAAATCGATATGGGTATTGAAATCCATAGGGATATCGAAATCGATATGGATATCGAAATCCATAGGGATATCTAAATCGATATGGATATCGAAATCCATAGGGATTTCGAAATCGATATGGATATTGAAATCGATATGGATATCGAAATCCATATGGATATCGAAATCCATAGGGATATCGAAATCGATATGAATACCGAAATTGATACGGATATCGAAATTCATAGTGATATCGAAATCCATGGGGATATCGAAATCCATAGGGATATCGAAATCCATAGGGATATCGAAATCCATAGGGATATCGAAATCCATAGCGATACCGAAATTGATATGGATATCGAAATCCATAAGGATACCGAAATCGATATGGATATCGAAATCCATAGGTATCGATATCCATAGGGATATCGAAATCGATATGGATACCGAAATCCATAGGGATACCAAAATCGATATGGATATCGAAATCCATAGGGATATCGAAATCGATATGGATATCGAAATCCATAGGGATATCGAAATTGATATGGATATCGAAATCCAAAGGGATACCGAAATCGATAAAGATATCGAAATCCAAAGGGATATCGAAATCCATAGGGATATCGAAATCCATAGCGATACCGAAATTGATATGGATATCGAAATCCATAAGGATACCGAAATCGATATGGATATCGAAATCCATAGGTATCGATATCCATAGGGATATCGAAATCGATATGGATACCGAAATCCATAGGGATACCAAAATCGATATGGATATCGAAATCCATAGGGATATCGAAATCGATATGGATATCGAAATCCATAGGGATATCGAAATTGATATGGATATCGAAATCCAAAGGGATACCGAAATCGATAAAGATATCGAAATCCAAAGGGATATCGAAATCCATAGGGATATCGAAATCGATATGGATATCGACATCCATAGGGATATCGAAATCGATATGGATATCGAAATCCATAGGGATATCTAAATCGACATGGATATTGAAATCCATAGGGATATCGAAATCCATAGGGATATCGAAATCGATATGGATACTGAAATCGATATGGATATCGAAACCCATAGGGATATAGAAATCCATAGGGATATCGAAATCCATAGGGATAACGAAATCCATAGGGATATCGAAATCGATATGGATACCGAAATTGATACGGATATCGAAATTCATAGTGATATCGAAATCCATAAGGATATAGAAATCCATAGGGATATCGAAATCCATAGGGATATCGAAATCCATAGGGATCGAAATCCATAGGGATATCGAAATCCATATGGATATCGAAATCCATAGGGATATCGAAATCGATATGGATACCGAAATTGATACGGATATCGAAATACATAGTGATATCGAAATCCATAGGGATATCGAAATCCATAGGGATATCGAAATCCATAGGGATATCGAAATCGATATGGGTATTGAAATCCATAGGGATATCGAAATCGATATGGATATCGAAATCCATAGGGATATCTAAATCGATATGGATATCGAAATCCATAGGGATTTCGAAATCGATATGGATATTGAAATCGATATGGATATCAAAATCCATATGGATATCGAAATCCATAGGGATATCGAAATCGATATGAATACCGAAATTGATACGGATATCGAAATTCATAGTGATATCGAAATCCATGGGGATATCGAAATCCATAGGGATATCGAAATCCATAGGGATATCGAGATCGATATGGATATCGAAATCCATAGGGATATCTAAATCGATATGGATATCGAAATCCATAGGGATATCGAAATCGATATGGATATCGAAATCGATATGGATATCGACATCCATACGGCTATCGAAATCGATGTAGATATCGAAATCCATAGGGATTCCAAAATCGATATGGATATCGAAATCCATAGGGATAACGAAATCCATAGGGATATCGAAATCGATATGGATTCCGAAATTGATACGGATATCGAAATTCATAGTGATATCGAAATCCATAAGGATATAGAAATCCATAGGGATATCGAAATCCATAGGGATATCGAAATCCATAGGGATCGAAATCCATAGGGATATCGAAATCCATATGGATATCGAAATCCATAGGGATATCGAAATCGATATGGATACCGAAATTGATACGGATATCGAAATACATAGTGATATCGAAATCCATAGGGATATCGAAATCCATAGGGATATCGAAATCCATAGGGATATCAAAATCGATATGGGTATTGAAATCCATAGGGATATCGAAATCGATATGGATATCGAAATCCATAGGGATATCTAAATCGATATGGATATCGAAATCCATAGGGATTTCGAAATCGATATGGATATTGAAATCGATATGGATATCGAAATCCATATGGATATCGAAATCCATATGGATATCGAAATCCATAGGGATATCGAAATCGATATGAATACCGAAATTGATACGGATATCGAAATTCATAGTGATATCGAAATCCATGGGGATATCGAAATCCATAGGGATATTGAAATCCATAGGGATATCGAAATCGATATGGATATCGAAATCCATAGGGATATCTAAATCGATATGGATATCGAAATCCATAGGGATATCGAAATCGATATGGATATCGAAATCGATATGGATATCGACATCGATGTAGATATCGAAATCCATAGGGATTCCAAAATCGATATGGATATCGAAATCCATAGGGATATCGAAATCCATAGGTATCGAAATCCATAGGGATATCGAAATCGATATGGATACCGAAATCCATAGGGATAACAAAATCGATATGGATATCGAAATCCATAGGGCTATCGAAATCCATAGGGATATCGAAATCCATAGGTATATCGAAATCCATAGGGATATCAAAATCGATATGGATACCGAAATTTATACGGATATCGAAATCCATATGGATATCGAAATCCATAGGGATATCGAAATCGATATGGATATCGAAATCCATAGGGATATCGAAATCGATATGGATATCGAAATCCATAGGGATACCGAAATTTATATGGATATCGAAATCCATAAGGATACCGAAATCGATATGGATATCGAAATCCATAGGTATCGATATCCATAGGGATATCGAAATCGATATGGATACCGAAATCCATAGGGATACCAAAATCGATATGGATATCGAAATCCATAGGGATATCGAAATCGATATGGATATCGAAATCCATAGGGATATCGAAATTGATATGGATATCGAAATCCAAAGGGATATCGAAATCGATAAAGATATCGAAATCCAAAGGGATATCGAAATCCATAGGGATATCGAAATCGATATGGATATCGAAATCCATAAGGATATCGAAATCGATATGGATATCGAAATCCATAGGGATATCGAAATCGATATGGGTATCGAAATCCATAGGGATATCTAAATCGACATGGATATTGAAATCCATAGGGATATCGAAATCCATATGGATATCGAAATCGATATGGATACCGAAATTGATATGGATATATCCACATATCGAAATCCATATGGATATCGAAATCCATAGGGATATCGAAATCGATATTGAAATCGAAATCCATAGGGATATCGAAATCGATATGGATATCGAAATCCATAGGGATACCGAAATCGATATGGATATCAAAATTCAAAGGGATACCGAAATCGATAAAGATATCGAAATCCAAAGGGATATCGAAATCCATAGGTATCGAAATCCATAGGGATATCGAAATAGAAATGGATACCGAAATCCATAGGGATACCAAAATCGATATGGATATCGAAATCCATAAGGATATCGAAATCGATATGGATATCGAAATCCATAGGGATATCGAAATTGATATGGATATCGAAATCCATAGGGATACCGAAATCGATGTGGATATCGAAATCCAAAGGGATACCGAAATCGATAAAGATATCGAAATCCAAAGGGATATCGAAATCGATATGGATATCGACATCCATAGGGATATCGAAATCGATATGGATATCGAAATCCATAGGGATATCTAAATCGACATGGATATTGAAATCCATAGGGATATCGAAATCCATAGGGATATCGAAATCGATATGGATACCGAAATCGATATGGATATCGAAACCCATAGGGCTATAGAAATCCATAGGGATATCGAAATCCATAGGGATAACGAAATCCATAGGGATATCGAAATCGATATGGATACCGAAATTGATACGGATATCGAAATTCATAGTGATATCGAAATCCATAAGGATATAGAAATCCATAGGGATATCGAAATCCATAGGGATATCGAAATCCATAGGGATCGAAATCCATAGGGATATCGAAATCCATATGGATATCGAAATCCATAGGGATATCGAAATCGATATGGATACCGAAGTTGATACGGATATCGAAATACATAGTGATATCGAAATCCATAGGGATATCGAAATCCATAGGGATATCGAAATCCATAGGGATATCGAAATCGATATGGGTATTGAAATCCATAGGGATATCGAAATCGATATGGATATCGAAATCCATAGGGATATCGAAATCCATAGGGATATCGAAATTGATATGGATATCGAAATCCAAAGGGATACCGAAATCGATAAAGATATCGAAATCCAAAGGGATATCGAAATCCATAGGGATATCGAAATCGATATGGATATCGACATCCATAGGGATATCGAAATCGATATGGATATCGAAATCCATAGGGATATCTAAATCGACATGGATATTGAAATCCATAGGGATATCGAAATCCATAGGGATAACGAAATCCATAGGGATATCGAAATCGATATGGATACCGAAATTGATACGGATATCGAAATTCATAGTGATATCGAAATCCATAAGGATATAGAAATCCATAGGGATATCGAAATCCATAGGGATATCGAAATCCATAGGGATCGAAATCCATAGGGATATCGAAATCCATATGGATATCGAAATCCATAGGGATATCGAAATCGATATGGATACCGAAATTGATACGGATATCGAAATACATAGTGATATCGAAATCCATAGGGATATCGAAATCCATAGGGATATCGAAATCCATAGGGATATCGAAATCGATATGGGTATTGAAATCCATAGGGATATCGAAATCGATATGGATATCGAAATCCATAGGGATATCTAAATCGATATGGATATCGAAATCCATATGGATATCGAAATCCATAGGGATATCGAAATCGATATGAATACCGAAATTGATACGGATATCGAAATTCATAGTGATATCGAAATCCATGGGGATATCGAAATCCATAGGGATATCGAAATCCATAGGGATATCGAAATCGATATGGATATCGAAATCCATAGGGATATCTAAATCGACATGGATATCGAAATCCATAGGGATATCGAAATCGATATGGATATCGAAATCGATATGGATATCGAAATCCATAGGGATATCGAAATCGATATGGATATCGAAATCCATAGGGATATCGAAATTGATATGGATATCGAAATCCAAAGGGAAATCGAAATCCATAGGGATATCGAAATCGATATGGATATCGACATCCATAGGGATATCGAAATCGATATGGATATCGAAATCCATAGGGATATCTAAATCGACATGGATATTGAAATCCATAGGGATATCGAAATCCATAGGGATACCGAAATCGATATGGATATCGAAACCCATAGGGATATAGAAATCCATAGGGATATCGAAATCCATAGGGATAACGAAATCCATAGGGATATCGAAATCGATATGGATTCCGAAATTGATACGGATATCGAAATTCATAGTGATATCGAAATCCATAAGGATATAGAAATCCATAGGGATATCGAAATCCATAGGGATATCGAAATCCATAGGGATCGAAATCCATAGGGATATCGAAATCCATATGGATATCGAAATCCATAGGGATATCGAAATCGATATGGATACCGAAATTGATACGGATATCGAAATACATAGTGATATCGAAATCCATAGGGATATCGAAATCCATAGGGATATCGAAATCCATAGGGATATCGAAATCGATATGGGTATTGAAATCCATAGGGATATCGAAATCGATATGGATATCGAAATCCATAGGGATATCTAAATCGATATGGATATCGAAATCCATAGGGATTTCGAAATCGATATGGATATTGAAATCGATATGGATATCGAAATCCATATGGATATCGAAATCCATATGGATATCGAAATCCATAGGGATATCGAAATCGATATGAATACCGAAATTGATACGGATATCGAAATTCATAGTGATATCGAAATCCATGGGGATATCGAAATCCATAGGGATATTGAAATCCATAGGGATATCGAAATCGATATGGATATCGAAATCCATAGGGATATCTAAATCGATATGGATATCGAAATCCATAGGGATATCGAAATCGATATGGATATCGAAATCGATATGGATATCGACATCCATACGGCTATCGAAATCGATGTAGATATCGAAATCCATAGGGATTCCAAAATCGATATGGATATCGAAATCCATAGGGATATCGAAATCCATAGGTATCGAAATCCATAGGGATATCGAAATCGATATGGATACCGAAATCCATAGGGATAACAAAATCGATATGGATATCGAAATCCATAGGGCTATCGAAATCCATAGGGATATCGAAATCCATAGGTATATCGAAATCCATAGGGATATCAAAATCGATATGGATACCGAAATTTATACGGATTTCGAAATTCATATGGATATCGAAATCCATAGGGATATCGAAATCGATATGGATATCGAAATCCATAGGGATATCGAAATCGATATGGATATCGAAATCCATAGGGATACCGAAATTTATATGGATATCGAAATCCATAAGGATACCGAAATCGATATGGATATCGAAATCCATAGGTATCGATATCCATAGGGATATCGAAATCGATATGGATACCGAAATCCATAGGGATACCAAAATCGATATGGATATCGAAATCCATAGGGATATCGAAATCGATATGGATATCGAAATCCATAGGGATATCGAAATTGATATGGATATCGAAATCCAAAGGGATATCGAAATCGATAAAGATATCGAAATCCAAAGGGATATCGAAATCCATAGGGATATCGAAATCGATATGGATATCGACATCCATAGGGATATCGAAATCGATATGGGTATCGAAATCCATAGGGATATCTAAATCGACATGGATATTGAAATCCATAGGGATATCGAAATCGATATGGATACCGAAATTGATATGGATATATCCACATATCGAAATCCATATGGATATCGAAATCCATAGGGATATCGAAATCGATATTGATATCGAAATCCATAGGGATATCGAAATCGATATGGATATCGAAATCCATAGGGATACCGAAATCGATATGGATATCAAAATTCAAAGGGATACCGAAATCGATAAAGATATCGAAATCCAAAGGGATATCGAAATCCATAGGTATCGAAATCCATAGGGATATCGAAATAGAAATGGATACCGAAATCCATAGGGATACCAAAATCGATATGGATATCGAAATCCATAAGGATATCGAAATCGATATGGATATCGAAATCCATAGGGATATCGAAATTGATATGGATATCGAAATCCATAGGGATACCGAAATCGATATGGATATCGAAATCCAAAGGGATACCGAAATCGATAAAGATATCGAAATCCAAAGGGATATCGAAATCCATAGGGATATCGAAATCCATAGGGATATCGAAATCCATAGGGATATCGAAATCCATAGCGATACCGAAATTGATATGGATATCGAAATCCATAAGGATACCGAAATCGATATGGATATCGAAATCCATAGGTATCGATATCCATAGGGATATCGAAATCGATATGGATACCGAAATCCATAGGGATACTAAAATCGATATGGATATCGAAATCCATAGGGATATCGAAATCGATATGGATATCGAAATCCATAGGGATATCGAAATTGATATGGATATCGAAATCCAAAGGGATACCGAAATCGATAAAGATATCGAAATCCAAAGGGATATCGAAATCCATAGGGATATCGAAATCGATATGGATATCGACATCCATAGGGATATCGAAATCGATATGGATATCGAAATCCATAGGGATATCTAAATCGACATGGATATTGAAATCCATAGGGATATCGAAATCCATAGGGATATCGAAATCGATATGGATACCGAAATCGATATGGATATCGAAACCCATAGGGATATAGAAATCCATAGGGATATCGAAATCCATAGGGATAACGAAATCCATAGGGATATCGAAATCGATATGGATACCGAAATTGATACGGATATCGAAATTCATAGTGATATCGAAATCCATAAGGATATAGAAATCCATAGGGATATCGAAATCCATAGGGATATCGAAATCCATAGGGATCGAAATCCATAGGGATATCGAAATCCATATGGATATCGAAATCCATAGGGATATCGAAATCGATATGGATACCGAAATTGATACGGATATCGAAATACATAGTGATATCGAAATCCATAGGGATATCGAAATCCATAGGGATATCGAAATCCATAGGGATATCGAAATCGATATGGGTATTGAAATCCATAGGGATATCGAAATCGATATGGATATCGAAATCCATAGGGATATCTAAATCGATATGGATATCGAAATCCATAGGGATTTCGAAATCGATATGGATATTGAAATCGATATGGATATCGAAATCCATATGGATATCGAAATCCATAGGGATATCGAAATCGATATGAATACCGAAATTGATACGGATATCGAAATTCATAGTGATATCGAAATCCATGGGGATATCGAAATCCATAGGGATATCGAAATCCATAGGGATATCGAAATCGATATGGATATCGAAATCCATAGGGATATCTAAATCGATATGGATATCGAAATCCATAGGGATATCGAAATCGATATGGATATCGAAATCGATATGGATATCGAAATCGATATGGATATCGACATCCATACGGCTATCGAAATCGATGTAGATATCGAAATCCATAGGGATTCCAAAATCGATATGGATATCGAAATCCATAGGGATATCGAAATCCATAGGTATCGAAATCCATAGGGATATCGAAATCGATATGGATACCGAAATCCATAGGGATAACAAAATCGATATGGATATCGAAATCCATATGGATATCGAAATCCATAGGGATATCGAAATCGATATGAATACCGAAATTGATACGGATATCGAAATTCATAGTGATATCGAAATCCATGGGGATATCGAAATCCATAGGGATATCGAAATCCATAGGGATATCTAAATCGATATGGATATCGAAATCCATAGGGATATCGAAATCGATATGGATATCGAAATCGATATGGATATCGAAATCGATATGGATATCGACATCCATACGGCTATCGAAATCGATGTAGATATCGAAATCCATAGGGATTCCAAAATCGATATGGATATCGAAATCCATAGGGATATCGAAATCCAAAGGTATCGAAATCCATAGGGATATCGAAATCGATATGGATACCGAAATTCATAGGGATAACAAAATCGATATGGATATCGAAATCCATAGGGATATCGAAATCCATAGGGATATCGAAATCCATAGGTATATCGAAATCCATAGGGATATCAAAATCGATATGGATACCGAAATTTATACGGATATCAAAATCCATATGGATATCGAAATCCATAGGGATATCGAAATCGATATGGATATCGAAATCCATAGGGATACCGAAATTGATATGGATATCGAAATCCATAAGGATACCGAAATCGATATGGATATCGAAATCCATAGGTATCGATATCCATAGGGATATCGAAATCGATATGGATACCGAAATCCATAGGGATACCAAAATCGATATGGATATCGAAATCCATAGGGATATCGAAATCGATATGGATATCGAAATCCGTAGGGATATCGAAATTGATATGGATATCGAAATCCAAAGGGATACCGAAATCGATAAAGATATCGAAATCCAAAGGGATATCGAAATCCATAGGGATATCGAAATCGATATGGATATCGACATCCATAGGGATATCGAAATCGATATGGGTATCGAAATCCATAGGGATATCTAAATCGACATAGATATTGAAATCCATAGGGATATCGAAATCCATAGCGATATCGAAATCGATATGGATACCGAAATTGATATGGATATATCCACATATCGAAATCCATATGGATATCGAAATCCATAGGGATATCGAAATCGATATTGATATCGAAATCCATAGGGATATCGAAATCGATATGGATATCGAAATCCATAGGGATACCGAAATCGATATGGATATCAAAATTCAAAGGGATACCGAAATCGATAAAGATATCGAAATCCATAGGGATATCGAAATCCATAGGTATCGAAATCCATAGGGATATCGAAATAGAAATGGATACCGAAATCCATAGGGATACCAAAATCGATATGGATATCGAAATCCATAAGGATATCGAAATCGATATGGATATCGAAATCCATAGGGATATCGAAATTGATATGGATATCGAAATCCATAGGGATACCGAAATCGATATGGATATCGAAATCCAAAGGGATACCGAAATCGATAAAGATATCGAAATCCAAAGGGATATCGAAATCCATAGGGATATCGAAATCCATAGGGATATCGAAATCCATAGGGATATCGAAATCCATAGCGATACCGAAATTGATATGGATATCGAAATCCATAAGGATACCGAAATCGATATGGATATCGAAATCCATAGGTATCGATATCCATAGGGATATCGAAATCGATATGGATACCGAAATCCATAGGGATACCAAAATCGATATGGATATCGAAATCCATAGGGATATCGAAATCGATATGGATATCGAAATCCATAGGGATATCGAAATTGATATGGATATCGAAATCCAAAGGGATACCGAAATCGATAAAGATATCGAAATCCAAAGGGATATCGAAATCCATAGGGATATCGAAATCGATATGGATATCGACATCCATAGGGATATCGAAATCGATATGGATATCGAAATCCATAGGGATATCTAAATCGACATGGATATTGAAATCCATAGGGATATCGAAATCCATAGGGATATCGATATCCATAGGGATATCGAAATCGATATGGATACCGAAATCGATATGGATATCGAAACCCATAGGGATATAGAAATCCATAGGGATATCGAAATCCATAGGGATAACGAAATCCATAGGGATATCGAAATCGATATGGATACCGAAATTGATACGGATATCGAAATTCATAGTGATATCGAAATCCATAAGGATATAGAAATCCATAGGGATATCGAAATCCATAGGGATATCGAAATCCATAGGGATATCGAAATCTATAGGGATCGAAATCCATAGGGATATCGAAATCCATATGGATATCGAAATCCATAGGGATATCGAAATCGATATGGATACCGAAATTGATACGGATATCGAAATACATAGTGATATCGAAATCCATAGGGATATCGAAATCCATAGGGATATCGAAATCCATAGGGATATCGAAATCGATATGGGTATTGAAATCCATAGGGATATCGAAATCGATATGGATATCGAAATCCATAGGGATATCTAAATCGATATGGATATCGAAATCCATAGGGATTTCGAAATCGATATGGATATTGAAATCGATATGGATATCGAAATCCATATGGATATCGAAATCCATAGGGATATCGAAATCGATATGAATACCGAAATTGATACGGATATCGAAATTCATAGTGATATCGAAATCCATGGGGATATCGAAATCCATAGGGATATCGAAATCCATAGGGATATCGAAATCCATAGGGATATCGAAATCCATAGCGATACCGAAATTGATATGGATATCGAAATCCATAATAATACCGAAATCGATATGGATATCGAAATCCATAGGTATCGATATCCATAGGGATATCGAAATCGATATGGATACCGAAATCCATAGGGATACCAAAATCGATATGGATATCGAAATCCATAGGGATATCGAAATCGATATGGATATCGAAATCCATAGGGATATCGAAATTGATATGGATATCGAAATCCAAAGGGATACCGAAATCGATAAAGATATCGAAATCCAAAGGGATATCGAAATCCATAGGGATATCGAAATCCATAGCGATACCGAAATTGATATGGATATCGAAATCCATAAGGATACCGAAATCGATATGGATATCGAAATCCATAGGTATCGATATCCATAGGGATATCGAAATCGATATGGATACCGAAATCCATAGGGATACCAAAATCGATATGGATATCGAAATCCATAGGGATATCGAAATCGATATGGATATCGAAATCCATAGGGATATCGAAATTGATATGGATATCGAAATCCAAAGGGATACCGAAATCGATAAAGATATCGAAATCCAAAGGGATATCGAAATCCATAGGGATATCGAAATCGATATGGATATCGACATTCATAGGGATATCGAAATCGATATGGATATCGAAATCCATAGGGATATCTAAATCGACATGGATATTGAAATCCATAGGGATATCGAAATCCATAGGGATATCGAAATCGATATGGATACCGAAATCGATATGGATATCGAAACCCATAGGGATATAGAAATCCATGGGGATATCGAAATCCATAGGGATAACGAAATCCATAGGGATATCGAAATCGATATGGATAACGAAATTGATACGGATATCGAAATTCATAGTGATATCGAAATCCATAAGGATATAGAAATCCATAGGGATATCGAAATCCATAGGGATATCGAAATCCATAGGGATCGAAATCCATAGGGATATCGAAATCCATATGGATATCGAAATCCATAGGGATATCGAAATCGATATGGATACCGAAATTGATACGGATATCGAAATACATAGTGATATCGAAATCCATAGGGATATCGAAATCCATAGGGATATCGAAATCCATAGGGATATCGAAATCGATATGGGTATTGAAATCCATAGGGATATCGATATGGATATCGAAATCCATAGGGATATCTAAATCGATATGGATATCGAAATCCATAGGGATTTCGAAATCGATATGGATATTGAAATCGATATGGATATCAAAATCCATATGGATATCGAAATCCATAGGGATATCGAAATCGATATGAATACCGAAATTGATACGGATATCGAAATTCATAGTGATATCGAAATCCATGGGGATATCGAAATCCATAGGGATATCGAAATCCATATGGATATCGAAATCGATATGGATATCGAAATCGATATGGATATCGACATCCATACGGCTATCGAAATCGATGTAGATATCGAAATCCATAGGGATTCCAAAATCGATATGGATATCGAAATCCATAGGGATATCGAAATCGATATGGATACCGAAATCCATAGGGATAACAAAATCGATATGGATATCGAAATCCATAGGGCTATCGAAATCCATAGGGATATCGAAATCCATAGGTATATCGAAATCCATAGGGATATCAAAATCGATATGGATACCGAAATTTATACGGATATCGAAATCCATATGGATATCGAAATCCATAGGGATACCGAAATTGATATGGATATCGAAATCCATAAGGATACCGAAATCGATATGGATATCGAAATCCATAGGTATCGATATCCATAGGGATATCGAAATCGATATGGATACCGAAATCCATAGGGATACCAAAATCGATATGGATATCGAAATCCATAGGGATATCGAAATCGATATGGATATCGAAATCCATAGGGATATCGAAATTGATATGGATATCGAAATCCAAAGGGATACCGAAATCGATAAAGATATCGAAATCCAAAGGGATATCGAAATCCATAGGGATATCGAAATCGATATGGATATCGACATCCATAGGGATATCGAAATCGATATGGATATCGAAATCCATAGGGATATCTAAATCGACATGGATATTGAAATCCATAGGGATATCGAAATCCATAGGGATATCGAAATCGATATGGATACCGAAATCGATATGGATATCGAAACCCATAGGGATATAGAAATCCATAGGGATATCGAAATCCATAGGGATAACGAAATCCATAGGGATATCGAAATCGATATGGATACCGAAATTGATACGGATATCGAAATTCATAGTGATATCGAAATCCATAGGGATATCGAAATCAATAGGGATATCGAAATCGATATGGATATCGAAATCCATAGTTATATCTAAATCGATATGGATATCGAAATCCATAGGGATTTCGAAATCGATATGGATATTGAAATCGATATGGATATCGAAATCCATATGGATATCGAAATCCATAGGGATATCGAAATCGATATGGATACCGAAATTGATACGGATATCGAAATTCATAGTGATATCGAAATCCATGGGGATATCGAAATCCATAGGGATATCGAAATCCATAGGGATATCGAAATCCATAGGGATATCGAAATCGATATGGATATCGAAATCGATATGGATATCGAAATCCATAGGGATATCGAAATCGATATGGATATCGAAATCGATATGGATATCGAAATCGATATGGATACCGACATCCATACGGCTATCGAAATCGATGTAGATATCGAAATCCATAGGGATTCCAAAATCGATATGGATATCGAAATCCATAGGGATATCGAAATCCATAGGTATCGAAATCCATAGGGATATCGAAATCGATATGGGTATTGAAATCCATAGGGATATCGAAATCGATATGGATATCGAAATCCATAGGGATATCTAAATCGATATGGATATCGAAATCCATAGGGATTTCGAAATCGATATGGATATCGAAATCGATATGGATATCGAAATCCATAGGGATACCGAAATTGATATGGATATCGAAATCCATAAGGATACCGAAATCGATATGGATATCGAAATCCATAGGTATCGATATCCATAGGGATATCGAAATCGATATGGATACCGAAATCCATAGGGATACCAAAATCGATATGGATATCGAAATCCATAGGGATATCGAAATCGATATGGATATCGAAATCCATAGGGATATCGAAATTGATATGGATATCGAAATCCAAAGGGATACCGAAATCGATAAAGATATCGAAATCCAAAGGGATATCGAAATCCATAGGGATATCGAAATCGATATGGATATCGACATCCATAGGGATATCGAAATCGATATGGGTATCGAAATCCATAGGGATATCTAAATCGACATAGATATTGAAATCCATAGGGATATTGAAATCCATAGCGATATCGAAATCGATATGGATACCGAAATTGATATGGATATATCCACATATCGAAATCCATATGGATATCGAAATCCATAGGGATATCGAAATCGATACTGATATCGAAATCCATAGGGATATCGAAATCGATATGGATATCGAAATCCATAGGGATACCGAAATCGATATGGATATCAAAATTCAAAGGGATACCGAAATCGATAAAGATATCGAAATCCATAGGGATATCGAAATCCATAGGTATCGAAATCCATAGGGATATCGAAATAGAAATGGATACCGAAATCCAAAGGGATACCGAAATCGATAAAGATATCGAAATCCAAAGGGATATCGAAATCCATAGGGATATCGAAATCGATATGGATATCGACATCCATAGGGATATCGAAATCGATATGGATATCGAAATCCATAGGGATATCTAAATCGACATGGATATTGAAATCCATAGGGATATCGAAATCCATAGGGATATCGAAATCGATATGGATACCGAAATCGATATGGATATCGAAACCCATAGGGATATAGAAATCCATAGGGATATCGAAATCCATAGGGATAACGAAATCCATAGGGATATCGAAATCGATATGGATACCGAAATTGATACGGATATCGAAATTCATAGTGATATCGAAATCCATAGGGATATCGAAATCAATAGGGATATCGAAATCGATATGGATATCGAAATCCATAGTTATATCTAAATCGATATGGATATCGAAATCCATAGGGATTTCGAAATCGATATGGATATTGAAATCGATATGGATATCGAAATCCATATGGATATCGAAATCCATAGGGATATCGAAATCGATATGGATACCGAAATTGATACGGATATCGAAATTCATAGTGATATCGAAATCCATGGGGATATCGAAATCCATAGGGATATCGAAATCCATAGGGATATCGAAATCGATATGGATATCGAAATCGATTTGGATATCGAAATCGATATGGATACCGACATCCATACGGCTATCGAAATCGATGTAGATATCGAAATCCATAGGGATTCCAAAATCGATATGGATATCGAAATCCATAGGGATATCGAAATCCATAGGTATCGAAATCCATAGGGATATCGAAATCGATATGGGTATTGAAATCCATAGGGATATCGAAATCGATATGGATATCGAAATCCATAGGGATATCTAAATCGATATGGATATCGAAATCCATAGGGATTTCGAAATCGATATGGATATCGAAATCGATATGGATATCGAAATCCATAGGGATACCGAAATTGATATGGATATCGAAATCCATAAGGATACCGAAATCGATATGGATATCGAAATCCATAGGTATCGATATCCATAGGGATATCGAAATCGATATGGATACCGAAATCCATAGGGATACCAAAATCGATATGGATATCGAAATCCATAGGGATATCGAAATCGATATGGATATCGAAATCCATAGGGATATCGAAATTGATATGGATATCGAAATCCAAAGGGATACCGAAATCGATAAAGATATCGAAATCCAAAGGGATATCGAAATCCATAGGGATATCGAAATCGATATGGATATCGACATCCATAGGGATATCGAAATCGATATGGGTATCGAAATCCATAGGGATATCTAAATCGACATAGATATTGAAATCCATAGGGATATTGAAATCCATAGCGATATCGAAATCGATATGGATACCGAAATTGATATGGATATATCCACATATCGAAATCCATATGGATATCGAAATCCATAGGGATATCGAAATCGATACTGATATCGAAATCCATAGGGATATCGAAATCGATATGGATATCAAAATTCAAAGGGATACCGAAATCGATAAAGATATCGAAATCCATAGGGATATCGAAATCCATAGGTATCGAAATCCATAGGGATATCGAAATAGAAATGGATACCGAAATCCATAGGGATACCAAAATCGATATGGATATCGAAATCCATAAGGATATCGAAATCGATATGGATATCGAAATCCATAGGGATATCGAAATTGATATGGATATCGAAATCCATAGGGATACCGAAATCGATATGGATATCGAAATCCAAAGGGATACCGAAATCGATAAAGATATCGAAATCCAAAGGGATATCGAAATCCATAGGGATATCGAAATCCATAGGGATATCGAAATCCATAGGGATATCGAAATCCATAGCGATACCGAAATTGATATGGATATCGAAATCCATAAGGATACCGAAATCGATATGGATATCGAAATCCATAGGTATCGATATCCATAGGGATATCGAAATCGATATGGATACCGAAATCCATAGGGATACCAAAATCGATATGGATATCGAAATCCATAGGGATATCGAAATCGATATGGATATCGAAATCCATAGGGATATCGAAATTGATATGGATATCGAAATCCAAAGGGATACCGAAATCGATAAAGATATCGAAATCCAAAGGGATATCGAAATCCATAGGGATATCGAAATCGATATGGATATCGACATCAATAGGGATATCGAAATCGATATGGATATCGAAATCCATAGGGATATCTAAATCGACATGGATATTGAAATCCATAGGGATATCGAAATCCATAGGGATATCGAAATCCATAGGGATATCGAAATCGATATGGATACCGAAATCGATATGGATATCGAAACCCATAGGGATATAGAAATCCATAGGGATATCGAAATCCATAGGGATAACGAAATCCATAGGGATATCGAAATCGATATGGATACCGAAATTGATACGGATATCGAAATTCATAGTGATATCGAAATCCATAAGGATATAGAAATCCATAGGGATATCGAAATCCATAGGGATATCGAAATCTATAGGGATCGAAATCCATAGGGATATCGAAATCCATATGGATATCGAAATCCATAGGGATATCGAAAACGATATGGATACCGAAATTGATACGGATATCGAAATACATAGTGATATCGAAATCCATAGGGATATCGAAATCCATAGGGATATCGAAATCCATAGGGATATCGAAATCGATATGGGTATTGAAATCCATAGGGATATCGAAATCGATATGGATATCGAAATCCATAGGGATATCTAAATCGATATGGATATCGAAATCCATAGGGATTTCGAAATCGATATGGATATTGAAATCGATATGGATATCGAAATCCATATGGATATCGAAATCCATAGGGATATCGAAATCGATATGAATACCGAAATTGATACGGATATCGAAATTCATAGTGATATCGAAATCCATGGGGATATCGAAATCCATAGGGATATCGAAATCCATAGGGATATCGAAATCCATAGCGATACCGAAATTGATATGGATATCGAAATCCATAATGATACCGAAATCGATATGGATATCGAAATCCATAGGTATCGATATCCATAGGGATATCGAAATCGATATGGATACCGAAATCCATAGGGATACCAAAATCGATATGGATATCGAAATCCATAGGGATATCGAAATCGATATGGATATCGAAATCCATAGGGATATCGAAATTGATATGGATATCGAAATCCAAAGGGATACCGAAATCGATAAAGATATCGAAATCCAAAGGGATATCGAAATCCATAGGGATATCGAAATCCATAGCGATACCGAAATTGATATGGATATCGAAATCCATAAGGATACCGAAATCGATATGGATATCGAAATCCATAGGTATCGATATCCATAGGGATATCGAAATCGATATGGATACCGAAATCCATAGGGATACCAAAATCGATATGGATATCGAAATCCATAGGGATATCGAAATCGATATGGATATCGAAATCCATAGGGATATCGAAATTGATATGGATATCGAAATCCAAAGGGATACCGAAATCGATAAAGATATCGAAATCCAAAGGGATATCGAAATCCATAGGGATATCGAAATCGATATGGATATCGACATTCATAGGGATATCGAAATCGATATGGATATCGAAATCCATAGGGATATCTAAATCGACATGGATATTGAAATCCATAGGGATATCGAAATCCATAGGGATATCGAAATCGATATGGATACCGAAATCGATATGGATATCGAAACCCATAGGGATATAGAAATCCATAGGAATATCGAAATCCATAGGGATAACGAAATCCATAGGGATATCGAAATCGATATGGATAACGAAATTGATACGGATATCGAAATTCATAGTGATATCGAAATCCATAAGGATATAGAAATCCATAGGGATATCGAAATCCATAGGGATATCGAAATCCATAGGGATCGAAATCCATAGGGATATCGAAATCCATATGGATATCGAAATCCATAGGGATATCGAAATCGATATGGATACCGAAATTGATACGGATATCGAAATACATAGTGATATCGAAATCCATAGGGATATCGAAATCCATAGGGATATCGAAATCCATAGGGATATCGAAATCGATATGGGTATTGAAATCCATAGGGATATCGAAATCGATATGGATATCGAAATCCATAGGGATATCTAAATCGATATGGATATCGAAATCCATAGGGATTTCGAAATCGATATGGATATTGAAATCGATATGGATATCAAAATCCATATGGATATCGAAATCCATAGGGATATCGAAATCGATATGAATACCGAAATTGATACGGATATCGAAATTCATAGTGATATCGAAATCCATGGGGATATCGAAATCCATAGGGATATCGAAATCCATAGGGATATCGAAATCGATATGGATATCGAAATCGATATGGATATCGACATCCATACGGCTATCGAAATCGATGTAGATATCGAAATCCATAGGGATTCCAAAATCGATATGGATATCGAAATCCATAGGGATATCGAAATCGATATGGATACCGAAATCCATAGGGATAACAAAATCGATATGGATATCGAAATCCATAGGGCTATCGAAATCCATAGGGATATCGAAATCCATAGGTATATCGAAATCCATAGGGATATCAAAATCGATATGGATACCGAAATTTATACGGATATCGAAATCCATATGGATATCGAAATCCATAGGGATACCGAAATTGATATGGATATCGAAATCCATAAGGATACCGAAATCGATATGGATATCGAAATCCATAGGTATCGATATCCATAGGGATATCGAAATCGATATGGATACCGAAATCCATAGGGATACCAAAATCGATATGGATATCGAAATCCATAGGGATATCGAAATCGATATGGATATCGAAATCCATAGGGATATCGAAATTGATATGGATATCGAAATCCAAAGGGATACCGAAATCGATAAAGATATCGAAATCCAAAGGGATATCGAAATCCATAGGGATATCGAAATCGATATGGATATCGACATCCATAGGGATATCGAAATCGATATGGATATCGAAATCCATAGGGATATCTAAATCGACATGGATATTGAAATCCATAGGGATATCGAAATCCATAGGGATATCGAAATCGATATGGATACCGAAATCGATATGGATATCGAAACCCATAGGGATATAGAAATCCATAGGGATATCGAAATCCATAGGGATAACGAAATCCATAGGGATATCGAAATCGATATGGATACCGAAATTGATACGGATATCGAAATTCATAGTGATATCGAAATCCATAGGGATATCGAAATCAATAGGGATATCGAAATCGATATGGATATCGAAATCCATAGTTATATCTAAATCGATATGGATATCGAAATCCATAGGGATTTCGAAATCGATATGGATATTGAAATCGATATGGATATCGAAATCCATATGGATATCGAAATCCATAGGGATATCGAAATCGATATGGATACCGAAATTGATACGGATATCGAAATTCATAGTGATATCGAAATCCATGGGGATATCGAAATCCATAGGGATATCGAAATCCATAGGGATATCGAAATCCATAGGGATATCGAAATCGATATGGATATCGAAATCGATATGGATATCGAAATCCATAGGGATATCGAAATCGATATGGATATCGAAATCGATATGGATATCGAAATCGATATGGATACCGACATCCATACGGCTATCGAAATCGATGTAGATATCGAAATCCATAGGGATTCCAAAATCGATATGGATATCGAAATCCATAGGGATATCGAAATCCATAGGTATCGAAATCCATAGGGATATCGAAATCGATATGGATACCGAAATCCATAGGGATAACAAAATCGATATGGATATCGAAATCCATAGGGCTATCGAAATCCATAGGGATATCGAAATCCATAGGTTGTGAGGAAAGATATATTATATCTTACCACACAAATACACGAAATACAGAATGTATGCTTAATAATACAAACACATGAAACACATAAGCTATATCATGTATAAATCACCCCCTCGCATTTTATGTAAAATGTAAGTGTACATGATACACATAATGTTGCTCGTCCAGCCAATATGTGCAAACGTAAGTTAGCAACATATCATGTGTTAGCAACATGGCGAGAGCTTAGCAACATTACAAGCTAAGCAACATCGCAAGTGTTGGCAACATAAGCTGAGCGCCAGCAACACAAACGAGAAACAGAAAATATTCATGTACGCAAATATGCATATATGCATGCATACGAACAAAATATATAGAACACGCATGCATATGAAGACAGAACAAAACGAGAGAGAGAGAATATGGGAGAGCCGAACCAAACGATCATATGCTCGTAAGTAAACATCGAACATATGATCGTAAACAAATAATGCAACGACGAATAGAAATGTCATCGGACTTTGTTGTGATGACGTCAGAGGAATGCATCAGCATTGCCGAAATAAGAAAAAGGCAAAAGAAACGGAAAGTTCTCCCGCATACTTAAGCGTGAGAATCTAGCGGCAATGCGTAAGCAGTGCCGAAACAATAATTATCTGCTCCCACACACGAACGGAAACGAAAGCTATGCTCAGAGAGCAACATTCGGAACAGCGTATGATATGAAGCAGCAATGCATAAGCATTGCTGGAATGATAATTACTCACCCATACACACAAACAAAATCGGAAGCTGCGCTCAGGGCGTATGATCGGCTCATGAGCGCGAAAGTAAAGCCGAGAGAGAGTTGCGATGGGTGTATTAGTGAGTTTTGTGGAAGGTGAGCGTACCGCTTAACATGTGTGGGTGTTTCAGCGGCAAGTTAAGAGAAAGTTTGACAGCCACTGAGAAGTGGCTGCAATAACCATAATAATTAGCAATAACCCAAAACAAAGAGAAATGTATAAAGGCGGTTTAATTTGAATATATTCATAGCCAAAAAGGGGGATGATTAATGTTAGGCGGGGGGTTATTATTATTTGTTATTTCAGATTGTACATTTATACCATCATTAGTATTTAAATTTATTATTATTATTAGTATAATCTCTTATATTTTTTTATAACCATTTAAATCATGTGTTAATCTGTTTATGTAGGCATTTAGTTTATAATTTACATGTATTTCCGTAGGAATTGTATTATTACTCTTAATCTTAGAAAAGAGAGATGCATGGTGGATAAAAGGGGTGGCGATGGCGGAAATCGCGGGGCCAGCACGAGACCAGGAGAGAGCCGAAAAGGAGACGCCGTTGGCAACCGAGGCTGGGAGTTCAGCAGAATAACAGGCGACGCATACAAGGTGAAAGAATTTCACCATGCATAGCAACAAGAAAGCTATGCTGGATTAGCGGCAGAGAAAGCCGATCAAAAGAAACAAGCAATGGAAAGTTTTCAAGACAAAACGAAAACTGATGGAAAAATACCCGTAACGGGTCAGGAGTTCACCACGCATCCTGATTGGGTCAAGATGCCTATAAATACGCACGGCTGAGACCAGAGGATTATTAGGTCGTGAGTGAAGATTTTAAAAGTGAAGTCAACAAGTGAAGTCAACAAGTGAAGTCAGCAAGTGAAGTAACAGGCGAAGTTATTAAGTAAAGGCACGGCTGTAAGATTAAAAGTTCAAGTGTACGGGAAAGTCTACGACCAAGTCAAGGGCAATTGTTAGCATAGAGGAAAAGACTAGGAGTTATTCCTAGCGATTTAGAAAGGACTAGGAGTATTCCTAGCAGCAGCAAGCAAGACTAGGAGTTATTCCTAGCATCAATACAAAGACTAGGAGTATTCCTAGCGTCAGCAAACAAGACTAGGAGTTATTCCTAGCAGCAATACAAAGACTAGGAGTATTCCTAGCATCAGTGGATAAGACTAGGAGTTATTCCTAGCGCCAGTAGCAAAGACTAGGAGTCATTCCTAGCAGCCAGGCAAAGACTAGGAGCTATTCCTAGCACTTTAGGAAAGACTAGGAGTATTCCTAGCACAGGTAGGAAGACCAGGAGTATTCCTGGCACAGGCAGGATCGACTAGGAGTATTCCTAGCACAGATTAGGGAAGACCAGGAGTATTCCTGGCATAGTGGGGGAAGACTAGGAGATATTCCTAGCAAATTATAGGAGAATAGCAGTCGTTAGGATAGAAAGGCAAGACCTGGAGTATTCCTGGCAGCTCAACCAAAGTATCTGCTAACTCGTATTCTTGCTTGATCATCGAGTTTCCCAAAAACATTGGACGTGCATCAACAGTAACCACTGGCAGCAAACTTTGCCACCGCCATCCCAAAAGCCACACGATAATTAGAATAATTAGTCAACATAATCCAAATTATAAATAAAACCACCGATTTGCATACTCAAAATTTCAACAACAAAATCTTATCATTTCACCAGCGCACATATAAATTTGTTGTGCCGAACCTCGACACCTGAAATCCGGCTCTGCCGACAATCAGGACGAAAAAGGATCGTTACAACTGGCGCCCAACGTGCTTAACTGGTGAAAAGGATAACAAAAATCAAAAATTGGAAAATTTAGAAAATTCATATAAATACAAACCAAAAGAGTATTTACAAAATTTAATAGTGATATGCAAAAACGGCTTGAATAAGCGGTAACAAAATCGTTAATTACTTCTGCAAAACTGAAACAGTACAAAATATAATTTTGCTGCAAGATATCCTGGTGTTCAAAAAAAAAAAAATAATACCAAATTATATATATTCCCTTTTTCTGTTGCGGCAAACTGAGAGTAGTACAAAATGACAAAATCATGGATATACTACATGAGAAAGGAGGATTTGGTAAAAGCAGGCGTCACGTGTGGAATTTCGATAACCGGAACCGTCGAGGAAATGCGGAAACAATTCGGAGACTGGATCGAAGCACACGAGGAAGACCCAATATGGCAAGAGTGGATTAGTAAAATGGCAGGAAAATTTGCGAAAGCGGCAAAAGCTACACCGGCGGTGGACTTAGCGAAACTGGCAGTTCCAACACTAACACCGCCCAGATGGGGAAGTGTTGGGGCATTAGAGGGTCCACAAAAGCAACAACAAACATTATACGAAGACCCGAAGATGCACAAAAGGGACACAGAAGACCATAGAGGCAGAACATCCATATCGACAAGTGAGTACCCGAGGGTAGCCAAACAAGTAAGGGAGTGGACATTCAGGTTCGACGGTGGTTCGAAACCATTAGAATTCCTCGAGCAGGTCGAATGGTCAGCAGACATGTACGGGCTAGACATAAATTTGATACCGAGAGCCATGCCAGAACTACTGAAAGACAAAGCTCTTAAGTGGTACGTCGCGAACAACAGGCATTGGTCTTCTTGGGAGGATTTCACGGTTGCTTTTAAAAAATATTTCCTACCAAGGGGTTATTTTAATAAACTTGAGGACCAAGTTAAGGCCAGAAAGCAAATGTGGAACGAAGCATTTAAGGACTTCATGGTCGAAATGCAAACAATGATGCGACCATTGAAATGCTCAGAACATGAGCAGCTGGAGATAATATTAGAAAACTGCACACCGGACCTTAAAGTTTTCATAAGCCCACACCACATAAGAACATTGGATGACTTAATGCAGCTGGCTGATGAATTCGAAATGTTGGAACAAGAACGTCGTAAATTCCATCGAGAGGCTCAAAAGGAGCGTTCCAACATCCCGATGCACGTGTCAAGGCGACCAATAGTTCAGGATAGAAGAGACACAATGTGCAGGCGATGTTTGGACGAAGAACCACCGATACCAGCACAAAGGAGAATGGCCAATAGTGAAGCACAAGGATGGATCCAGAACCCATCACAGGCGTGCAGGCGATGTGGAGGTGCCGGACACTGGGCCAGGGAATGTAACAACAGGAAAATATTATTTTGTTGGGTATGCGGAAGGATCGGAAAACGGTCAATGAATTGCTGTATGGCGGCGGGAAACGCAAACCGGTTCCAGCCTACAAGGGGCGAGCAGGGACCGGTGCCGGCAGCTCCCAGAAACTAATAGGAAAACTATTAGAAGAAGAGAGCCAACTATCAGCGGAGATTAGCATCGAGGGAATGACAATGCAGGCAACAGTGGATTCAGGTGCCACCAGCAGCTTTGTCAGCCAAGGCCTAGTGGAGAAATTAGGAAAACAGGCATATCTCACCCAAACAAGAAAGCAAGTACGACTAGCAGACGGTGCGACCAAAGAAATAACATGGCAATGGATCGCGAACGTACAGTTTGGAAACGAGAAAATTAAAATGTCATTCCTAGTTCTCCCAGGTGGAATCGACGCTATAGTGTTGGGCTGGAATTTTATAAAAGCGATGGGAGCTACAATTAAATGTGCAGGCCACGCAATAAATATCCCTCCGAGGTGCAGATTGAATGGTAAGCTGACCGAAAGAATATCAACAGCAATAGTAACAGTTGCACCAGAAACAGAAGTGGGGGATTTTATGAAGCAAGAACTGGCGGAATTAGCAAAAATATCAGGAACATCAAATGTAGGCATGCACACAATTACAATGTGCGATGACAAGCCGATAAAACAACGATATTATCCAAAGAATCCGAAAATGCAAGGCATCATTAACGAAAAGGTCGATGAGTTAATGGCAATGGGATACATCGAGCGGTCAAACAGTCCATACAGCTCACCAATAGTAATGGTGAAGAAGAAACAAACAGGGAAGTGGAGGCTGTGCGTTGACTTCAGACAGATAAATGCGAAGTCGATAAAAGACGCGTACCCAATGCCGAGAATAGACTACATATTGGATCAGTTGCGGGAGGCAAAGTACATCAGCAGTCTAGATCTGAAGGATGGCTACTGGCAAATCCCGTTGGAAGCAAACAGTAGGAAAATGACGGCATTTACTGTACCAGGCAAAGGACTGTACCAATGGAAGGTGATGCCATTTGGATTACACTCAGCCTCAGCAACGTTTCAGAGGGCCTTGGATATGGTGATAGGGCCAGAAATGATGCCGCACGCATTTGCTTATCAAGACGATATAATAATCGTGAGTCGAACCATAGAGGAACACAAGGCACATTTGCGAGAAGTGTTCAGGAGACTGAAAGAAGCAAACCTGCGGATAAATCCAGAGAAATGCCAATTCTTTCGAAAGGAACTACGGTTCCTAGGCCATAAAGTAACAGAGCTGGGAATTGGTACAGATCCGGATAAGGTAGCTGCTATAGCTGAATTAAAACCTCCGAAAAACACGAAAGAGCTACGGCAGTACCTAGGCGTGGCATCATGGTACAGGAGATTCGTTCCAGGATTCGCAACACTGGTGCAGCCATTGAACTCCCTATTAAAGAAGAAAACAAAATGGATATGGGAAGAGAAACACCAGGAGGCATTCGACAGGGTGAAAGAAAAGTTAGTAGCCGACCCAGTTTTGACTTGCCCGGACTTTTCAAAGATGTTCATACTCCAAACAGATGCGAGCAACTACGGAGTAGGGGCAATTCTAACTCAGAACACGGAGGAAGGGGAACGAGTCATATCCTATGCAAGTAGGACGCTAAACCAGGCTGAACAGAACTATTCAGCCACAGAAAAAGAATGCTTGGCAATAGTATGGGCAGTCAGAAAACTAAAACCATACTTGGAGGGTTACCACTTCAAAGTGGTAACAGATCACATGGCATTAAAGTGGCTGAATAGCATTGAAAGTCCTACAGGGCGAATCGCAAGGTGGGCATTGGAACTGCAGCAATACGACTTCGAAATAACATACCGCAGAGGCAAATTGAACATTGTGGCTGATGCACTGTCAAGGCAGCCATTGGAAACGTGTCGACGAATGGAAGACAACAGCATAAGAGTCAGGCAAGCGAACAATGGATGTGAATGGATAAGTGAAATGTACAAAAAGATTAAAAACAACCCACAAAAGTATACAGATTACTTATCCGAGAACGGGCAGTTGTATTGCAACATACCTCACAGAGCGGGCAACGAAGATGTAGTGGCGTGGAAACTGTGCGTTCCAAAAACACTGAGACACCAGGTAATAAATGAAAACCACAACACTCCGACGGCAGGTCATACAGGCTCAAGGAAAACAATTGCGCGAGTGGCGGCAAGATACTACTGGCCCGGAATGCAAAGGGACATTCGTACATATGTAAACAAATGCGAAAGTTGCCAAATGTATAAATCAAGTCAACAACAGGCAGCTGGACGTATGTTAACCCAAATTCCCGAAGAACCATGGGCAACCGTGTGCGCAGATTTTGTCGGCCCACTACCAAGATCAAAACATGGCAATTCTGTTTTACTGGTAATAATAGATAGATTTTCAAAATGGACTGAATTAATACCAATGAGGAAGGCGTCAGCAGAGAACTTGGTCAAGGCGTTCAGAGAACGAGTACTATGCAGATTCGGGGTACCGAAGGTAGTAATAACAGATAACGGCGTACAGTTTGTAAGCAAAATCTTTAAAAATATGCTACAGGAATGGGGATGCACACACCAATTAACAGCACCCTATACACCACAAGAGAATCCAACCGAAAGGACGAACAGAACGGTCAAAACAATGATCGCCCAATTTGCAGAAGGGAACCAGCGGAGATGGGACGAATTGTGGCCTGAATTAATGTTGGCCGTGAACTCCAGCGTATCAGATGCAACAGGATATACGGCAATGACAATAACTCAGGGAAGAGAGCCGAGATTGCCGGGAGCAATATATGATACACTAACGACAGGAACAGGCAAGCCTGACCACAAACTCCAGGATATGGAAAAGCGTATGAAAGAGATAGGTACGCTAGTACGAAGAAATCTGGAGAAGGCGGCACAAGACCAGGCAAGGCACTACAACCTGAGAAGACGTGAATGGAAACCACGAATTGGGGATGTTGTATGGGCAAAGGAGCATTATCTGTCAAATGCCGCGGAAGGATTTGCGGCAAAGTTGGCGCCGCGATATGGAGGGCCGTATAAGATAAAAGGATTTACATCACCTGTAATATGTAAATTGACACACATATCAAGCGGAAAAATAAGAACGGCCCACATAAGCGAATTAAAAGCGCAGGCAATGCCAGAGGCACAAACAGATGACCAACAAGAAATATGAGTCTCCAAATCCAATTTCAGCATTTTTCAGCTAAGCCGAGACGTACGAGTTGGACCGGCCGGACAACGAGGAAGTTAAGGCATGGCAGACTTGTGCTGGGAAAAGACAAGGAGAAAATGCCACACAGATAAATTTCATACATGTATACTTTTCTTTGTTAAACACATTGGCATATGAAATTAGAGATATACAGAATAATATCAAAATATCAAATTATGCTATACATACAATACATACATATATATACATTTGTTTAAGAATATCAAAATAGCAAGTATGCTATAGACACAATACCTATATATGTAATTCAAAAAAGGGAGAAACAAAAAAAAATAGGTATACATATATAAAACACCACAAAATCAGAAAGGCACAGCAACATCAGCATAGGAGGAATTCAGAACAGTGGCTCTAAAACTGTAGTAATCACACGCACTCTGGAGCTAATAAAAAAAAAAAAAAGGAAGAGAAATTAATAAGGCCAAGATCAGCGATTGGTCAATTGACACGAATACGCATAAAATAAAGAAAGAGAAATTGCATCCGCAATATCAATATAATAGAGTGCGGCGAATTCGCGAGAGAGCACTCACACGCATAGTGTAGGTGTGAGATGCACGCACGTAATCAATGGAGACATAACTAGTAAAAGAGAAATTGCATTCGCAACATCGAAAGCATAAGAAAGTGCATTATCACACAAATTTACGAGAGAGCACTCACACGCACAGTATAAGTGTGAGTACATACGAAGTGCACGCAATGCGTGGGCGATAATACACACGAAGTGCAACAAGAACCGAAATGCGTAAGCAGCGCTTGAGCAGAGCAATGCGAGGTTTCGCGATCAACGCAGCCAGAAACATAATTCACTTTCAGGAAATTATTCAATATGAGCGGACGCAATATGCACAACAGGAGGAACAACGAAGATGAGGCTTTGCAATTACTGGCATCGCCGTATGTGTCGGAAGAGGAGTCCGATGGCGATGAGCCGGTACCAGATGGGCCGGTCATCGTCATCTCTTCCGACGAGGGAGAGGAAGAGGACGTGGAGAGTGAGGAAGAGGAAGAGGATGAAATGGTAGTTGAAGAAGAGGAAGAGGAGGATGAGGGCATTGTCGCCGACAGCTTGGTGGGGCTGTTTGACGAGATTGAAGAAGAGCTGAGACGGATGGGGGCTCAAATTAATGAAGAGCCAGTGGAACCGGCACCACAAATGGAGGCCGACGAGATAATTGATTTAATCTCAGAAGAGGAAGAGGAAGAGGGGCAGTGGCAGCCAGCGAGGCCACCGACTCCACATGCGCGTGTACACCCGGCGTTCTACGCCGAATTTTGTAGGCCGGATGGCGAATCCTCGCCTGAACCGGAAGTAAACCCGGCATTCTGGGAGGAATTTTGCCAACCGCACAGCAGTGACGGAGAGCCCGAGGAGTATGACCAGTGGCAGGAGGCCACGAATGAGCCTATGGAGGATGAGGCGGCCACCGACGACATCCCTGGGCCACCAAGGCGTGACCAGTGGATGGAGTCGGTGCGCCAAGGCGATACGTGGGTACACCGGGCCACCACGGTGTACCAGTGGGTGGAGCCAATGAATCCACAGCAGCCGCAACAGCAGTCTGGGGCCTTCCAGGGCCAAAAAGGGCCCCAAGAGCAGCCGCAGCAACAACAACAGCAACAGCAGCAGCCGATAGCCTCCCAGGGCCAAAAAGGGCACACGGGAACAGCTACGCGAGACCCACGGCGACTGGCACGGCAAATGTCGGCGCCTGAGGGGCGGCAAGCTCCACAAAGACCCATTTTACAGCGACAAAGATCGGCGCCATTGCCTACGAGGCAACAACGATGGCGGGAACTCGAGGATGTACAATGGCCACTCGCAGTTGTCGTCGCGGTGCAGGCGATGGGCGGGGGAAATCGTCAGTCCCGATTGATGTGGGTCGGTCCGGTGCGCTACAGAATCCGGATGGCGAGGGGACGAGCGCGGGTGATGGAGGAGGTGATGTAGTTGGATGGAAATAGAATAGGTTAGGTTAGGAGGAAAATATGAAGTTTAGAATAAGTTAGGCTTAGGAGGAAAACATGAATTATAGGGAATAAGCTAGGTGTAGGAGAGATTAATGAAGTATAGTGTAGGGAATAGTAAAAAAAAAAAAAAAAAAAACCCCAAGAAAAGATGCAGAATGAGCCAAACATGTGTATAAATAATACATGTTTTAAATGAAAAGATGCTCAATAACTGCCACAAACAAAAAAAAAGGGGATCCGAAAAGAAGCTCCGATGTATCGCCAGTTTAAAAAGATGCCTACAATGGCCAACAAAAAAAAAAAAGATGCGAGCCGAGCCAAACAAAAAAAAAAAAAAAAAAAAAAAAAAAATCTTTGAAACAAACTAAAAACAAAATTAATGAATAATACAACGGAAGTAATAAACATACATAAACCTAAATGATGAGGGAGGGGAGGCTTTGGTCTCCCGAAGAAAGGGGGGAATGTGAGGAAAGATATATTATATCTTACCACACAAATACACGAAATACAGAATGTATGCTTAATAATACAAACACATGAAACACATAAGCTATATCATGTATAAATCACCCCCTCGCATTTTATGTAAAATGTAAGTGTACATGATACACATAATGTTGCTCGTCCAGCCAATATGTGCAAACGTAAGTTAGCAACATATCATGTGTTAGCAACATGGCGAGAGCTTAGCAACATTACAAGCTAAGCAACATCGCAAGTGTTGGCAACATAAGCTGAGCGCCAGCAACACAAACGAGAAACAGAAAATATTCATGTACGCAAATATGCATATATGCATGCATACGAACAAAATATATAGAACACGCATGCATATGAAGACAGAACAAAACGAGAGAGAGAGAATATGGGAGAGCCGAACCAAACGATCATATGCTCGTAAGTAAACATCGAACATATGATCGTAAACAAATAATGCAACGACGAATAGAAATGTCATCGGACTTTGTTGTGATGACGTCAGAGGAATGCATCAGCATTGCCGAAATAAGAAAAAGGCAAAAGAAACGGAAAGTTCTCCCGCATACTTAAGCGTGAGAATCTAGCGGCAATGCGTAAGCAGTGCCGAAACAATAATTATCTGCTCCCACACACGAACGGAAACGAAAGCTATGCTCAGAGAGCAACATTCGGAACAGCGTATGATATGAAGCAGCAATGCATAAGCATTGCTGGAATGATAATTACTCACCCATACACACAAACAAAATCGGAAGCTGCGCTCAGGGCGTATGATCGGCTCATGAGCGCGAAAGTAAAGCCGAGAGAGAGTTGCGATGGGTGTATTAGTGAGTTTTGTGGAAGGTGAGCGTACCGCTTAACATGTGTGGGTGTTTCAGCGGCAAGTTAAGAGAAAGTTTGACAGCCACTGAGAAGTGGCTGCAATAACCATAATAATTAGCAATAACCCAAAACAAAGAGAAATGTATAAAGGCGGTTTAATTTGAATATATTCATAGCCAAAAAGGGGGATGATTAATGTTAGGCGGGGGGTTATTATTATTTGTTATTTCAGATTGTACATTTATACCATCATTAATATTTAAATTTATTATTATTATTAGTATAATCTCTTATATTTTTTTATAACCATTTAAATCATGTGTTAATCTGTTTATGTAGGCATTTAGTTTATAATTTACATGTATTTCCGTAGGAATTGTATTATTACTCTTAATCTTAGAAAAGAGAGATGCATGGTGGATAAAAGGGGTGGCGATGGCGGAAATCGCGGGGCCAGCACGAGACCAGGAGAGAGCCGAAAAGGAGACGCCGTTGGCAACCGAGGCTGGGAGTTCAGCAGAATAACAGGCGACGCATACAAGGTGAAAGAATTTCACCATGCATAGCAACAAGAAAGCTATGCTGGATTAGCGGCAGAGAAAGCCGATCAAAAGAAACAAGCAATGGAAAGTTTTCAAGACAAAACGAAAACTGATGGAAAAATACCCGTAACGGGTCAGGAGTTCACCACGCATCCTGATTGGGTCAAGATGCCTATAAATACGCACGGCTGAGACCAGAGGATTATTAGTTCGTGAGTGAAGATTTTAAAAGTGAAGTCAACAAGTGAAGTCAACAAGTGAAGTCAGCAAGTGAAGTAACAGGCGAAGTTATTAAGTAAAGGCACGGCTGTAAGATTAAAAGTTCAAGTGTACGGGAAAGTCTACGACCAAGTCAAGGGCAATTGTTAGCATAGAGGAAAAGACTAGGAGTTATTCCTAGCGATTTAGAAAGGACTAGGAGTATTCCTAGCAGCAGCAAGCAAGACTAGGAGTTATTCCTAGCATCAATACAAAGACTAGGAGTATTCCTAGCGTCAGCAAACAAGACTAGGAGTTATTCCTAGCAGCAATACAAAGACTAGGAGTATTCCTAGCATCAGTGGATAAGACTAGGAGTTATTCCTAGCGCCAGTAGCAAAGACTAGGAGTCATTCCTAGCAGCCAGGCAAAGACTAGGAGCTATTCCTAGCACTTTAGGAAAGACTAGGAGTATTCCTAGCACAGGTAGGAAGACCAGGAGTATTCCTGGCACAGGCAGGATCGACTAGGAGTATTCCTAGCACAGATTAGGGAAGACCAGGAGTATTCCTGGCATAGTGGGGGAAGACTAGGAGATATTCCTAGCAAATTATAGGAGAATAGCAGTCGTTAGGATAGAAAGGCAAGACCTGGAGTATTCCTGGCAGCTCAACCAAAGTATCTGCTAACTCGTATTCTTGCTTGATCATCGAGTTTCCCAAAAACATTGGACGTGCATCAACAGTAACCACTGGCAGCAAACTTTGCCACCGCCATCCCAAAAGCCACACGATAATTAGAATAATTAGTCAACATAATCCAAATTATAAATAAAACCACCGATTTGCATACTCAAAATTTCAACAACAAAATCTTATCATTTCACCAGCGCACATATAAATTTGTTGTGCCGAACCTCGACACCTGAAATCCGGCTCTGCCGACAATCAGGACGAAAAAGGATCGTTACAAGGTATATCGAAATCCATAGGGATATCAAAATCGATATGGATATCGAAATCCATTGGGATATCGAAATCGATATGGATATCGAAATCCATAGGGATATCGATATCCATAGGGATATCGAAATTGATATGGATATCGTAATCCATAGGGATACCGAAATCGATATTGATATCGAAATCCATAGGGATATCGAAATCGATATGGATATCGAAATCCATAGGGATACCAAAATCGATAAGGGTATCGAAATTGATACGGATATCGAAATTCATAGTGATATCGAAATCCATGGGGATATCGAAATCCATAGGGATATCGAAATCGATATGGATATCGAAATCCATAGGGATATCTAAATCGATATGGATATCGAAATCCATAGGGATATCGAAATCGATATGGATATCGAAATCGATATGGATATCGACATCCATAGGGATACCAAAATCGATATGGATATCGAAATCCATAGGGCTATCGAAATCCATAGGGATATCGAAATCCATAGGTATATCGAAATCCATAGGGATATCAAAATCGATATGGATACCGAAATTTATACGGATATCGCAATCCATATGGGTATCGAAATCCAAAGGGATACCAAAATCGATAAAGATATCGAAATCGATATGGATATCGAAATCCATAGGGATATCGAAATCGATATGGATATCGATATCCATAGGGATATCGAAATTGATATGGATATCGAAATCCATAGGGATATCGAAATCGATATGGATAATGAAATCGATATGGATATCGAAATCCTTATGGTTATCGAAATCCATAGGGATATCGAAATCGATATGGATACCGAAATTGATACGGATATCGAAATTCATAGTGATATCGAAATCCATGGGGATATCGAAATCCATAGGGATATCGAAATCCATAGGGATATCGAAATCGATATGGATATCGAAATCCATAGGGATATCGAAATCGATATGGATATCGAAATCCATAGGGATATCGAAATCGATATGGATATCGAAATCCAAAGGGATATCGATATCCATAGAGATATCGAAATCCATAGGGATATCAAAATCCATAGCGATATCGAAATCGATATGCATACCGAAATTGAAATGGATATATCCACATATCGAAATCCATATGGATATCGAAATCCATAGTGATATCGAAATCGATATTGATATCGAAATTTCGAAATTTATACCGAAATCGATAAAGATATCGAAATCCAAAGGGATATCGAAATCCATAGGGATATCGAAATCCATAGGGATACCGAAATCGATATGGATATCGAAATCCATAGGGATATCGAAATCGATATGGATATCGAAATCCATAGGGATACCGAAATCGATATGGATATCGAAATCCAAAGGGATACCGAAATCGAAAAGATATCGAAATCCAAAGGGATATTGAAATCCATAGGGATATCGAAATCCATAGGGATATCGAAATCCATAGCGATATCGAAATCGATATGGATACCGAAATTGATATGGATATCGAAATCCATAAGGATACCGAAATCGATATGGATATCGAAATCCAAAGGGATATCGAAATCCATAGGGATATCGAAATCGATATGGATATCGAAATCCATAGGGATACCGAAATCGGTATGGATATCGAAATCCAAAGGGATACCGAAATCGATAAAGATATCGAAATCCAAAGGGATATTGAAATCCATAGGGATATCGAAATCCATAGGGATATCGAAATCGATATGGATATCGAAATCCATAGGGATACCGAAATCGATATGGATATCGAAATCCAAAGGGATACCGAAATCGATAAAGATATCGAAATCCAAAGGGATATTGAAATCCATAGGGATATCGAAATCCATAGGGATATCGAAATCCATAGCGATATCGAAATCGATATGGATACCGAAATTGATATGGATACCAAAATTGATATGGATATCGAAATCCATAAGGATACCGAAATCGATATGGATATCGAAATTCAAAGGGATACCGAAATCGATAAAGATATCGAAATCCAAAGGGATATCGAAATCCATATGTATCGAAATCCATAGGGATATCGAAATCGAAATGGACACCGAAATCCATAGGGATACCAAAATCGATATGGATATCGAAATCCATAGGGATACCGAAATCGATATGGATATCGAAATCCAAAGGGATACCGAAATCGATAAAGATATCGAAATCCAAAGGGATCTCGAAATCCATAGGGATATCGAAATCCATAGGGATATCGAAATCCATAGGGATATCGAAATCCATAGCGATATCGAAATCGATATGGATACCGAAATTGATATGGATATCGAAATCCATAAGGATACCGAAATCGATATGGATATCGAAATCCATAGGTATCGATATCCATAGGGATATCGAAATCGATATGGATACCGAAATCCATAGGGATACCAAAATCGATATGGATATCGAAATCCATAGGGATATCGAAATCGATATGGATATCGAAATCCATAGGGATATCGAAATTGATATGGATATCGAAATCCAAAGGGATACCGAAATCGATAAAGATATCGGAATCCAAAGGGATATCGAAATCCATAGGGATATCGAAATCGATATGGATATCGACATCCATAGGGATATCGAAATCGATTTGGATATCGAAATCCATAGGGATATCTAAATCGACATGGATATTGAAATCCATAGGGATATCGAAATCCATAGGGATATCGAAATCGATATGGATACCGAAATCGATATGGATATCGAAACCCATAGGGATATAGAAATCCATAGGGATATCGAAATCCATAGGGATAACGAAATCCATAGGGATATCGAAATCGATATGGATACCGAAATTGATACGGATATCGAAATTCATAGTGATATCGAAATCGATATGGATACCGAAATCCATAGGGATACCAAAATCGAAATGGATATCGAAATCCATAGGGATATCGAAATCGATATGGATATCGAAATCCATAGGGATATCGAAATCCATAGGGATAACGAAATCCATAGGGATATCGAAATCGATATGGATACCGAAATTGATACGGATATCGAAATTCATAGTGATATCGAAATCCATAAGGATATAGAAATCCATAGGGATATCGAAATCCATAGGGATATCGAAATCCATAGGGATCGAAATCCATAGGGATATCGAAATCCATATGGATATCGAAATCCATAGGGATATCGAAATCGATATGGATACCGAAATTGATACGGATATCGAAATACATAGTGATATCGAAATCCATAGGGATATCGAAATCCATAGGGATATCGAAATCCATAGGGATATCGAAATCGATATGGGTATTGAAATCCATAGGGATATCGAAATCGATATGGATATCGAAATCCATAGGGATATCTAAATCGATATGGATATCGAAATCCATAGGGATTTCGAAATCGATATGGATATTGAAATCGATATGGATATCAAAATCCATATGGATATCGAAATCCATAGGGATATCGAAATCGATATGAATACCGAAATTGATACGGATATCGAAATTCACAGTGATATCGAAATCCATGGGGATATCGAAATCCATAGGGATATCGAAATCCATAGGGATATCGAAATCGATATGGATATCGAAATCCATAGGGATATCGAAATCCATAGGGATATCGAAATCGATATGGATATCGAAATCGATATGGATATCGACATCCATACGGCTATCGAAATCGATGTAGATATCGAAATCCATAGGGATTCCAAAATCGATATGGATATCGAAATCCATAGGGATATCGAAATCGATATGGATACCGAAATCCAAAGGGATAACAAAATCGATATGGATATCGAAATCCATAGGGCTATCGAAATCCATAGGGATATCGAAATCCATAGGTATATCGAAATCCATAGGGATATCAAAATCGATATGGATACCGAAATTTATACGGATATCGAAATCCATATGGATATCGAAATCCATAGGGATACCGAAATTGATATGGATATCGAAATCCATAAGGATACCGAAATCGATATGGATATCGAAATCCATAGGTATCGATATCCATAGGGATATCGAAATCGATATGGATACCGAGATCCATAGGGATACCAAAATCGATATGGATATCGAAATCCATAGGGATATCGAAATCGATATGGATATCGAAATCCATAGGGATATCGAAATTGATATGGATATCGAAATCCAAAGGGATACCGAAATCGATAAAGATATCGAAATCCAAAGGGATATCGAAATCCATAGGGATATCGAAATCGATATGGATATCGACATCCATAGGGATATCGAAATCGATATGGATATCGAAATCCATAGGGATATCTAAATCGACATGGATATTGAAATCCATAGGGATATCGAAATCTATATGGATACCGAAATCGATATGGATATCGAAACCCATAGGGATATAGAAATCCATAGGGATATCGAAATCCATAGGGATAACGAAATCCATAGGGATATCGAAATCGATATGGATACCGAAATTGATACGGATATCGAAATTCATAGTGATATCGAAATCCATAGGGATATCGAAATCAATAGGGATATCGAAATCGATATGGATATCGAAATCCATAGTTATATCTAAATCGATATGGATATCGAAATCCATAGGGATTTCGAAATCGATATGGATATTGAAATCGATATGGATATCGAAATCCATATGGATATCGAAATCCATAGGGATATCGAAATCGATATGGATACCGAAATTGATACGGATATCGAAATTCATAGTGATATCGAAATCCATGGGGATATCGAAATCCATAGGGATATCGAAATCCATAGGGATATCGAAATCCATAGGGATATCGAAATCGATATGGATATCGAAATCGATATGGATATCGAAATCCATAGGGATATCGAAATCGATATGGATATCGAAATCGATATGGATACCGACATCCATACGGCTATCGAAATCGATGTAGATATCGAAATCCATAGGGATTCCAAAATCGATATGGATATCGAAATCCATAGGGATATCGAAATCCATAGGTATCGAAATCCATAGGGATATCGAAATCGATATGGATACCGAAATCCATAGGGATAACAAAATCGATATGGATATCGAAATCCATAGGGCTATCGAAATCCATAGGGATATCGAAATCCATAGGTATATCGAAATCCATAGGGATATCAAAATCGATATGGATATCGAAATCCATTGGGATATCGAAATCGATATGGATATCGAAATCCATAGGGATATCGATATCCATAGGGATATCGAAATTGATATGGATATCGTAATCCATAGGGATACCGAAATCGATATTGATATCGAAATCCATAGGGATATCGAAATCGATATGGATATCGAAATCCATAGGGATACCGAAATCGATAAGGGTATCGAAATTGATACGGATATCGAAATTCATAGTGATATCGAAATCCATGGGGATATCGAAATCCATAGGGATATCGAAATCTATAGGGATATCGAAATCGATATGGATATCGAAATCCATAGGGATATCTAAATCGATATGGATATCGAAATCCATAGGGATATCGAAATCGATATGGATATCGAAATCGATATGGATATCGACATCCATACGGCTATCGAAATCGATATAGATATCGAAATCCATAGGGATACCAAAATCGATATGGATATCGAAATCCATAGGGCTATCGAAATCCATAGGGATATCGAAATCCATAGGTATATCGAAATCCATAGGGATATCAAAATCGATATGGATACCGAAATTTATACGGATATCGAAATCCATATGGGTATCGAAATCCAAAGGGATACCGAAATCGATAAAGATATCGAAATCGATATGGATATCGAAATCCATAGGGATATCGAAATCGATATGGATATCGATATCCATAGGGATATCGAAATTGATATGGATATCGAAATCCATAGGGATATCGAAATCGATATGAATAATGAAATCGATATGGATATCGAAATCCTTATGGATATCGAAATCCATAGGGATATCGAAATCGATATGGATACCGAAATTGATACGGATATCGCAATTCATAGTGATATCGAAATCCATGGGGATATCGAAATCCATAGGGATATCGAAATCCATAGGGATATCGAAATCGATATGGATATCGAAATCCATAGGGATATCTAAATCGATATGGATATCGAAATCCATAGGGATATCGAAATCGATATGAATATCGAAATCGATATGGATATCGACATCCATACGGCTATCGAAATCGATATAGATATCGAAATCCATAGGGATACCAAAATCGATATGGATATCGAAATCCATAGGGATATCGAAATCGATATGGATATCGAAATCCAAAGGGATATCGATATCCATAGGGATATCGAAATCCATAGGGATATCAAAATCCATAGCGATATCGAAATCGATATGCATACCGAAATTGAAATGGATATATCCACATATCGAAATCCATATGGATATCGAAATCCATAGTGATATCGAAATCGATATTGATATCGAAATTTCGAAATTTATACCGAAATCGATAAAGATATCGAAATCCAAAGGGATATCGAAATCCATAGGGATATCGAAATCCATAGGGATATCGATATCCATAGGTATATCGAAATCCATAGGGATATCAAAATCGATATGGATACCGAAATTTATACGGATATCGAAATCGAAATGGATACCGAAATCCATAGGGATACTAAAATCGATATGGATACCGAAATCCATAGGGATATCGAAATCGATATGGATATCGAAATCCATAGGGATATCGAAATCGATATGGATATCGAAATCGATATGAATATCGAAATCGATATGGATATCGACATCCATACGGCTATCGAAATCGATATAGATATCGAAATCCATAGGGATACCAAAATCGATATGGATATCGAAATCCATAGGGATATCGAAATCGATATGGATATCGAAATCCAAAGGGATATCGATATCCATAGGGATATCGAAATCCATAGGGATATCAAAATCCATAGCGATATCGAAATCGATATGCATACCGAAATTGAAATGGATATATCCACATATTGAAATCCATATGGATATCGAAATCCATAGTGATATCGAAATCGATATTGATATCGAAATTTCGAAATTTATACCGAAATCGATAAAGATATCGAAATCCAAAGGGATATCGAAATCCATAGGGATATCGAAATCCATAGGGATATCGATATCCATAGGTATATCGAAATCCATAGGGATATCGAAATCGATATGGATACCGAAATCCATAGGGAAAACAAAATCGATATGGATATCGCAATCCATAGGGCTATCGAAATCCATAGGGATATCGATATCCATAGGTATATCGAAATCCATAGGGATATCAAAATCGATATGGATACCGAAATTTATACGGATATCGAAATCCATATGGGTATCGAAATCCAAAGGGATACCAAAATCGATAAAGATATCGAAATCCAAAGGTATATCGAAATCCATAGGGATATCGATATCCAAAGAGATATCGAGGTCCATAGCGATACCGAAATCGATATGCATACCGAAATTGAAATGGATATATCCACATATCGAAATCCATATGGATAGCGAAATCCATAGGGATATCGAAATCGATATTGATATCGAAATCCATAGGGATATCGAAATCGATATGGATATCGAAATCCAAAGGGATATCGATATCCATAGGGATATCGAAATCCATAGGGATATCAAAATCCATAGCGATATCGAAATCGATATGCATACCGAAATTGAAATGGATATATCCACATATCGAAATCCATATGGATATCGAAATCCATAGTGATATCGAAATCGATATTGATATCGAAATTTCGAAATTTATACCGAAATCGATAAAGATATCGAAATCCAAAGGGATATCGAAATCCATAGGGATATCGAAATCCATAGGGATACCGAAATCGATATGGATATCGAAATCCATAGGGATATCGAAATCGATATGGATATCGAAATCCATAGGGATACCGAAATCGATATGGATATCGAAATCCAAAGGGATACCGAAATCGAAAAGATATCGAAATCCAAAGGGATATTGAAATCCATAGGGATATCGAAATCCATAGGGATATCGAAATCCATAGCGATATCGAAATCGATATGGATACCGAAATTGATATGGATATCGAAATCCATAAGGATACCGAAATCGATATGGATATCGAAATCCAAAGGGATATCGAAATCCATAGGGATATCGAAATCGATATGGATATCGAAATCCATAGGGATACCGAAATCGGTATGGATATCGAAATCCAAAGGGATACCGAAATCGATAAAGATATCGAAATCCAAAGGGATATTGAAATCCATAGGGATATCGAAATCCATAGGGATATCGAAATCGATATGGATATCGAAATCCATAGGGATACCGAAATCGATATGGATATCGAAATCCAAAGGGATACCGAAATCGATAAAGATATCGAAATCCAAAGGGATATTGAAATCCATAGGGATATCGAAATCCATAGGGATATCGAAATCCATAGCGATATCGAAATCGATATGGATACCGAAATTGATATGGATATCGAAATCCATAAGGATACCGAAATCGATATGGATATCGAAATTCAAAGGGATACCGAAATCGATAAAGATATCGAAATCCAAAGGGATATCGAAATCCATAGGTATCGAAATCCATAGGGATATCGAAATCGAAATGGATACCGAAATCCATAGGGATACCAAAATCGATATGGATATCGAAATCCATAGGGATACCGAAATCGATATGGATATCGAAATCCAAAAAGATACCGAAATCGATAAAGATATCGAAATCCAAAGGGATATCGAAATCCATAGGGATATCGAAATCCATAGGGATATCGAAATCCATAGGGATATCGAAATCCATAGCGATATCGAAATCGATATGGATACCGAAATTGATATGGATATCGAAATCCATAAGGATACCGAAATCGATATGGATATCGAAATCCATAGGTATCGATATCCATAGGGATATCGAAATCGATATGGATACCGAAATCCATAGGGATACCAAAATCGATATGGATATCGAAATCCATAGGGATATCGAAATCGATATGGATATCGAAATCCATAGGGATATCGAAATTGATATGGATATCGAAATCCAAAGGGATACCGAAATCGATAAAGATATCGAAATCCAAAGGGATATCGAAATCCATAGGGATATCGAAATCGATATGGATATCGACATCCATAGGGATATCGAAATCGATTTGGATATCGAAATCCATAGGGATATCTAAATCGACATGGATATTGAAATCCATAGGGATATCGAAATCCATAGGGGTATCGAAATCGATATGGATACCGAAATCGATATGGATATCGAAACCCATAGGGATATAGAAATCCATAGGGATATCGAAATCCATAGGGATAACGAAATCCATAGGGATATGGAAATCGATATGGATACCGAAATTGATACGGATATCGAAATTCATAGTGATATCGAAATCGATATGGATACCGAAATCCATAGGGATACCAAAATCGAAATGGATATCGAAATCCATAGGGATATCGAAATCGATATGGATATCGAAATCCATAGGGATATCGAAATCGATATGGATATCGAAATCCATAGGGATATCGAAATTGATATGGATATCGAAATCCAAAGGGATACCGAAATCGATAAAGATATCGAAATCCAAAGGGATATCGAAATCCATAGGGATATCGAAATCGATATGGATATCGAAATCCATAGGGATATCGAAATCGATATGGATATTGAAATCGATATGGATATCGAAATCCATATGGATATCAAAATCCATAGGGATATCGAAATCGATATGGATATCGAAATCCATAGTGATATCGAAATCCATAGGGATATCGAAATCCATAGGTATCGAAATCCATAGGGATATCGAAATCCATACGGATATCGAAATCGATATGGATATCGAAATCCATAGGGATGTCGAAATCCATAGGTATCGAAATCCATAGGGATATCGAAATCGAAATGGATACCGAAATCCATATGGATACCAAAATCGATATGGATATCGAAATCCATAAGGATATCGAAATCGATATGGATATCGAAATCCATAGGGATATCGAAATTGATATGGATATCGAAATCCATAGGGATACCGAAATCGATATGGATATCGATATCCAAAGGGATACCGAAATCGATAAAGATATCGAAATCCAAAGGGATATCGAAATCCATAGGGATATCGAAATCGATATGGATACCGAAATCGATATGGATATCGAAACCCATCGGGATATCGAAATTGATATGGATATCGAAATCCATAGGGATATCGAAATCCATAGGGATCGAAATCCATAGGGATATCGAAATCCATAGGGATATCGAAATCCATAGGGATATCGAAATCGATATGGATACCGAAATTGATACGGATATCGAAATTCATAGTGATATCGAAATCGATATGGATACCGAAATCCATAGGGATACCAAAATCGATATGGATATCGAAATCCATAGGGATATCGAAATCGATATGGATATCGAAATCCATAGGGATATCGAAATCGATATGGATATCGAAATCCATAGGGATATCGAAATTGATATGGATATCGAAATCCAAAGGGATACCGAAATCGATAAGGATATCGAAATCCAAAGGGATATCGAAATCCATAGGGATATCGAAATCGATATGGATATCGAAATCCATAGGAATATCGAAATCGATATGGATATTGAAATCGATATGGATATCGAAATCTATATGGATATCGAAATCCATAGGGATATCGAAATCGATATGGATATCGAAATCCATAGTGATATCGAAATCCATAGGGATATCGAAATCCATAGGTATCGAAATCCATAGGGATATCGAAATCCATACGGATATCGAAATCGATATGGATATCGAAATCCATTGGGATGTCGAAATCCATAGGTATCGAAATCCATAGGGATATCGAAATCGAAATGGATACCGAAATCCATAGGGATACCAAAATCGATATGGATATCAAAATCCATAAGGATATCGAAATCGATATGGATATCGAAATCCATAGGGATATAGAAATTGATATGGATATCGAAATCCATAGGGATACCGAAATCGATATGGATATCGAAATCCATAGGGATATCGAAATTGATATGGATATCGAAATCCATAGGGATACCGAAATCGATAAGGATATCGAAATCCAAAGGGATATCGAAATCCATAGGGATATCGAAATCGATATGGATATCGAAATCCATAGGAATATCGAAATCGATATGGATATTGAAATCGATATGGATATCGAAATCTATATGGATATCGAAATCCATAGGGATATCGAAATCGATACGGATATCGAAATTCATAGTGATATCGAAATCGATATGGATACCGAAATCCATAGGGATACCAAAATCGATATGGATATCGAAATCCATAGGGATATCGAAATCGATATGGATATCGAAATCCATAGGGATATCGAAATCGATATGGATATCGAAATCCATAGGGATATCGAAATTGATATGGATATCGAAATCCAAAGGGATACCGAAATCGATAAGGATATCGAAATCCAAAGGGATATCGAAATCCATAGGGATATCGAAATCGATATGGATATCGAAATCCATAGGAATATCGAAATCGATATGGATATTGAAATCGATATGGATATCGAAATCTATATGGATATCGAAATCCATAGGGATATCGAAATCGATATGGATATCGAAATCCATAGTGATATCGAAATCCATAGGGATATCGAAATCCATAGGTATCGAAATCCATAGGGATATCGAAATCCATACGGATATCGAAATCGATATGGATATCGAAATCCATTGGGATGTCGAAATCCATAGGTATCGAAATCCATAGGGATATCGAAATCGAAATGGATACCGAAATCCATAGGGATACCAAAATCGATATGGATATCCAAATCCATAAGGATATCGAAATCGATATGGATATCGAAATCCATAGGGATATCGAAATTGATATGGATATCGAAATCCAAAGGGATACCGAAATCGATAAAGATATCGAAATCCAAAGGGATATCGAAATCCATAGGGATATCGAAATCGATATGGATACCGAAATCGATATGGATATCGAAACCCATAGGGATATAGAAATACATAGGGATATCAAAATCCATAGGGATATCGAAATCCATAGGGATATCGAAATCCATAGGGATATCGAAATCGATATGGATACCGAAATTGATACGGATATCGAAATACATAGTGATATCGAAATCCATAGGGATATCGAAATCCATAGGGATATCGAAATCCATAGGGATCGAAATCCATAGGGATATCGAAATCCATAGGGATATCGAAATCGATATGGATACCGAAATTGATACGGATATCGAAATACATAGTGATATCGAAATCCATAGGGATATCGAAATCCATACGGATATCGAAATCGATATGGATATCGAAATCCATAGGGATGTCGAAATCCATAGGGATATCGAAACCCATAGGGATATAGAAATCCATAGGGATATCGAAATCCATAGGGATAACGAAATCCATAGGGATATCGAAATCGATATGGATACCGAAATTGATACGGATATCGAAATTCATAGTGATATCGAAATCCATAGGGAGATCGAAATCCATAGGGATATCGAAATCGATATGGATATCGAAATCCATAGTTATATCTAAATCGATATGGATATCGAAATCCATAGGGATATCGAAATCGATATGGATATTGAAATCGATATGGATATCGAAATCCATATGGATATCGAAATCCATAGGGATATCGAAATCCATATGGATATCGAAACCCATAGGGATATAGAAATCCATAGGGATTTCGAAATCCATAGGGTTATCGAAATCCATAGGGATCGAAATCCATAGGGATATCGAAATCCATAGGGATATCGAAATCCATAGGGATATCGAAATCCATAGGGATATCGAAATCGATATGGATACCGAAATTGATACGGATATCGAAATACATAGTGATATCGAAATCCATAGGGATATCGAAATCCATAGGGATATCGAAATCCATTGGGATATCGAAATCGATATGGGTATTGAAATCCATAGGGATATCGAAATCGATATGGATATCGAAATCCATAGGAATATCTAAATCGATATGGATATCGAAATCCATAGGGATATCGAAATCGATATGGATATTGAAATCGATATGGATATCGAAATCAAAATGGATATCGAAATTCATAGGGATACCAAAATCGATATGGATATCGAAATCCATAGGGATATCGAAATCGATATGGATATCGAAATCCATAGGGATATCGAAATTGATATGGATATCGAAATCCAAAGGGATACCGAAATCGATAAAGATATCGAAATCCAAAGGGATATCGAAATCCATAGGGATATCGAAATCGATATGGATATCGACATCCATAGGGATATCGAAATCTATATGGATATCGAAATCCATAGGGATATCTAAATCGACATGGATATTGAAATCCATAGGGATATCGAAATCCATAGGGATATCGAAATCGATATGGATACCGAAATCGATATGGATATCGAAACCCATAGGGATATAGAAATCCATAGGGATATCGATATCCATAGGGATAACGAAATCCATAGGGATATCGAAATCGATATGGATACCGAAATTGATACGGATATCGAAATTCATAGTGATATCGAAATCCATAGGGATATCGAAATCCATAGGGATATCGAAATCGATATGGATATCGAAATCCATAGTTATATCTAAATCGATATGGATATTGAAATCCATAGGGATATCGAAATCGATATGGATATTGAAATCGATATGGATATCGAAATCCATATGGATATCGAAATCCATAGGGATATCGAAATCGATATGGATATTGAAATCGATATGGATATCGAAATCCATATGGATATCGAAATCCATAGGGATATCGAAATCGATATGGATATCGAAACCCATAGGGATATAGAAATCCATAGGGATATCAAAATCCATAGGGATATCGAAATCCATAGGGATCGAAATCCATAGGGATATCGAAATCGATATGGATACCGAAATTGATACGGATATCGAAATACATAGTGATATCGAAATCCATAGGGATATCGAAATCCATAGGGATATCGAAATCCATAGGGATATCGAAATCGATATGGATATCGAAATCCATAGGGATATCGAAATCGATATGGATATCGAAATCCATAGTGATATCTAAATCGATATGGATATCGAAATCGATATGGATATCGAAATCCATAGGGATATCGAAATCGATATGGATATCGAAATCGATATGGATATCGAAATCGATATGGATATCGAAATCAAAATGGATATCGAAATTCATAGGGATACCAAAATCGATATAGATATCGAAATCCATAGGGATATCGAAATCGATATGGATATCGAAATCCATAGGGATATCGAAATTGATATGGATATCGAAATCCAAAGGGATATCGAAATTCATAGTGATATCGAAATCCAAAGGGATATCGAAATCCATAGGGATATCGAAATCGATAAGGATATCGAAATCGATATAGATATCGAAATCCATAGGGATATCGAAATCGATATGGATATCGAAATCCATAGTGATATCGAAATCCATAGGGATATCGACATCCATAGGTATCGAAATCCATAGGGATATCGAAATCCATACGGATATCGAAATCGTTATGGATATCGAAATCCATAGGGATGTCGAAATCCATAGGTATCGAAATCCATAGGGATATCGAAATCGAAATGGATACCGAAATCCATAGGGATATCAAAATCGATATGGATATCGAAATCCATAAGGATATCGAAATCGATATGGATATCGAAATCCATAAGGATATCGAAATTGATATGGATATCGAAATCCATAGGGATACCGAAATCGATATGGATATCGAAATCCAAAGGGATACCGAAATCGATAAAGATATCGAAATCCAAAGGGATATCGAAATCCATAGGGATATCGAAATCGATATGGATACCGAAATCGATATGGATATCGAAACCCATAGGGATATAGAAATCCATAGGGATATCGAAATCCATAGGGATATCGAAATCGATATGCATACCGAAATTGAAATGGATATATCCACATATCGAAATCCATATGGATATCGAAATCCATAGGGATATCGAAATGGATATTGATATCGAAATTTCGAAATTTATACCGAAATCGATAAAGATATCGAAATCCAAAGGGATATCGAAATCCATAGGGATATCGAAATCCATAGGGATACCGAAATCGATATGGATATCGAAATCCATAGGGATATCGAAATCGATATGGATATCGAAATCCATAGGGATACCGAAATCGATATGGATATCGAAATCCAAAGGGATACCGAAATCGATAAAGATATCGAAATCCAAAGGGATATTGAAATCCATAGGGATATCGAAATCCATAGGGATATCGAAATCCATAGCGATATCGAAATCGATATGGATACCGAAATTGATATGGATATATCCACATATCGAAATCCATATGGATATCGAAATCCATAGGGATATCGAAATCGATATTGATATCGAAATCCATAGGGATATCGAAATCGACATGGATATCGAAATCCATAGGGATACCAAAATCGATATGGATATCAAAATTCAAAGGGATACCGAAATCGATAAAGATATCGAAATCCAAAGGGATATCGAAATCCATAGGTATCGAAATCCATAGGTATCGAAATCCATAGGGATATCGAAATCGAAATGGATACCGAAATCCATAGGGATACCAAAATCGATATGGATATCGAAATCCATAAGGATATCGAAATCGATATGGATATCGAAATCCATAGGGATATCGAAATTGATATGGATATCGAAATCCATAGGGATACCGAAATCGATATGGATATCGAAATCCAAAGGGATACCGAAATCGATAAAGATATCGAAATCCAAAGGGATATCGAAATCCATAGGGATATCGAAATCCATAGGGATATCGAAGTCCATAGGGATATCGAAATCCATAGCGATATCGAAATCGATATGGATACCGAAATTGATGTGGATATCGAAATCCATAAGGATACCGAAATCGATATGGATATCGAAATCCATAGGTATCGATATCCATAGAGATATCGAAATCGATATGGATACCGAAATCCATAGGGATACCAAAATCGATATGGATATCGAAATCCATAGGGATATCGAAATCGATATGGATATCGAAATCCATAGGGATATCGAAATTGATATGGATATCGAAATCCAAAGGGATACCGAAATCGATAAAGATATCGAAATCCAAAGGGATATCGAAATCCATAGGGATATCGAAATCGATATGGATATCGACATCCATAGGGATATCGAAATCGATATGGATATCGAAATCCATAGGGATATCTAAATCGACATGGATATTGAAATCCATAGGGATATCGTAATCCATAGGGATATCGAAATCGATATGGATACCGAAATCGATATGGATATCGAAACCCATAGGGATATAGAAGTCCAAAGGGATATCGAAATCCATAGGGATAACGAAATCCATAGGGATATCGAAATCGATATGGATACCGAAATTGATACGGATATCGAAATTCATAGTTATATCTAAATCGATATGGATATCGAAATCCATAGGGATATCGAAATCGATATGGATATCGAAATCCATAGAGTTACCGAAATCGATAAGGATATCGAAATCCAAAGGGATATCGAAATCCAAAGGGATATCGAAATCCATAGGGACTTCGAAATCCATAGGGATATCGAAATCCATTGGGATATCGAAATCCATAGGGATATCGAAATCCATAGGGATATCGAAATCCATAGGGATATCGAAATCCATAGGGATATCGAAATCGATAGGGATATCGAAATCCATAGGGATATCGAAACCCATAGGGATATAGAAGTCCAAAGGGATATCGAAATCCATAGGGATAACGAAATCCATAGGGATATCGAAATCCATATGGATATCGAAATCGATATGGATATCGAAATCCATAGTTATATCTAAATCGATATGGATATCGAAATCCATAGGGATATCGAAATCGATATGGATATCGAAATCCATAGTGATATCGAAATCCATAGGGATATCGAAATCCATAGGTATCGAAATCCATAGGGATATCGAAATCCATACGGATATCGAAATCGATATGGATATCGAAATCCATAGGGATGTCGAAATCCATAGGTATCGAAATCCATAGGGATATCGAAATCCAAATGGATACCGAAATCCATAGGGATACCAAAATCGATATGGATATCGAAATCCATAAGGATATCGAAATCGATATGGATATCGAAATCCATAGGGATATCGAAATTGATATGGATATCGAAATCCATAGGGATACCGAAATCGATATGGATATCGAAATCCAAAGGGATACCGAAATCGATAAAGATATCGAAATCCAAAGGGATATCGAAATCCATAGGGATATCGAAATCGATATGGATACCGGAATCGATATGGATATCGAAACCCATAGGGATATAGAAATCCATAGGGATATCGAAATCGATATGGATACCGAAATTGATACGGATATAGAAATACATAGTGATATCGAAATCCATAGGGATATCGAAATCGATATGGATATCGAAATCCATAGGGATACCGAAATCGATATGGATATCAAAATTCAAAGGGATACCGAAATCGATATGGATACCGAAATTGATACGGATATAGAAATAGATAGTGATATCGAAATCCATAGGGATATCGAAATCGATATGGATATCGAAATCCATAGGGATACCAAAATCCATAGCGATATCGAAATCGATATGGATACCGAAATTGATGTGGATATCGAAATCCATAAGGATACCGAAATCGATATGGATACCGAAATTGATACGGATATAGAAATACATAGTGATATCGAAATCCATAGGGATATCGAAATCGATATGGATATCGAAATCCATAGGGATACCGAAATCGATATGGATATCAAAATTCAAAGGGATACCGAAATCGATAAAGATATCGAAATCCAAAGGGATATCGAAATCCATAGGGATATCGAAATCGATATGGATACCGAAATCGATATGGATATCGAAATCCATAGGTATCGATATCCATAGAGATATCGAAATCGATATGGATACCGAAATCCATAGGGATACCAAAATCGATATGGATATCGAAATCCATAGGGATATCGAAATCGATATGGATATCGAAATCCATAGGGATATCGAAATCGATATGGATACCGAAATTGATACGGATATAGAAATACATAGTGATATCGAAATCCATATGGATATTGAAATCGATATGGATATCGAAATCCATAGGGATACCGAAATCGATATGGATATCAAAATTCAAAGGGATACCGAAATCGATAAAGATATCGAAATCCAAAGGGATATCGAAATCCATAGGTATCGAAATCCATAGGTATCGAAATCCATAGGGATATCGAAATCGAAATGGATACCGAAATCCATAGGGATACCAAAATCGATATGGATATCGAAATCCATAAGGATATCGAAATCGATATGGATATCGAAATCCATAGGGATTTCGAAATTGATATGGATATCGAAATCCATAGGGATACCGAAATCGATATGGATATCGAAATCCAAAGGGATACCGAAATCGATAAAGATATCGAAATCCAAAGGGATATCGAAATCCAAAGGGATATCGAAATCCATAGGGATATCGAAATCCATAGGGATATCGAAATCCATAGGGATATCGAAATCCATAGGGATATCGAAATCGAAATGGATACCGAAATCCATAGGGATACCAAAATCGATATGGATATCGAAATCCATAAGGATATCGAAATCGATATGGATATCGAAATCCATAGGGATATCGAAATCCATAGGGATATCGAAATCCATAGGGATATCGAAATCCATAGGGATATCGAAATTGATATGGATATCGAAATCCATAGGGATACCGAAATCGATATGGATATCGAAATCCAAAGGGATACCGAAATCGATAAAGATATCGAAATCCAAAGGGATATCGAAATCCATAGGGATATCGAAATCCATAGGGATATCGAAATCCATAGGGATATCGAAATCCATAGCGATATCGAAATCGATATGGATACCGAAATTGATGTGGATATCGAAATCCATAAGGATATCGAAATCGATATGGATATCGAAATCCATAGAGTTACCGAAATCGATAAGGATATCGAAATCCAAAGGGATATCGAAATCCAAAGGGATATCGAAATCCATAGGGACTTCGACATCCATAGGGATATCGAAATCCATTGGGATATCGAAATCCATAGGGATATCGAAATCCATAGGGATATCGAAATCGATAGGGATATCGAAATCCATAGGGATATCGAAACCCATAGGGATATAGAAGTCCAAAGGGATATCGAAATCCATAGGGATAACGAAATCCATAGGGATATCGAAATCCATATGGATATCGAAATCGATATGGATACCGAAATTGATACGGATATAGAAATACATAGTGATATCGAAATCCATAGGGATATCGAAATCGATATGGATATCGAAATCCATAGGGATACCGAAATCGATATGGATATCAAAATTCAAAGGGATACCGAAATCGATAAAGATATCGAAATCCAAAGGGATATCGAAATCCATAGGTATCGAAATCCATAGGTATCGAAATCCATAGGGATATCGAAATCGAAATGGATACCGAAATCCATAGGGATACCAAAATCGATATGGATATCGAAATCCATAAGGATATCGAAATCGATATGGATATCGAAATCCATAGGGATTTCGAAATTGATATGGATATCGAAATCCATAGGGATACCGAAATCGATATGGATATCGAAATCCAAAGGGATACCGAAATCGATAAAGATATCGAAATCCAAAGGGATATCGAAATCCAAAGGGATATCGAAATCCATAGGGATATCGAAATCCATAGGGATATCGAAATCCATAGGGATATCGAAATCCATAGGGATATCGAAATCGAAATGGATACCGAAATGCATAGGGATACCAAAATCGATATGGATATCGAAATCCATAAGGATATCGAAATCGATATGGATATCGAAATCCATAGGGATATCGAAATCCATAGGGATATCGAAATCCATAGGGATATCGAAATCCATAGGGATATCGAAATTGATATGGATATCGAAATCCATAGGGATACCGAAATCGATATGGATATCGAAATCCAAAGGGATACCGAAATCGATAAAGATATCGAAATCCAAAGGGATATCGAAATCCATAGGGATATCGAAATCCATAGGGATATCGAAATCCATAGGGATATCGAAATCCATAGCGATATCGAAATCGATATGGATACCGAAATTGATGTGGATATCGAAATCCATAAGGATACCGAAATCGATATGGATATCGAAATCCATAGGTATCGATATCCATAGAGATATCAAAATCGATATGGATACCGAAATCCATAGGGATACCAAAATCGATATGGATATCGAAATCCATAGGGATATCGAAATCGATATGGATATCGAAATCCATAGGGATATCGAAATTGATATGGATATCGAAATCCAAAGGGATACCGAAATCGATAAAGATATCGAAATCCAAAGGGATATCGAAATCCATAGGGATATCGAAATCGATATGGATATCGACATCCATAGGGATATCGAAATCGATATGGATATCGAAATCCATAGGGATATCTAAATCGACATGGATATTGAAATCCATAGGGATATCGAAATCTATAGGGATATCGAAATCTATATGGATACCGAAATCGATATGGATATCGAAACCCATAGGGATATAGAAGTCCAAAGGGATATCGAAATCCATAGGGATAACGAAATCCATAGAGATATCGAAATCGATATGGATACCGAAATTGATACGGATATCGAAATTCATAGTGATATCGAAATCCATAGGGATATCGAAATCCATATGGATATCTTGCAAAAAGAATCTACGATATGGATATCGAAATCCATAGTTATATCTAAATCGATATGGATATCGAAATCCATAGGGATATCGAAATCGATATGGATATTGAAATCGATATGGATATCGAAATCCATATGGATATCGAAATCCATATGGATATCGAAATCCATAGGGATATCGAAATCGATATGGATATCGAAATCCATAGTGATATCGAAATCCATAGGGATATCGAAATCCATAGGTATCGAAATCCATAGGGATATCGAAATCCATACGGATATCGAAATCGATATGGATATCGAAATCCATAGGGATGTCGAAATCCATAGGTATCGAAATCCATAGGGATATCGAAATCCCAATGGATACCGAAATCCATAGGGATACCAAAATCGATATGGATATCGAAATCCATAAGGATATCGAAATCGATATGGATATCGAAATCCATAGGGATATCGAAATTGATATGGATATCGAAATCCATAGGGATACCGAAATCGATATGGATATCGAAATCCAAAGGGATACCGAAATCGATAAAGATATCGAAATCCAAAGGGATATCGAAATCCATAGGGATATCGAAATCGATATGGATACCGGAATCGATATGGATATCGAAACCCATAGGGATATAGAAATCCATAGGGATATCGAAATCCATAGGGATATCGAAATCCATAGGGATCGAAATCCATAGGGATATCGAAATCCATAGGGATATCGAAATCGATATGGATACCGAAATTGATACGGATATAGAAATACATAGTGATATCGAAATCCATAGGGATATCGAAATCCATAGGGATATCGAAATCCATAGGGATCGAAATCCATAGGGATATCGAAATCCATAGGGATATCGAAATCGATATGGATACCGAAATTGATACGGATATCGAAATACATAGTGATATTGAAATCCATAGGGATATCGAAATCCATACGGATATCGAAATCGATATGGATATCGAAATCCATAGGGATGTCGAAATCCATAGGAATATCGAAACCCATAGGGATATAGAAATCCATAGGGATATCGAAATCCATAGGGATAACGAAATCCATAGGGATATCGAAATCGATACGGATACCGAAATTGATACGGATATCGAAATTCATAGTGATATCGAAATCCATAGGGATATCGAAATCCATAGGGATATCGAAATCCATAGGGATATCGAAATCCATAGGGATATCGAAATCCATAGGGATATCGAAATCCATAGGGATCGAAATCCATAGGGATATCGAAATCCATAGGGATATCGAAATCCATTGGGATATCGAAATCCATAGGGATATCGAAATCCATAGGGATATCGAAATCCATAGGGATCGAAATCCATAGGGATATCGAAATCCATAGGGATATCGAAATCGATATGGATATCGACATCCATAGGGATATCGAAATTGATACGGATATCGAAATACATAGTGATATTGAAATCCATAGGGATATCGAAATCCATACGGATATCGAAATCGATATGGATATCGAAATCCATAGGAATGTCGAAATCCATAGGGATATCGAAACCCATAGGGATATAGAAATCCATAGGGATATCGAAATCCATAGGGATAACGAAATCCATAGGGATATCGAAATCGATATGGATACCGAAATTGATACGGATATCGAAATTCATAGTGATATCGAAATCCATAGGGATATCGAAATCCATAGGGATATCGAAATCGATATGGATATCGAAATCCATAGTTATATCTAAATCGATATGGATATCGAAATCCATAGGGATATCGAAATCGATATGGATATTGAAATCGATATGGATATCGAAATCCATATGGATATCGAAATCCATAGGGATATCGAAATCGATATGGATATCGAAATCCATAGGGATATAGAAATCCATAGGGATATCGAAATCCATAGGGATATCGAAATCCATAGGGATCGAAATCCATAGGGATATCGAAATCCATAGGGATATCGAAATCCAAAGGGATACCGAAATCGATAAAGATATCGAAATCCAAAGGGATATCGAAATCCATAGGGATATCGAAATCGATATGGATATCGAAATCCATAGGGATATCGAAATTGATATGGATATCGAAATCCATAGGGATACCGAAATCGATATGGATATCGAAATCCAAAGGGATACCGAAATCGATAAAGATATCGAAATCCAAAGGGATATCGAAATCCATAGGGATATCGAAATCCATAGGGATATCGAAATCGATATGGATACCGAAATTGATACGGATATCGAAATACATAGTGATATCGAAATCCATAGGGATATCGAAATCCATACGGATATCGAAATCGATATGGATATCGAAATCCATAGGGATGTCGAAATCCATAGGGATATCGAAACCCATAGGGATATAGAAATCCATAGGGATATCGATATCCATAGGGATAACGAAATCCATAGTGATATCGAAATCGATATGGATACCGAAATTGATACGGATATCGAAATTCATAGTGATATCGAAATCCATAGGGATATCGAAATCCATAGGGATATCGAAATCGATATGGATATCGAAATCCATAGTTATATCTAAATCGATATGGATATCGAAATCCATAGGGATATCGAAATCGATATGGATATTGAAATCGATATCGATATCGAAATCCATAGGGATGTCGAAATCCATAGGGATAACGAAACCCATAGGGATATAGAAATCCATAGGGATATCGAAATCCATAGGGATATCGAAATCCATAGGGATATCGAAATCGATATGGATACCGAAATTGATACGGATAACGAAATTCATAGTGATATCGAAATCCATAGGGATATCGAAATCCATAGGGATATCGAAATCCATAGGGATATCGAAATCCATAGGGATATCGAAATCGATATGGGTATTGAAATCCATAGGGATATCGAAATCGATATGGATATCGAAATCCATAGGGATATCTAAATCGATATGGATATCGAAATCCATAGGGATATCGAAATCGATATGGATATTGAAATCGATATGGATATCGAAATCAAAATGGATATCGAAATTCATAGGGATACCAAAATCGATATGGATATCGAAATCCATAAGGATATCGAAATCGATATGGATATCGAAATCCGTAGGGATATCGAAATTGATATGGATATCGAAATCCAAAGGGATACCGAAATCGATAAAGATATCGAAATCCAAAGGGATATCGAAATCCATAGGGATATCGAAATCGATATGGATATCGACATCCATAGGGATATCGAAATCGATATGGATATCGAAATCCATAGGATATTGAAATCCATAGGGATATCGAAATCCATAGGGATATCGAAATCCATAGGGATATCGAAATCCATAGGGATATCGAAATCCATAGGGATATCGAAATCCATAGGGATATCGAAATCCATATGGATATCGAAATCCATAGGAATATCGAAATCGATATGGATATCGAAATCCATAGGGATATCGAAAGCGATATGGATACCGAAATCGATATGGATATCGAAATCCATAGGGATATCGAAATCGATATGGATATCGAAATCCATAGGGATATCGAAATCGATATGGGTATTGAAATCCATAGGGATATCGAAATCGATATGGACATCGAAATCCATAGGGATATCTAAATCGATATGGATATCGAAATCCATAGGGATATCGAAATCGATATGGATATTGAAATCGATATGGATATCGAAATCAAAATGGATATCGAAATTCATAGGGATACCAAAATCGATATGGATATCGAAATCCATAGGGATATCGAAATCGATATGGATATCGAAATCCGTAGGGATATCGAAATTGATATGGATATCGAAATCCAAAGGGATACCGAAATCGATAAAGATATCGAAATCCAAAGGGATATCAAAATCCATAGGGATATCGAAATCGATATGGATATCGACATCCATAGGGATATCGAAATCGATATGGATATCGAAATCCATAGGGATATCTAAATCGAAATGGATATTGAAATCAATAGGGATATCGAAATCCATAGGGATATCGAAATCGATATGGATACCGAAATCGATATGGATATCGAAACCCATAGGGATATAGAAATCCATAGGGATATCGAAATCCATAGGGATAACGAAATCCATAGGGATATCGAAATCGATATGGATACCGCAATCGATATGGATATCGATACCCATAGGGAAATAGAAATCCATAGGGATATCGAAATCCATAGGGATATCGAAATCCATAGGGATCGAAATCCATAGAGATATCGAAATCCATAGGGATATCGAAATCCATAGTTATATCTAAATCGATATGGATATCGAAATCCATAGGGATATCGAAATCGATATGGATATTGAAATCCATAGTTATATCTAAATCGATATGGATATCGAAATCCATAGGGATATCGAAATCGATATGGATATTGAAATCGGTATGGATATCGAAATCCATATTTATATCGAAATCCATAGGGATATCGAAATCGATATGGATATCGAAATCCATAGTGATATCGAAATCCATAGGGATATCGAAATCCATAGGTATCGAAATCCATAGGGATATCGAAATCGATATGGATATCGACATCCATAGGGATATCGAAATCGATATGGATAGCGAAATCCATAGTTATATCTAAATCGATATGGATATCGAAATCCATAGGGATATCGAAATCGATATGGATATTGAAATCGGTATAGATATCGAAATCCATATGGATAATCGAAATCCATAGGGATATCGAAATCGATATGGATATCGAAATCCATAGTGATATCGAAATCCATAGGGATATCGAAATCCATAGGTATCGAAATCCATAGGGATATCGAAATCCATACGGATATCGAAATCGATATGGATATCGAAATCCATAGGGATGTCGAAATCCATAGGTATCGAAATCCATAGGGATATCGAAATCGAAATGGATACCGAAATCCATAGGGATACCGAAATCGATATGGATATCGAAATCCATAGGGATATCGAAATCGATATGGATATCGAAATCCATAGGGATATCGAAATTGATATGGATATCGAAATCAATAGGGATACCGAAATCGATATGGATATCGAAATCCAAAGGGATACCGAAATCGATAAAGATATCGAAATCCAAAGGGATATCGAAATCCATAGGGATATCAAAATCGGATATGGATACCGAAATCGATATGGATATCGATACCCATAATAGGGAAATAGAAATCCATAGGGATATCGAAATCCATAGGGATATCGAAATCCATAAGTGGGACCGAAATCCATAGAGATATCGAAATCCATAGGGATATCGAAATCGATATGGATACTGAAATTCGATACGGATATCGAAATACATAGTGATATCGAAATCCATAGAGATATCGAAATCCATAGGATATCGAAATCTATAGGTATCGAAATCCATAGGGATATCGAAATCCATAGAGATATCGAAATCGATATGGATACCGAAATCGATACGGATATCGAAATCCATAGTGATATCGAAATCCATAGGGATATCGAAATCCATACGGATATCGAAATCGATATGGATATCGAAATCCATAGGGATGTCGAAATCCATAGGGATATCGAAACCCATAGGGATATAGAAATCCATAGGGATATCGGAATCCATAGGGATAAAGAAATCCATAGGGATATCGAAATCGATATGGATACCGAAATCGATACGGATATCGAAATTCATAGTGATATCGAAATCCATAGGGATATCGAAATCCATAGGGATATCGAAATCCATATGGATATCGAAATCCATAGGTATATCTAAATCGATATGGATATCGAAATCCATAGGGATATCGAAATCGATAGGGATATCGAAATCGATATGAATATCGAAATCCATATGGATATCGAAATCCATAGGGATACCGAAATCGATATGGATATTGAAATCTCATAGGGATATAGAAATCCATAGGGATATCGAAATCCATAGGGATATCGAAATCCATAGGGATCGAAATCCATAGGGATATTCTGAAATCCATAGGGATATCGAAATCCATAGGGATATCGAAATCGATATGGATACCGAAATTGATACGGATATCGAAATACATAGTGATATCGAAATCGATAGGGATATCGAAATCCATAGGGATATCGAAATCCATAGGGATATCGAAATCGATATGGGTATTGAAATCCATAGGGATATCGAAATCGATATGGATATCGAAATCCATAGAGATGTCGAAATCGATATGGATATCGAAATCCATAGGGATTTCGAAATCAGATATGGATATCGAAATCGATATGGATATCGAAATCAAAATGGATATCGAAATTCATAGGGATATCGAAATGGATATCGAAATCGATATGGATATCGAAATTCATAGAGATATCGAAATCCATAGGGATATCGAAATAAATAGGGATATCGAAATCCATAGGGATATCGAACATCGATATGGATACCGAAATTGATATGGATAACGAAATTCATAGTGATATCGAAATCCATAGGGATATCGAAATCCATAGGGATATCGAAATCCATAGGGATATCGAAATCCATAGGGATATCGAAATCGATATGGATACCGAAATTGATACGGATATCGAAATTCATAGTGATATCGAAATCCATAGGGATATCGAAATCCATAGGGATATCGAAATCCATAGGGATATCGAAATCCATAGGGATATCGAAATCCATAGGGATAACGAAATCGATATGGATATCGAAATCCATAGGGATATCGAAATCGATATAGATATCGAAATCCATAGGGATATCGAAATCGATAGGGATATCGAAATCGATATGGATATCGAAATCAAAATGGATATCGAAATCCATAGGGATATCGAAATTGATATGGATATCGAAATCCATAGGGATACCGAAATCGATATGGATATCGAAATCCATAGTTATATCTAAATCGATATGGATATCGAAATCCATAGGGATATCGAAATCGATATGGATATTGAAATCGATATGGATATCGAAATCCATATGGATATCGAAATCTATAGGGATATCGAAATCGATATGGATATCGAAACCCATAGGGATATCGAAATCCATAGGGATATCGAAATCGATATGGATATCGAAATCCATAGGGATATCGAAATCGATATGGATATCGAAATCCATAGGGATATCGAAATCGATATGGATATTGAAATCGATATGGATATCGAAATCCATAGGGAAATCGAAATCCATAGGTATCGAAATCCATAGCGATATCGAAATCCATACGGATATCGAAATCGATATGGATATGGAAATCCATAGGGATGTCGAAATCCATAGGGATATCGAAATCGAAATGGACACCGAAATCCATGGGGATACCAAAATCGATATGGATATCGAAATCCATAAGGATATCGAAATCGATATGGATATCGAAATCCATAGGTATATCGAAATTGATATGGATATCGAAATCCATAGGGATACCGAAATCGATATGGATATCGAAATCCAAAGGGATACCGAAATCCATAAAGATATCGAAATACAAAGGGATATCGAAATCCATAGGGATATCGAAATCGATATGGATACCGAAATCGATATGGATATCGATACCCATAGGGAAAAAGAAATCCATAGGGATATCGAAATCCATAGGGATATCGAAATCCATAGGGATCGAAATACATAGTGATATCGAAATCCATAGGGATATCGAAATCCATAGGGATATCGAAATCCATTGGGATCGAAATCCATAGGGATATCGAAATCCATAAGGATATCGAAATCGATATGGATACCGAAATTGATACGGATATCGAAATACATAGTGATATCGAAGTCCATAGGATATCGAAATCCATACGGATATCGAAATCGATATGGATATCGAAATCCATAGGGATGTCGAAATCCATAGGTATATCGAAACCCATAGGGATATAGAAATCCATAGGGATATCGAAATCCATAGGGATAACGAAATCCATAGGGATATCGAAATCGATATGGATACCGAAATTGATACGGTTATCGAAATTCATAGTGATATCGAAATCCATAGGGATATCGAAATCCATAGGGATATCGAAATCGATATGGATATCGAAATCCATAGTTATATCTAAATCGATATGGATATCGAAATCCATAGGGATATCGAAATCGATATGGATATTGAAATCGATATGGATATCGAAATCCATATGGATATCGAAATCCATAGGGATATCGAAATCGATATGGATATCGAAACCCATAGGGATATAGAAATCCATAGTTATATCGAAATCCATAGGGATATCGAAATCCATAGGGATATCGAAATCCATAGGGATATCGAAATCCATAGGGATATCGAAATCCATAGGGATATCGAAATCCATAGGGATATCGAAATCGATATGCGATACCGAAATTGATACGGATATCGAAATATATAGTGATATCGAAATCCATAGGGATATCGAAATCCATAGGGATATCGAAATCGATATAGGTATTGAAATCCATAGGGATATCGAAATCGATATGGATATCGAAATCCATAGGGATATCTAAATCGATATGGATATCGAAATCCATAGGGATATCGAAATCGATATGGATATTGAAATCGATATGGATATCGAAATCATAATGGATATCGAAATTCATAGGGATATCGAAATGGATATCGAAATCGATATGGATATCGAAATTCATAGTGATATCGAAATCCATAGGGATATCGAAATAAATAGGGATATCGAAATCCATAGGGATATCGAAATCGATATGGATACCGAAATTGATACGGGTAACGAAATTCATAGTGATATCGAAATCCATAGGGATATCGAAATCCATAGGGATATCGAAATCCATAGGGATATCGAAATCCATAGGGATATCGAAATCGATATGGATACCGAAATTGATATGGATATCGAAATTCATAGGGATATCGAAATCCATAGGGATATCGAAACCGATATGAGTATTGAAATCCATAGGGATATCGAAATCGATATGGATATCGAAATCCATAGGGATATCTAAATCGATATGGATATCGAAATCCATAGGGATATCGAAATCGATATGGATATTGAAATCGATATGGATATCGAAATCGATATGGATATCGAAATCCATAGGGATATCTAAATCGATATGGATATCGAAATCCATAGGGATACCGAAATCGATATGGATATCGAAATCCAAAGGGATACCGAAATCGATAAAGATATCGAAATCCAAAGGGATATCGAAATCCATAGGGATATCGATATCGATATGGATATCGATATCCATAGGGATATCGAAATCGATATGGATATCAAAATCCATAGGGATATCTAAATCGATATGGATATCGAAATCCATAGGGATATCGAAATCCATAGGGATATCGAAATCGATATGGATACCGAAATCGATATGGATATCGAAACCCATTGGGATATAGAAATCCATAGGGATATCGAAATCCATAGGGATATCGAAATCCATAGGGATATCGAAATCCATAGGGATCGAAATCCATAGGGATATCGAAATCCATAGGGATATCGAAATCGATATGGATACCGAAATTGATACGGATATCGAAATACATAGTGATATCGAAATCCATAGGGATATCGAAATCCATACGGATATCAAAATCGATATGGATATCGAAATCCATAGGGATGTCGAAATCCATAGGGATATCGAAACCCATAGGGATATAGAAATCCATAGGGATTTCGAAATCCATAGGGATAACGAAATCCATAGGGATATCGAAATCGATATGGATACCGAAATTGATACGGATATCGAAATTCATAGTGATATCGAAATCCATAGGGATATCGAAATCCAAAGGGATATCGAAATCGATATGGATATCGAAATCCATAGTTATATCTAAATCGATATGGATATCGAAATCCATAGGGATACATCGAAATCGCATATGAGATATTGAAATCGATATGGATATCGAAATCCATATGAATATCGGGAATCCATAGGGATATCGAAATCGACATGGATATCGGAACCATAGGGATATAAGAAATCTTTTAGGGATATCGAAATCCATAGGGATATCGAAATCCATAGGGATCGAAATCCATAGGGATATCGAAATCCATAGGGATATCGAAATCGATATGGATATTGAAATCGATATGGATATCGAAATCAAAATGGATATCGAAATTCATAGGGATATCGAAATGGATATCGAAATCGATATGGATATCGAAATTCATAGTTATATCGAAATCCATAGGGATATCGAAATAAATAGGGATATCGAAATCCATAGGGATATCGAAATCGATATGGATACCGAAATTGATACGGATAACGAAATTCATAGTGATATCGAAATGCAAAGGGATATCGAAATCCATAGGGATATCGAAATCCATTGGGATATCGAAATCGATATGGATACCGAAATTGATACGGATATCGAAATTCATAGTGATATCGAAATCCATAGGGATATCGAAATCCATAGGGATATCGAAATCCATAGGGATATCGAAACCGATATGGGTATTGCAATCCATAGGGATATCGAAATCGATATGGATATCGAAATCCATAGGGATATCTAAATCGATATGGATATCGAAATCCATAGGGATATCGAAATCGATATGGATATTGAAATCGATATGGATATCGAAATCAAAATGGATATCGAAATCCATAGGGATATCGAAGTTGATATGGATATCGAAATCCATAGGGATACCGAAATCGATATGGATATCGAAATCCAAAGGGATACCGAAATCGATAAAGATATCGAAATCCAAAGGGATATCGAAATCCATAGGGATATCGAAATCGATATGGATATCGATATCATAGGGATATCGAAATCGATATGGATATCAAAATCCATAGGGATATCTAAATCGATATGGATATCGAAATCCATAGGGATATCGAAATCCATAGGGATATCGAAATCGATATGGATACCGAAATCGATATGGATATCGAAACCCATAGGGATATAGAAATCCATAGGGATATCGAAATCCATAGGGATATCGAAATCCATGGGGATATCGAAATCGATTTGGATACCGAAATTGATACGGATATCGAAATTCATAGTGATATCGAAATCCATAGGGATATCGAAATCCATAGGGATATCGAAATCCATAGGGATATCGAAATCGATATGGGTATTGAAATCCATAGGGTTATCGAAATCGATATGGATATCGAAATCCATAGGGATATCTAAATCGATATGGATATCGAAATCCATAGGGATATCGAAATCGATATGGATATTGAAATCGATATGGATATTCGATATCAAAATGGATATCGAAATTCATAGGGATGTCGTAATCCATAGGGATATCGAAATAAATAAGGATATCGAAATCCATAGGGATATCGAAATCGATATGGATACCGAAATTGATACAGATATCGAAATTCATAGTGATATCGAAATCCATAGGGATATCGAAATAAATAGGGATATCGAAATCCATTGGGATATCGAAATCGATATGGATACCGAAATTGATACGGATATCGAAATTCATAGTGATATCGAAATCCATAGGGATATCGAAATCCATAGGGATATCGAAATCCATAGGGAAATCGAAATCCATAGGGATATCGAAATCCATAGGGATATCGAAATCGATATGGGTATTGAAATCCATAGGGATATCGAAATCGATATGGATATCGAAATCCATAGGGATATCTAAATCGATATGGATATCGAAATCCATAGGGATATCGAAATCGATATGGATATCGAAATCGATATGGATATCGAAATTCATAGTGATATCGAAATCCATAGGGATATCGAAATAAATAGGGATATCGAAATCGATATGGATACCGAAATTGATATATATATATCCACATATCGAAATCCATATGGATATCGAAATCCATAGGGATATCGAAATCGATATTGATATCGAAATCCATAGGGATATCGAAATCTATATGGATATCGAAATCCATAGGGATACCGAAATCGATATGGATATCAAAATTCAAAGGGATACCGAAATCGATAAAGATATCGAAATCCAAAGGGATATCGAAATCCATAGGTATCGAAATCCATAGGGATATCGAAATCGAAATGGATACCGAAATCCATAGGGGATACCAAAATCGATAATGGGGATATCGAAATCCATAAGGATATCGAAATCGATATGGATATCGAAATCCATAGGGATATCGAAATTGATATGGATATCGAAATCCATAGGGATACCGAAATCGATATGGATATCGAAATCCAAAGGGATACCGAAATCGATAAAGATATCGAAATCCAAAGGGATATCGAAATCCATAGGGATATCGAAATCGATATGGATACCGAAATTGATATGGATATCGAAATCCATAAGGATACCGAAATCGACATGGATATCGAAATCCATAGGGATATCGAAATCGATATGGTTATCGACATCCATAGGGATATCGAAATCCATAGGGATATCTAAATCGATATGGATATCGAAATCCATAGGGATATCGAAATCGATATGGATATTGAAATCGATATGGATATCGAAATCAAAATGGATATCGAAATTCATAGGGATATCGAAATGGATATCGAAATCCGATATGGATATTGAAATCGATATAGATATCGATATCGAAAAAATATCGAAATAGATATGGATATCGAAATCCATAGGGATATCGAAATCGATATGGATATTGAAATCGATATGGATATCGAAATTCATAGGGATATCGAAATTCATAGGGATATCGAAATGGATATCGAAATCGATATGGATATCGAAATCGATATGGATATCGAAATCGATATGGATATCGACATCCATACGGCTATCGAATTCGATATAGATATCCGAAATCCATAGGGATACCAAAATCGATATGGATATCGAAATCCATAGGGATATCGAAATCCATAGGAATCGAAATCTATAGGGATATAACAAAATCGATATGGATATCGAAATCCATAGGGATATCGAAATCCATAGGGATATCGAAATCCATAGGGATATCGAAATCCATAGGGATATCAAAATCGATATGGATACCGAAATTTATACGGATATCGAAATCCATATGGATATCGAAATCCATAGGGATATCGAAATCGATATGGATATCGAAATCCATAGGAATATCGAAATCGATATGGATATCGATATCCATAGGGATTTCGAAATTGAGGGATATCGTAATCCATAGGGATACCGAAATCGATATGGGTATCGAAATCCAAAGGGATACCGAAATCGATAAAGATATCGAAATCCAAAGGGATTTCGAAATCCATAGGGATATCGAAATCCAAAGGGATATCGAAATCCATAGCGATACCGAAATCGATATGCATACCGAAATTGAAATGGATATATCCACATATCGAAATCCATAGGGATATCGAAATCGATATTGATATCGAAATCCATAGGGATATCGAAATCGATATGGATATCGAAATCCATAGGGATACCGAAATCGATATGGGTATCGAAATCCAAAGGGATACCGAAATCGATAAAGATATCGAAATCCAAAGGGATATCGAAATCCATAGGGATATCGAAATCCATATGGATATCGAAATCCATAGCGATATCGAAATCGATATGCATACCGAAATTGAAATGGATATATCCACATATCGAAATCCATATGGATATCGAAATCCATAGGGATATCGAAATCGATATTGATATCGAAATTTCGAAATTTATACCGAAATCGATAAAGATATCGAAATCCAAAGGGATATCGAAATCCATAGGGATATCGAAATCCATAGGGATACCGAAATCGATATGGATATCGAAATCCATAGGGATACCGAAATCGATATGGATATCGAAATCCAAAGGGATACCGAAATCGATAAAGATATCGAAATCCAAAGGGATATTGAAATCCATAGGGATATCGAAATCCATAGGGATATCGAAATCCATAGCGATATCGAAATCGATATGGATACCGAAATTGATATGGATATATCCACATATCGAAATCCATATGGATATCGAAATCCATAGGGATATCGAAATCGATATTGATATCGAAATCCATAGGGATATCGAAATCGATATGGATATCGAAATCCATAGGGATACCGAAATCGATATGGATATCAAAATTCAAAGGGAACCGAAATCGATAAAGATATCGAAATCCAAAGGGATATCGAAATCCATAGGTATCGAAATCCATAGGGATATCGAAATCGAAATGGATACCGAAATCCATAGGGATACCAAAATCGATATGGATATCGAAATCCATAAGGATATCGAAATCGATATGGATATCGAAATCCATAGGGATATCGAAATTGATATGGATATCGAAATCCATAGGGATACCGAAATCGATATGGATATCAAAATCCAAAAGGATACCGAAATCGATAAAGATATCGAATTCCAAAGGGATATCGAAATCCATAGGGATATCGAAATCCATAGGGATATCGAAATCCATAGGGATATCGAAATCCATAGGGATATCGAAATCCATAGCGATATCGAAATCGATATGCATACCGAAATTGAAATGGATATATCCACATATCGAAATCCATATGGATATCGAAATCCATAGGGATATCGAAATCGATATTGATATCGAAATTTCGAAATTTATACCGAAATCGATAAAGATATCGAAATCCAAAGGGATATCGAAATCCATAGGGATATCGAAATCCATAGGGATATCGAAATCCATAGCGATATCGAAATCGATATGCATACCGAAATTGAAATGGATATATCCACATATCGAAATCCATATGGATATCGAAATCCATAGGGATATCGAAATCGATATTGATATCGAAATTTCGAAATTTATACCGAAATCGATAAAGATATCGAAATCCAAAGGGATATCGAAATCCATAGGGATATCGAAATCCATAGGGATATCTAAATCGATATGGATATCGAAATCCATAGGGATAGCGAAATCGATATGGATATTGAAATCGATATGGATATCGAAATTAAAATGGATATCGAAATTCATAGAGATATCGAAATGGATATCGAAACCGATATGGATATCGAAATCGATATGGATATCGAAATCCATAGGGATATCGAAATCGATATGGATATCGAAATCGATATGGATATCGAAATCGATATGGATATCGAAATCCATATTGAATCCATAATGAAATCGATATGGAAAGAAAGGTATCGAAATTCATAGGGATATCGAAATTCATAGGGATATCGAAATGGATATCGAAATCGATATGGATATCGAAATCGATATGAATATCGACATCCATACGGCTATCGAAATCGATATGGATATCGAAATCCATAGGGATATCGAAATCGATATGGATATCGAAATCGATATGGATATCGAAATCAATATTGAATCCATATTGAAATCGATATGGATATCGAAATTCATAGGGATATCGAAATTCATAGGGATATCGAAATGGATATCGAAATCGATATGGATATCGAAATCGATATGGATATCGACATCCATACGGCTATCGAAATCGATATAGATATCGAAATCCATAGGGTTACCAAAATCGATATGGATATCGAAATCCATAGGGATATCGAAATCCATAGGTATCGAAATCCATAGGGATATCGAAATCGATATGGATACCGAAATCCATAGGGATAACAAAATCGATATGGATATCAAAATCCATATGGATATCGAAATCCATAGGGATAGCGAAATCGATATGGATATTGAAATCGATATGGATATCGAAATTAAAATGGATATCGAAATTCATAGAGATATCGAAATGGATATCGAAACCGATATGGATATCGAAATCGATATGGATATCGAAATCCATAGGGATATCGAAATCGATATGGATACCGAAATTGATACAGATATCGAAATTCATAGTGATATCGAAATCCATAGGGATATCGAAATAAATAGGGATATCGAAATCCATTGGGATATCGAAATCGATATGGATACCGAAATTGATACGGATATCGAAATTCATAGTGATATCGAAATCCATAGGGATATCGAAATCCATAGGGATATCGAAATCCATAGGGAAATCGAAATCCATAGGGATATCGAAATCCATAGGGATATCGAAATCGATATGGGTATTGAAATCCATAGGGATATCGAAATCGATATGGATATCGAAATCCATAGGGATATCTAAATCGATATGGATATCGAAATCCATAGGGATATCGAAATCGATATGGATATCGAAATCGATATGGATATCGAAATTCATAGTGATATCGAAATCCATAGGGATATCGAAATAAATAGGGATATCGAAATCGATATGGATACCGAAATTGATATATATATATCCACATATCGAAATCCATATGGATATCGAAATCCATAGGGATATCGAAATCGATATTGATATCGAAATCCATAGGGATATCGAAATCTATATGGATATCGAAATCCATAGGGATACCGAAATCGATATGGATATCAAAATTCAAAGGGATACCGAAATCGATAAGGATATCGAAATCCATAGGGATATCGAAATCCATAGGTATCGAAATCCATAGGGATATCGAAATCGAAATGGATACCGAAATCCATAGGGATACCAAAATCGATATGGATATCGAAATCCATAAGGATATCGAAATCGATATGGATATCGAAATCCATAGGGATATCGAAATTGATATGGATATCGAAATCCATAGGGATACCGAAATCGATATGGATATCGAAATCCAAAGGGATACCGAAATCGATAAAGATATCGAAATCCAAAGGGATATCGAAATCCATAGGGATATCGAAATCGATATGGATACCGAAATTGATATGGATATCGAAATCCATAGGGATACCGAAATCGACATGGATATCGAAATCCATAGGGATATCGAAATCGATATGGTTATCGACATCCATAGGGATATCGAAATCCATAGGGATATCTAAATCGATATGGATATCGAAATCCATAGGGATATCGAAATCGATATGGATATTGAAATCGATATGGATATCGAAATCAAAATGGATATCGAAATTCATAGGGATATCGAAATGGATATCGAAACCGATATGGATATTGAAATCGATATGGATATCGATATCGAAAAAATATCGAAATAGATATGGATATCGAAATCCATAGGGATATCGAAATCGATATGGATATTGAAATCGATATGGATATCGAAATTCATAGGGATATCGAAATTCATAGGGATATCGAAATGGATATCGAAATCGATATGGATATCGAAATCGATATGGATATCGAAATCGATATGGATATCGACATCCATACGGCTATCGAATTCGATATAGATATCGAAATCCATAGGGATACCAAAATCGATATGGATATCGAAATCCATAGGGATATCGAAATCCATAGGAATCGAAATCTATAGGGATATAACAAAATCGATATGGATATCGAAATCCATAGGGATATCGAAATCCATAGGGATATCGAAATCCATAGGGATATCGAAATCCATAGGGATATCGAAATCGATATGGATACCGAAATTTATACGGATATCGAAATCCATATGGATATCGAAATCCATAGGGATATCGAAATCGATATGGATATCGAAATCCATAGGAATATCGAAATCGATATGGATATCGATATCCATAGGGATTTCGAAATTGAGGGATATCGTAATCCATAGGGATACCGAAATCGATATGGGTATCGAAATCCAAAGGGATACCGAAATCGATAAAGATATCGAAATCCATAGGGATTTCGAAATCCATAGGGATATCGAAATCCAAAGGGATATCGAAATCCATAGCGATACCGAAATCGATATGCATACCGAAATTGAAATGGATATAATCCACGATATCGAAATCCATAGGGATATCGAAATCGATATTGATATCGAAATCCATAGGGATATCGAAATCGATATGGATATCGAAATCCATAGGGATATCGAAATCGATATGGGTATCGAAATCCATAGGGATACCGAAATCGATAAAGATATCGAAATCCAAAGGGATATCGAAATCCATAGGGATATCGAAATCCATATGGATATCGAAATCCATAGCGATATCGAAATCGATATAGGATACCGAAATTGAAATGGATATCGAAATCCAAGGGATATCGAAATCCATATGGATATCGAAATCCATAGGGATATCGAAATCGATATTGATATCGAAATTTCGAAATTTATACCGAAATCGATAAAGATATCGAAATCCAAAGGGATATCGAAATCCATAGGGATATCGAAATCCATAGGGATACCGAAATCGATATGGATATCGAAATCCATAGGGATACCGAAATCGATATGGATATCGAAATCCAAAGGGATACCGAAATCGATAAAGATATCGAAATCCATAGGGATATCGAAATCCATAGGGATATCGAAATCCATAGGGATATCGAAATCCATAGCGATATCGAAATCGATATGGATACCGAAATTGATATGGATATATCCACATATCGAAATCCATATGGATATCGAAATCCATAGGGATATCGAAATCGATATTGATATCGAAATCCATAGGGATATCGAAATCGATATGGATATCGAAATCCATAGGGATACCGAAATCGATATGGATATCAAAATTCAAAGGGAACCGAAATCGATAAAGATATCGAAATCCAAAGGGATATCGAAATCCATAGGTATCGAAATCCATAGGGATATCGAAATCGAAATGGATACCGAAATCCATAGGGATACCAAAATCGATATGGATATCGAAATCCATAAGGATATCGAAATCGATATGGATATCGAAATCCATAGGGATATCGAAATTGATATGGATATCGAAATCCATAGGGATACCGAAATCGATATGGATATCAAAATCCAAAAGGATACCGAAATCGATAAAGATATCGAATTCCAAAGGGATATCGAAATCCATAGGGATATCGAAATCCATAGGGATATCGAAATCCATAGGGATATCGAAATCCATAGGGATATCGAAATCCATAGCGATATCGAAATCGATATGCATACCGAAATTGAAATGGATATATCCACATATCGAAATCCATATGGATATCGAAATCCATAGGGATATCGAAATCGATATTGATATCGAAATCTCAAAGTTATACCGAAATCGATAAAGATATCGAAATCCATAGGGATATCGAAATCCATAGGGATATCGAAATCCATAGGGATATCGAAATCCATAGCGATATCGAAATCGATATGCATACCGAAATTGAAATGGATATATCCACATATCGAAATCCATATGGATATCGAAATCCATAGGGATATCGAAATCGATATTGATATCGAAATTTCGAAATTTATACCGAAATCGATAAAGATATCGAAATCCAAAGGGATATCGAAATCCATAGGGATATCGAAATCCATAGGGATATCTAAATCGATATGGATATCGAAATCCATAGGGATAGCGAAATCGATATGGATATTGAAATCGATATGGATATCGAAATTAAAATGGATATCGAAATTCATAGAGATATCGAAATCGGGATATCGAAAACCGATATGGATATCGAAATCGATATGGATATCGAAATCCATAGGGATATCGAAATCGATATGGATATCGAAATCGATATGGATATCGAAATCGATATGGATATCGAAATCCATATTGAATCCATATTGAAATCGATATGGATATCGAAATTCATAGGGATATCGAAATTCATAGGGATATCGAAATGGATATCGAAATCGATATGGATATCGAAATCGATATGAATATCGACATCCATACGGCTATCGAAATCGATATGGATATCGAAATCCATAGGGATATCGAAATCGATATGGATATCGAAATCGATATGGATATCGAAATCAATATTGAATCCATATTGAAATCGATATGGATATCGAAATTCATAGGGATATCGAAATTCATAGGGATATCGAAATGGATATCGAAATCGATATGGATATCGAAATCGATATGGATATCGACATCCATACGGCTATCGAAATCGATATAGATATCGAAATCCATAGGGTTACCAAAATCGATATGGATATCGAAATCCATAGGGATATCGAAATCCATAGGGCTATCGAAATCCATAGGGATATCGAAATCGATATGGATACCGAAATCCATAGGGATAACAAAATCGATATGGATATCAAAATCCATATGGATATCGAAATCCATAGGGATATCAAAATCCATAGGTATCGAAATCCATAGGGATATCGAAATCGAAATGGATACCGAAATCCATAGGGATACTAAAATCGATATGGATACCGAAATCCATAGGGATATCGAAATCGATATGGATATCGAAATCCATAGGGATATCGAAATTGATATGGATATCGAAATCCATAAGGATACCGAAATCGATATGGATATCGAAATCCAAAGGGATACCGAAATCGATAAAGATATCGAAATCCAAAGGGATATCGAAATCCATAGGGATATCGAAATCGATATGGATATCGACATCCATAGGGATATCGAAATCGATATGGATATCGAAATCCATAGGGATATCTAGATCGATATTTATATCGAAATCCATAGGGATATCGAAATCGATATGGATACCGAAATCGATATGGATATCGAAATCCATAGGGATATCGAAATCCATAGGGATATCGAAATCCATAGGGATATCGAAATCCATAGGGATATCGAAATCCATAGGGATATCGAAATCGATATGGATACCGAAATTTATACGGATATCGAAATTCATAGTGATATCGAAATCCATAGGGATATCGAAATCCATAGGGATATCGAAATCCATAGGGATATCGAAATCGATATGGGTATTGAAATCCATAGGGATATCGAAATCGATATGGATATCGAAATCCATAGGGATATCTAAATCGATATGGATATCGAAATCCATAGGGATATCGAAATCGATATGGATATTGAAATCGATATGGATATCGAAATCAAAATGGATATCGAAATTCATAGGGATATCGAAATGGATATCGAAATCGATATGGATATCGAAATTGATAGTGATATCGAAATCCATAGGGATATCGAAATAAATAGGGATATCGAAATCCATAGGGATATCGATATCGATATGGATACCGAAAATGATACGGATAACGAAATTCATAGTGATATCGAAATCCATAGGGATATCGAAATCCATAGGGATATCGAAATCCATAGGGATATCGAAATCGATATGGATACCGAAATTGATATGCATACCGAAATTGAAATGGATATATCCACATATCGAAATCCATAGGGATATCGAAATCGATATTGATATCGAAATCCATAGGGATATCGAAATCGATATGGATATCGAAATCCATAGGGATACCGAAATCGATATGGGAATCGAAATCCAAAGGGATACCGAAATCGATAAAGATATCGAAATCCAAAGGGATATCGAAATCCATAGGGATATCGAAATCCATAGGGATATCGAAATCCATAGCGATATCGAAATCGATATGCATACCGAAATTGAAATGGATATATCCACATATCGAAATCCATATGGATATCGAAATCCATAGGGATATCGAAATCGATATTGATATCGAAATTTCGAAATTTATACCGAAATCGATAAAGATATCGAAATCCAAAGGGATATCGAAATCCATAGGGATATTGAAATCCATAGGGATACCGAAATCGATATGGATATCGAAATCCATAGGGATACCGAAATCGATATGGATATCGAAATCCAAAGGGATACCGAAATCGATAAAGATATCGAAATCCAAAGGGATATCGAAATCCATAGGGATATCGAAATCCATAGGGATATCGAAATCCATAGCGATATCGAAATCGATATGGATACCGAAATTGATATGGATATATCCACATATCGAAATCCATATGGATATCGAAATCCATAGGGATATCGAAAATCAAAATGGATATCGAAATTCATAGGGATATCGAAATGGATATCGAAATCGATATGGATATCGAAATTCATAGTGATATCGAAATCCATAGGGATATCGAAATAAATAGGGATATCGAAATCCATAGGGATATCGATATCGATATGGATACCGAAATTGATACGGATAACGAAATTCATAGTGATATCGAAATCCATAGGGATATCGAAATCCATAGGGATATCGAAATCCATAGGGATATCGAAATCGATATGGATACCGAAATTGATACGGATATCGAAATTCATAGTGATATCGAAATCCATAGGGATATCGAAATAAATAGGGATATCGAAATCCATAGGGATATCGAAATCCATAGGGATATCGAAATCGATATGGGTATTGAAATCCATAGGGATATCGAAATCGATATGGATATCGAAATCCATAGGGATATCGAAATCGATATGGATATCGAAATCCATAGGGATATCGAAATCGATATGGATATTGAAATCGATATGGATATCGAAATCAAAATGGATATCGAAATCCATAGGGATATCGAAATTTATATGGATATCGAAATCCATAGGGATACCGAAATCGATATGGATATCGAAATCCAAAGGGATACCGAAATCGATAAAGATATCGAAATCCAAAGGGATATCGAAATCCATAGGGATATCGAAATCGATATGGATATCGAAATCCATAGGGATATCGAAATCGATATGGATATCGAAATCCATAGGGATATCTAAATCGATATGGATATCGAAATCCATAGGGATATCGAAATCCATAGGGATATCGAAATCGATATGGATACCGAAATCGATATGGATATCGAAACCCATAGGGATATCGAAATCCATAGGGATATCGAAATCCATAGGGATATCGAAATCCATAGGGATATCGAAATCGATTTGGATACCGAAATTGATACGGATATCGAAATTCATATTGATATCGAAATCCAAAGGGATATCGAAATCCATAGGGATATCGAAATCCATAGGGATATCGAAATCGATATGGGTATTGAAATCCATAGGGACATCGAAATCGATATGGATATCAAAATCCATAGGGATATCTAAATCGATATGGATATCGAAATCCATAGGGATATCGAAATCGATATGGATATTGAAATCGATATGGATATTCGATATCAAAATGGATATCGAAATTCACAGGGATATCGAAATCCATAGGTATATCGAAATAAATAGGGATATCGAAATCCATAGGGATATCGAAATCGATATGGATACCGAAATTGATACGGATATCGAAATTCATAGTGATATCGAAATCCATAGGGATATCGAAATAAATAGGGATATCGAAATCCATAGGGATATCGAAATCCATAGGGATATCGAAATCGATATGGATATCGAAATCGATATGGATATCGAAATCCATAGGGATATCTAAATCGATATGGATATCGAAATCCATAGGGATATCGAAATCGATATGGATATCGAAATCGATATGGATATCGACATCCATACGGCTATCGAAATCGATATAGATATCGAAATCCATAGGGATACCAAAATCGATATAGATATCGAAATCCATAGGGATATCGAAATCGATATGGATATTGAAATCGATATGGATATTCGATATCAAAATGGATATCGAAATTCATAGGGATATCGAAATAAATAGGGATATCGAAATCCATAGGGATATCGAAATCGATATGGATACCGAAATTGATACATATATCGAAATTCATAGTGATATCGAAATCCATAGGGATATCGAAATAAATAGGGATATCGAAATCCATAGGGATATCGAAATCCATATGGATATCGAAATCGATATTGATATCGAAATTTCGATATCCATATCGAAATCGATATGGATATCGAAATCCATCGGGATACCGAAGTCCATAGGGATATCGAAATCCATAGGGATATCGAAATCGATATGGATACCGAAATTGATACGGATATCGAAATCCAAAGGGAAATCGGAATCCATAGGGATATCGAAATCCATAGGGATATCGAAATCCATTTGGATATCGAAATCGATATGGACATCGAAATCCATAGGGATATCGAAATCGATATGGATACCGAAATTTATACGGATATCGAAATCCATATGGATATCGAAATCCATAGGGATATTGAAATCGCTATGGATATCGAAATCCATAGGGATGTCGAAATCGAAATGGATACCGAAATTTATACGGATATCGAAATCCATAGGGATATCGAAATCCATAGGGATATCGAAATCGATATGGGTATTGAAATCCATAGGGATATCGAAATCGATATGGATATCGAAATCCATAGAGATACCGAAATCGATAGAGATATCGAAATCCAAAGGGATATCGAAATCCATAGGGATATCGAAATCAATAGGGATATCGAAATCCATAGGGATATCGAAATCGATATGGATACCGAAATTGATACGGATATCGAAATTCATAGTGATATCGAAATCCATAGGGATATCGAAATAAATAGGGATATCGAAATCCATAGGCATATCGAAATCGATATGGATACCGAAATTGATATGGATATCGAAATTCATAGTGATATCGAAATCCATAGCGATGTCGAAATCCATAGGGATATCGAAATCCATAGGGATATCGAAATCCATAGGGATATCGAAATCGATATGGATATCGAAATCGATATGGATATCGAAATCCATAGGGATATCTAAATCGATATGGATATCGAAATCCATAGGGATATCGAAATCGATATGGATATCGAAATCGATATGGATATCGACATCCATACGGCTATCGAAATCGATATAGATATCGAAATCCATAGGGATACCAAAATCGATATGGATATCGAAATCCATAGGGATATCGAAATCCATAGGGATATCGAAATCCATAGGGATATCGAAATCGATATGGATACCGAAATCCATAGGGATATCAAAATCGATATGGATATCGAAATCCATAGGGATATCGAAATCCATAGGGATATCGAAATCCATAGGGATATCGAAATCGATATGGATACCGAAATTTATACGGATATCGAAATCCATATGGATATCGAAATCCATAGGGATATCGAAATCGATATGGATATCGAAATCCATAGGGATATCGAAATTGATATGGATATCGTAATCCATAGGGATATCGAAATTGATATGGATATCGTAATCCATAGGGATACCGATTTCGATATGGGTATCGAAATCCAAAGGGATACCGAAATCGATAAAGATATCGAAATCCAAAGGGATATCGAAATCCATAGGGATATCGAAATCCATAGGGATATCGAAATCCATAGCGATATCGAAATCGATATGCATATCGAAATCGATATGGATATGAATCGATATGGATATCGAAATCCATATGGATATCGAAATCCATACGGATATCGAAATCGATTTTGATATCGAAATCCATAGGGATATCGAAAGCGATATGGATATCGAAATCCATAGGGATATCTAAATCGATATGGATATCGAAATCCATAGGGATATCGAAATCGATATGGATATCGAAATCGATATGGATATCGACATCCATACGGCTATCGAAATCGATATGGATATCGAAATCCATAGGGATACCGAAATCGATATGGATATCGAATTCCATAGGGACATCGAAATCGATAAGGATATCGAAATCCATAGGGATATCGAAATCGATATGGATACCGAAATCCATAGGGATATCGAAATCGATATGGATATCGAAATCCATAGGGATATCGAAATCCATAGGGATATCGAAATCGATATGGATACCGAAATCCATACGGATATCGAAATCCATATGGATATCGAAATCCATAGGGATATCGAAATCGATATGGATATCGAAATCCATAGGGATATCGAAATTGATATGGATATCGAAATCCATAGGGATATCGAAATTGATATGGATATCGTAATCCATAGGGATACCGAAATCGATATGGGTATCGAAATCCATAGGGATACCGAAATCGATAAAGATATCGAAATCCATAGGGATATCGAAATCCATAGGGATATCGAAATCCATAGGGATATCGAAATCCATAGCGATATCGAAATCGATATGGATACCGAAATTGATATGGATATATCCACATATCGAAATCCATATGGATATCGAAATCCATACGGATATCGAAATCGATATTGATATCGAAATCCATAGGGATATCGAAAGCGATATGGATATCGAAATCCATAGGGATACCGAAATCGATATGTGATATCGAAATCCATAGGGATACCGAAATCGATAAAGATATCGAAATCCATATGGATATCGAAATCCATAAAGATATCGAAATCCATAGGGATATCGAAATCCATATCGATATCGAAATCGATATGGATACCGAAATAATGGATATATGGCACATATCGAAATCCATATGGATATCAGAAATCGATATGGATATCGAAATCTCGATAGTCCATATCGAAATCGATATGGATATCGAAATCGATATGGATATCGAAATGATCCATAGGGATATCGAAATCCATAGGGATATCGAAATCGATATGGATATCGAAATCGATACGGATATCGAAATCCATAGGGATATCGAAATCCATAGGGATATCGAAATCCATATGGATACCGAAATCGATATGGATATCGAAATCCATATGGATATCGAAATCCATATGGATATCGAAATCCATAGGGATATCGAAATCCATATGGATATCGAAATCGATATGGATATCGAAATCCATAGGGATATCGAAATCGATATGGATATCGAAATTCATATGGATATCGAAATCCATATGGATATCGAAATCCATAGGGATATTGAATCATATGGATATCGAAATCCATAGGGATGTCGAAATCCATATGGATATCGAAATCCATATGGATATCGAAATCGATATGGATATCGAAATCCATAGGGATATCGAAATCCATAGGGATATCGAAATCCATAGGGATATCGAAATCCATAGCGATATCGAAATCGATATGGATACCGAAATTGATATGGATATCGAAATCCATAGGGATACTCGAAATCGATATGGATATCGAAATCCATAGGGATATCGAAATCGATTTGGATATCGAAATCCATAGGGATACCGAAATCGATATGGATATCGAAATCCATAGAGATATCGAAATCGCTATGGATATCGAAATCCATATGGATATCGAAATCCATAGGGATATCGAAATCCATAGGGATATCGAAATCCATATGGATATCGAAATCGATATGGATATGATCCAAGGGATATCGAAATCCATATGGATATCGAAATCCATATGGATATCGAAATCGATATGGATATCGAAATCCATAGGGATATCGAAATCGATATGGATATCAAAATCCATAGGGATATCGAAATCGATATAGATATCGAAATCCATAGGGATATCGAAATCGATATGGATATCGAAATCCATAGGGATATCGAAATCGATATGGATATCGAAATCCATATCGATATCGAAATCCATAGCGATATCGAAATCCATATGGATATCGAAATCCATATGGATATCGAAATCGATATGGATACCGAAATCGATACGGATATCAAAATCCATAAGGATATCGAAATCCATAGGGATATCGAAATCCATAGGGATATCGAAATCCATAGGGATATCGAAATCGATATGGATACCGAAATTGATACGGATATCGAAATCCATATGGATATCGAAATCCATAGGGATATCGAAATCGATATGGATATCGAAATCCATATGGATATCGAAATCGATATGGATATCGAAATCCATAGGGATATCGAAATCGATATGGATATCGAAATCCATATGGATATCGAAATCGATATGGATATCGAAATCCATATGGATATCGAAATCCATAGGGATATCGAAATCGATATGGATATCGAAATCCATAGGGATATCGAAATCGATGTTGGATATCGAAATCTATAGGGATATGGAAATCCATAAGGATATCGAAATCCATAGGGATATCGAAATCGATATGGATATCGAAATCCATAGGGATATCGAAATCGATATGGATATCGAAATCCATAGGGATATCGAAATCCATATGGATATCGAAATCCATAGGGATATCGAAATCGATATGGATATCGAAATCGATATGGATATCGAAATCCATAGGGATATCGAAATCCATAGGGATATCGAAATCCATAGGGATATCGAAATCCATAGGGATATCGAAATCCATAGGGATATCGAAATCGATATGGATATCGAAATCCATAGGGATATCGAAATCGATATGGATATCGAAATCCATATGAATATCGAAATCGATATGGATATCGAAATCGATATGGATATCGAAATCCATAGGGATTATCGAAATCGATATGGATATCAAAATCCATAGGGATATCGAAATCGATATGGATATCGAAATCCATAGGGATATCGAAATCCATAGCGATATCGAAATCGATATGGATATCGAAATCGATATGGATATCGAAATCCATATGGATATCGAAATCCATATGGATATCGAAATCGATATGGATATCGAAATCCATAGGGATACCGAAATCGATATGGATATCGAAATCCATAGGGATATCGAAATCCATAGGGATATCGAAATCCATAGTGGATATCGAAATCGATATGGATATCGAAATCCATAGGGATATCGAAATCCATATGGATATCGAAATCGATATGGATATCGAAATCGATATGGATATCGAAATCGATATGGATATCGAAATCCATATGGATATCGAAATCGATATGGATATCGAAATCCATAGGGATATCGAAATCGATATGGATATCGAAATCCATATGGATATCGAAATCGATATGGGATATCGAAATCGATATGGATACCGAAATCGATATGGATATCGAAATCCATAAGGGATATCGAAATCCATAGGGATATCGAAATCCATAGGGATATCGAAATCCATAGGGATATCCTCGAAATCGACTATGGATATCGAAATCGATAATGGATATGAATCCATAGGGATATCGAAATCCATATGGATATCGAAATCCATATGGATATCGAAATCGATATGGATATCGAAATCCATAGGGATATCAGAAATCGATATGGATATCGAAATCCATAGGGATACCGAAATCGATATGTGATATCGAAATCCAAAGGGATATCGAAATCGATATGGATATCGAAATCCATAGGGATATCAGAAATCCATAGGGATATCGAAATCCATAAGGATATCGAAATCCATAGCGATATCGAAATCGATATGGATATCGAAATCGAATATGGATTCGATATCCATAGGGATATCGAAATCCATATGGATATCGAAATCGATATGGATATCGAAATTTCGATATGGATATCGAAATCGATATGGATATCGAAATCCATAGGGATACCGAAGTCCATAGGGATATCGAAATCCATAGGGATATCGAAATCCATGGATACCGAAATCGATATGGATATCGAAATCCATAAGGGATATCGAAATCCATAAGGATATCGAAATCGATATGGATATCGAAATCGATAGGGATATCGAAATCCAAAGGGATATCGAAATCCATAGGGATATCGAAATCCATATGGATATCGAAATCCATTAGAATATCGAAATCGATATGGATATCGAAATCCATAGGGATATCGAAATCGATATGGATACCGAAATCTATATGGATATCGAAATCCATATGGATATCGAAATCCATAGGGATATTGAAATCGATATAGATATCGAAATCCATAGGGATATCGAAATCGATATGGATATCGAAATCCATAGGGATATCGAAATCGATATGGATATCGAAATCCATAGGGATACCGAAATCGATATGGATATCGAAATCCATAGGGATATCGAAATCGATAGGGATATCGAAATCCATAGAGATATCGAAATCCATAGGGATATCGAAATCGAGAAATTGATATGGATATCGAAATCCATAGGGATACCGAAATCGATATAGATATCGAAATCCATAGGGATATCGAAATCGATATGGATATCGAAATCCATAGGGATACCGAAATCGATATGGATATCAAAATTCATAGGGATACCGGAAATCGATAAAGATATCGAAATCCATAGGGATACCGAAATCGATATGGATATCGAAATCCATAGGGATACCGAAATCGATATGGATATCGAAATCCATATGGATATCGAAATCGCATATGGATATCGAAATCCATAGGGATATCGAAATCCATATGGATATCGAAATCCATAGCGATATCGAAATCGATAATGGATACCGAAATCGATATGGATATATCCCATATCAATCGATATGGATATCGAAATCCATAGGGATATCGAAATCGATATTGGATATCGAAATCCATAGGGATATCGAAATCGATATGGATATCAAATCAGATACAGGTCGTATGGATATCAAAATCCATAGGGATACCGAAATCGATATAGATATCGAAATCCGATAGGGATATCGAAATCCATTAGAGATATCGAAACCCATAGGGATATCGAAATCGATATGGATACCGAAATCGATATGGATATCGAAATCCATAGGGATACCGAAATCGATATAGATATCGAAATCCTTAGAGATATCGAAATCGATATGGATACCGAAATCGATATGGATATCGAAATCCATAGGGATAATCGAAATCCATAGGGATATCGAAATCCATAGGGATATCGAAATCGATATGGATACCGAAATCTGATCGGATATCGAAATCCATATGGATATCGAAATCGATATGGATATCGAAATCCATATGGATATCGAAATCCATAGGATATCGAAATCGATATGGATATCGAAATCCATAGGGATATCGAAATCGATATGGATATTGAAATCGATATGGATATCGAAATCCATAATGGATATCGAAATCCATAGGGATATCGAAATCCATAGGGATATCGAAATCGATATGGATATCGAAATCCATACGGATATCGTAATCCGATATGGATATCGAAATCTATAGGGATATCGGGAAATCAATAGGGATATCGAAATCCATAGGGATATCGAAATCCGATATGGATACCGAAATCCATAGGGATAATCAAAATCCGATATGGGATATCGAAATCCATAGGGATATCGAAATCCATAGAGATATCGAAATCCATAGGGATATCGAAATCCATAGGGATACCGAAATCGATATGGATATCGAAATCCATAGGGATATCGAAATCCATAGGGATATCGAAATCCATAGGGATATCGAAATCCATAGGGATATCGAAATCCATAGGGATATCGAAATCGATATGGATATCGAAATCCATAGGGATATCGAAATCGATAGTGGATATCGAAATCCATAGGGATATCGAAATCGATATGGATATCAGAAATCGATATGGATATCGAAATCCATACGGATATCGTAATCGATATGGATATCGAAATCCATAGGGATACCGAAATCGATAAAGATATCGAAATCCAAAGGGATATCGAAATCCATACGGATATCGAAATCGATATGGATATCGAAATCGATATGGATATCGAAATCGATAATGGATATCGAAATCCATAGGGATATCGAAATCGATATGGATATCGAAATCCATAGGGATACCGAAAGCGATATGGATATCGAAATCCATAGGGATATCGAAATCCATATGGATATCGAAATCCATATTGATATCGAAATCGATATGGATACCGAAATTTATACGGATATCGAAATCCATATGGGGATATCGAATCCATAGGGATATCGAAATCGATATGGATATCGAAATCCATAGGGATATCGAAATCGATATGGATATCGAAATCCATAGGGATATCGAAATTGATATGGATATCGAAATCCATAGGGATACCGAAATCGATATGGATATCGAAATCCATAAGGATACCGAAATCGATAAAGATATCGAAATCCATAGAGATATCGAAATCCATAGGGATATCGAAATCCATAGGGATATCGAAATCCATAGGGATATCGAAATCGATATGGATACCGAAATTGAAATGGATATATAGATATCGAAATCCATATGGATATCGAAATCCATAGGGATATCGAAATCGATATGGATATCGAAATCCATAGGGATATCGAAATCGATATGGATATCGAAATCCACAGGGATACCGAATTCGATATGTGATATCGAAATCCATAGGAATATCAAAATCGATATGGATATCGAAATCGATATGGATATCGAAATCCATATGGATATCGAAATCCATAGGGATATCGAAATCGATATGGATACCGAAATCGATATGGATATGATCCAACATATCGAAATCCATATGGATATCGAAATCGATATTGATATCGAAATTTCGATATCCATATCGAAATCGATATGGATATCGAAATCCATCAGGATATCGAAGTCCATAGGGGATATCGAAATCCATAGGGATATGGAAATCGATATGGATACCGAAATTGATACGGATATCGAAATCTAAAGGGATATCGAAATCCATAGGGATATCGAAATCGATATGGATACCGAAATTGATACGGATATCGAAATCCATAGGAAATCGGAATCCATAGGGATATCGAAATCCATAGGGATATCGAAATCCATTTGGATATCGAAATCGATATAGACATCGAAATCCATAGGGATATCGAAATCGATATGGATACCGAAATTTATACGGATATCGAAATCCATATGGATATCGAAATCCATAGGGATATCGAAATCGATATGGATATCGAAATCCATAGGGATGTCGAAATCGAAATGGATAACGAAATCCATAGGGATATCGAAATTGATATGGATATCGAAATCCATAGGGATACCGAAAGCGATATGGATATCGAAATCCAAAGGGATATCGAAATCCATAGGGATATCGAAATCCATAGGGATATCGAAATCCATAGCGATATCGAAATCGATATGGATACCGAAATTGATATGGATATGATCCACATATCGAAATCCATATGGATATCGAAATCCATAGGGATATCGAAATCGATATTGATATCGAAATCCATAGGGATATCGAAATCGATATGGATATCGAAATCCATAGGGATACCGGAGTCGATATGGATATCAAAATTCAAAGGGATACCGAAATCGATAAAGATATCGAAATCCAAAGGGATATCGAAATCCATAGGGATATCGAAACCCATAGCGATATCGAAATCGATATGGATACCGAAATTGATATAGATATCGAAATCCATAGCGATACCGAAATCGATATGGATATCGAAATCCATCGGGATACCGAAATCGATATGGATACCGAAATTGATACGGATATCAAAATCCAAAGGGTAATCGAAATCCATAGGGATATCGAAATCTATAGGGATATCGAAATCCATAGGGACATCGAAATCGATATGGATACCGAAATTGATCGGATATCGAAATCCAAAGGGAAATCGGAATCCATAGGGATATCGAAATCCATAGGGATATCGAAATCCATATGGATATCGAAATCGATATGGACATCGAAATCCATAGGGATATCGAAATCGATATGGATATTGAAATCGATATGGATATCGCAATCGAAATGGATATCGAAATCCATAGGGATATCGAAATCCATAGGGATATAGAAATCGATATGGATATCGAAATCCATACGGATATCGTAATCGATTTGGATAACGAAATCTATAGGGATATGGAAATCAATAAGTATCGAAATCCATAGGGATATCGAAATCGATATGGATACCGAAATCCATAGGGATAACAAAATCGATATGGACATCGAAATCCATAGGGATATCGAAATCCATAGGGATATCGAAATGCATAGGGATAACGAAATCGATATGGATACCGAAATCGATATGGATATCGAAACCCATAGGGATATAGAAATCCAAAGGGATATCGAAATCCATAGGGATATCGAAATCCATAGGGGTATCGAAATCCATAGGGATATCGAAATCGATATGGATATCGAAATCCATAGGGATATCGAAATCGATATGGATATCGAAATCCATAGGAATATCGAATTCGATATGGATATAGAAATCGATATGGATATCGAAATCCATACGGATATCGTAATCGATATGGATATCAAAATCCATAGGGATACCGAAATCGATAAAGATATCGAAATACAAAGGGATATCGAAATCCATAGGGATATCGAAATCGATATGGATATTGAAATCGATATGGATATCGAAATCGAAATGGATAACGAAATCCATAGGGATATCGAAATTGATATGGATATCGAAATCCATAGGGATACCGAAAGCGATATGGATATCGAAATCCAAAGGGATATCGAAATCCATAGGGATATCGAAATCCATAGTGATATCGAAATCGATATGGATACCGAAATTTATACGGATATCGAAATCCATATGGATATCGAAATCCATAGGGATATCGAAATCGATATGGATATCGAAATCCATAGGGATATCGAAATTGATATGGATATCGTAATCCATAGGGATATCGAAATTGATATGGATATCGTAATCCATAGGGATACCGAAATCGATATGGGTATCGAAATCCAAAGGGATACCGAAATCGATAAAGATATCGAAATCCAAAGGGATATCGAAATCCATAGGGATATCGAAATCCATAGGGATATGGAAATCCATAGCGATATCGAAATCGATATGCATACCGAAATTGAAATGGATATATCCACATATCGAAATCCATATGGATATCGAAATCCATACGGATATCGAAATCGATATTGATATCGAAATCCATAGGGATATCGAAAGCGATATGGATATCGAAATCCATAGGGATACCGAAATCGATATGTGTATCGAAATCCAAAGGGATACCGAAATCGATAAAGATATCGAAATCCAAAGGGATATCGAAATCCATAAGTATATCGAAATCCATAGCGATATCGAAATCGATATGCATACCGAAATTGAAATGGATATATCCACATATCGAAATCCATATGGATATCGAAATCGATATTGATATCGAAATTTCGATATCCATATCGAAATCGATATGGATATCGAAATCCATCGGGATACCGAAGTCCATAGGGATATCGAAATCCATAGGGATATCGAAATCGATATGGATACCGAAATTGATACGGATATCGAAATCTAAAGGGATATCGAAATCCATAGGGATATCGAAATCGATATGGATACCGAAATTGATACGGATATCGAAATCCAAAGGGAAATCGGAATCCATAGGGATATCGAAATCCATAGGGATATCGAAATCCATTTGGATATCGAAATCGATATAGACATCGAAATCCATAGGGATATCGAAATCGATATGGATACCGAAATTTATACGGATATCGAAATCCATATGGATATCGAAATCCATAGGGATATTGAAATCGCTATGGATATCGAAATCAATAGGGATGTCGAAATCGAAATGGATAACGAAATCCATAGGGATATCGAAATTGATATGGATATCGAAATCCATAGGGATACCGAAAGCGATATGGATATCGAAATCCAAAGGGATATCGAAATCCATAGGGATATCGAAATCCATAGGGATATCGAAATCCATAGCGATATCGAAATCGATATGGATACCGAAATTGATATGGATATCGAAATCCATAGGGATACCGAATTCGATATGGATATCGAAATCCATAGGGAAATCGAAATCGATTTGGATATCGAAATCCATAGGGATACCGAAATCGATATGGATATCGAAATCCATAGGATATCGAAATCGCTATGGATATCGAAATCCATAGGGAAATCGAAATCCATAGGGATATCGAAATCGAAATGGATACCGAAATTGATATGGATATATCCAGATATCGAAATCCATATGGATATCGAAATCCATAGGGATATCGAAATCGATATTGATATCGAAATCCATAGGGATATTGAAATCGATATGGATATCGAAATCCATAGGGGTACCGGAGTCGATATGGATATCAAAATTCAAAGGGATACCGAAATCGATAAAGATATCGAAATCCAAAGGGATATCGAAATCCATAGGGATATCGAAACCCATAGCGATATCGAAATCGATATGGATACCGAAATTGATATAGATATCGAAATCCATAGGGATACCGAAATCGATATGGATATCGAAATCCATCGGGATACCGAAATCGATATGGATACCGAAATCCAAAGGGTAATCGAAATCCATAGGGATATCGAAATCTATAGGGATATCGAAATCCATAGGGACATCGAAATCGATATGGATACCGAAATTGATACGGATATCGAAATCCAAAGGGAAATCGGAATCCATAGGGATATCGAAATCCATAGGGATATCGAGATCCATATGGATATCGAAATCGATATGGACATCGAAATCCATAGGGATATCGAAATCGATATGGATATTGAAATCGATATGGATATCGAAATCGAAATGGATATCGAAATCCATAGGGATATCGAAATCCATAGGGATATAGAAATCGATATGGATATCGAAATCCATACGGATATCGTAATCGATTTGGATAACGAAATCTATAGGGATATCGAAATCAATAGGTATCGAAATCCATAGGGATATCGAAATCGATATGGATACCGAAATCCATAGGGATAATAAAATCGATATGGACATCGAAATCCATAGGGATATCGAAATCCATAGGGATATCGAAATGCATAGGGATAACGAAATCGATATGGATACCGAAATCGATATGGATATGGAAACCCATAGGGATATAGAAATCCAAAGGGATATCGAAATCCATAGGGATATCGAAATCCATAGGGGTATCGAAATCCATAGGGATATCGAAATCGAAATGGATATCGAAATCCATAGGGATATCGAAATCGATATGGATATCGAAATCCATAGGAATATCGAATTCGATATGGATATAGAAATCGATATGGATATCGAAATCCATACGGATATCGTAATCGATATGGATATCAAAATCCATAGGGATACCGAAATCGATAAAGATATCGAAATACAAAGGGATATCGAAATCCATAGGGATATCGAAATCGATATGGATATTGAAATCGATATGGATATCGAAATCGAAATGGATATCGAAATCCATAGCGATATAGAAATCAATGTGGATATCGAAATCGATAGGGATATCGAAATCGATATGGATATCGAAATCGATATGGATACCGAAATCGATATGGATATCGAAATACATAGGAATATCGAAATCGATATGGATATTGAAATCCATAGGGATATCGAAATCGATATGAATATCGAAATCCACAGGGATATCGAAATCGATATGGATATAGAAATCGATATGGATATCGAAATCGAAATGCCTATAGAAAGCCAAATGGATATCGAAATCCATGGGGATATCGAAATCGATATGGATATCGAAATCGATATAGATATCGAAATCCATACAGATATCGAAATCGATATGGATATTAAAATCCACAAGATACCAAAATCGATATGGATATCGAAATGCATAGGTATCGAAATCCATAGGGATATCAAAATCGATATGGATATCGAAATCGATATGGATACCGAAATTGATACGGATATCGAAATCCATATGGATATCGAAATCCATAGGGATATCGAAATCGATATTGATATCGAAATCCATAGGGATATCGAAATCGATATGGATATCGAAATTCATAAGGATATCCATATCGATATGGATATCGAAATCCATGGGGATATCGAAATCAATACGGATATCGAAATCGATATGGATACCGAAATTGATACGGATATCGAAATCCATATGGATATCGAAATCCATAGGGATATCGAAATCGATATGGATATCGAAATCCATAAGGATATCCATATCGATATGGATATCGAAATCCATAGGGACACCGAAATCGATAAACATATCGAAATCCAAAGGGATATCGAACTCCAAAGGGATATCGAAATCCATAGGGATATCGAAATAGATATGGATATCGAAATCCATAGGGATATCGAAATCGATATGGATATCGAAATCGATATGGATATCGAAATCGAAATGGATATCGAAATCCATAGGGATATAGAAATCGATATGGATATCGAAATCCAAAATCCATAGGGATACCGAAATCGCTAAAGATATCGAAATACAAACGGATATCGAAATCCATAGGGATATCGAAATCCAAAGGGATATCGAAATCGATATGGATACCGAAATCGATATGGATATCGAAACCCATAGGGATATCGAAATCCATAGGTATCGAAATCCATAGGGATATCGAAATGGATACCGAAATCCATAGGGATACCAAAATCGATATGGATATGGAAATCCATAGGGATATCGAAATCCATAGGGATATCGAAATTGATATGGATACCGAAATTGATACGGATATCGAAATCCATATGGATACCGAAATCCATAGGGATATCGAAATCGATATGGATATGGAAATCCATAGGGATATCGAAATCCATAGGGATATCGAAATCCATAGGTATTGAAATCCATAGGGATATCGAAATAAATACGGATATCGAAATCGATATGGATATCGAAATCCATAGGGATACCAAAATCGATATGGATATCGAAATCCATAGGGATGTCGAAATCCATAGGTATCGAAATCCATAGGGATATCGAAATCGATATGGATACCGAAATCCATAGGGATACCAAAATCGATATGGATATCGAAATCCATAGGGATATCGAAATCGATATGGATACCGAAATCCATAGGGATAACAAAATCGAAATGGATATCGAAATTCATAGGGATATCGAAATCGATATGGATATCGAAATCCACAGGGATACCAAAATCGATATGGATATCGAAATCCATAGGGGTATCGAAATCGATATGGATACCGAAATCCATAGGGATAACAAAATCGATATGGAAATCGAAATCCATAGGGATATCGAAATCTATAGGGATATCGAAATCGATATGAATACAGAAATCGATATGGATATCGAAACCCATAGGGATATAGAAATCCAAAGGTATATCGAAATCCATAGGGATATGGAAATCCAGAGGGATATCGAAATCGATATGGATACGGAAATCCAAAGGGATATCGAAATCCGAAGGGATATCGAAATCCATAGGGATATCGAAATCGATATGGATATCGAAATCCATAGGGATATCGAAATCGATATGGATATTGAAATCGATATGGATATCGAAATCGAAATGGATATCGAAATCCATAGGGATATAGAAATCGATATGGATATCGAAATCCATACGGATATCGTAATCGATATGGATATCAAAATCGATAAAGTTATCGAAATACAAAGGGATATCGAAATCCATAGGGATATCGAAATCCAAAGGGATATCGAAATCGATAAGGATACCGAAATCGATATGGATATCGAAACCCATAGGGATATAGAAATCCAAAGGGATATCGAAATCCACAGAGATATCGAAATCCATAGGGATATCGAAATCGATATGGATACCGAAATTAATACGGATATCGAAATTCATAGGGATATCGAAATCAATAGGGATATCGAAATCCATAGTGATATCGAAATCCATAGGGATATCGAAATCGATATGGATATCGAAATCCATAGGGATATCGAAATCGATATGGATATTGAAATCGATATAGATATCGAAATCGAAATGGCTATCGAAATCCATAGGGATATCGAAATCCATAGGGATATCGAAATCGATATGGATATCGAAATCGATATGGATATCGAAATCCATAGTGATATCGAAATCCATAGGTATCGAAATCCATAGGGATATCGAAATCGATATGGATACCAAAAGCCATAGGGATACCAAAATCGATATGGATATCGAAAACCATGGGGATATCGAAATCCATAGGGATATCGAAATCGATATGGATACCGAAATTGATACGGATATCCAAATACATATGGATATCGAAATCGATATGGATATCGAAATCCATAAAGATATCGAAATCGATATGGATATCGAAATCCATAAGGATATCGAAATCGATATGGATATCGAAATCCATAGGGATACCGAAATCGATAAAGATATCGAAATCCAAAGGGATATCGAAATCCATAGGGATATCGAAATCCATAGGGATATCGAAATCCATAGGGATATCGAAGTCGATATGGATACCGAAATCGATATGGATTTCGAAATCCATAGGGGTATCGAAATCGATATGGATATCGAAATCAATATGGATATCGAAATCGATATGGAAATCCATAGGGATATCGAAATCCATAGGGATATCGAAATCGATATGGATACCGAAATTGATGCGGATATCGGAATCCATATGGATATCGAAATCCATAGGGATATCGAAATCGATATGGATATTGAAATCCATAGGGATATCGAAATCCATAGGGATATCGAAATCGATATGGATATCGAAATCGATATGGATACCGAAATTCATAGGGATATCGAAATCGATATGGATATCGAAAGCCATAGGGATACCAAAATCGATATGGATATCGAAATCGAAATGGATATCGAAATCCATAGCGATATAGAAATCAATATGGATATCGAAATCGATAGGGATATCGAAATCGATATGGATATCGAAATCGATATGGATACCGAAATTGATATGGATATCGAAATACATAGGAATATCGAAATCGATATGGATATTGAAATCCATAGGGATATCGAAATCGATATGAATATCGAAATGCATAGGGATATCGAAATCGATATGGATATTGAAATCGATATGGATATCGAAATCGAAATGCCTATCGAAAGCCAAATGTATATCGAAATCCATGGGGATATCGAAATCGATATGGATATCGAAATCGATATAGATATCGAAATCCATACAGATATCGAAATCGATATGGATATTGAAATCCACAAGATACCAAAATCGATATGGATATCGAAATGCATAGGTATCGAAATCCATAGGTATATCAAAATCGATATGGATACCAATATCCATAGGGATACCAAAATCGATATGGATATCGAAATCCATGGGGATATCGAAATCAATACGGATATCGAAATCGATATGGATACCGAAATTGATACGGATATCGAAATCCATATGGATATCGAAATCCATAGGGATATCGAAATCGATATTGATATCCAAATCCATAGGGATATCGAAATCGATATGGATATCGAAATCCATAAGGATATCCATATCGCTATGGATATCGAAATCCATAGGGACACCGAAATCGATAAACATATCGAAATCCAAAGGGATATCGAAATCCAAAGGGATATCGAAATCCATAGGGATATCGAAATCGATATGAATATCGAAATCCATAGGGATATCGAAATCGATATGGATATCGAAATCGATATGGATATCGAAATCGATATGGATATCGAAATCGAAATGGATATCGAAATCCATAGGGATATAGAAATCGATATGGATATCGAAATCCAAAATCCATAGGGATACCGAAATCGCTAAAGATATCGAAATACAAAGGGATATCGAAATCCATAGGGATATCGAAATCCAAAGGGATATCGAAATCGATATGGATACCGAAATCGATATGGATATCGAAACCCATAGGGATATCGAAATCCATAGGTATCGAAATCCATTGGGATATCGAAATGGATACCGAAATCCATAGGGATACCAAAATCGATATGGATATCGAAATCCATAGGGATATCGAAATTGATATGGATGCCGAAATTGATACGGATATCGAAATCCATATGGATACCGAAATCCAAAGGGATATCAAAATCCATAGGTATCGAAATCCATAGGGATATCGAAATAAATACGGATATCGAAATCGATATGGATATCGAAATCCATAGGGATACCAAAATCGATATGGATATCGAAATCCATAGGGATGTCGAAATCCATAGGTATCGAAATCCATAGGGATATCGAAATCGATATGGATACCGAAATCCATAGGGATACCAAAATCGATATGGATATCGAAATCCATAGGGATATCGAAATCGATATGGATACCGAAATCCATAGGGATAACGAAATCGATATGGATATCGAAATTCATAGGGATATCGAAATCGATATGGATATCGAAATCCACAGGGATACCAAAATCGATATGGATATCGAAATCCATAGGGGTATCGAAATCGATATGGATACCGAAATCCATAGGGATAACAAAATCGATATGGAAATCGAAATCCATAGGGATATCGAAATCTATAGGGATATCGAAATCGATATGAATACAGAAATCGATATGGATATCGAAACCCATAGGGATATAGAAATCCAAAGGTATATCGAAATCCATAGGGATATGGAAATCCAGAGGGATATCGAAATCGATATGGATACGGAAATCCAAAGGGATATCGAAATCCAAAGGGATATCGAAATCCATAGGGATATCGAAATCGATATGGATATCGAAATCCATAGGGATATCGAAATCGATATGGATATTGAAATCGATATGGATATCGAAATCGAAATGGATATCGAAATCCATAGGGATATAGAAATCGATATGGATATCGAAATCCATACGGATATCGTAATCGATATGGATATCAAAATCGATAAAGTTATCGAAATACAAAGGGATATCGAAATCCATAGGGATATCGAAATCCATAGGGATATCGAAATCGATAAGGATACCGAAATCGATATGGATATCGAAACCCATAGGGATATAGAAATCCAAAGGGATATCGAAATCCACAGAGATATCGAAATCCATAGGGATATCGAAATCGATATGGATACCGAAATTGATACGGATATCGAAATTCATAGGGATATCGAAATCAATAGGGATATCGAAATCCATAGTGATATCGAAATCCATAGGGATATCGAAATTCAAAGGGATATCAAAATCGATATGGGTATTGAAATCCATAAGGATATCGAAATCGATATGGATACCGAAATTGATATGGATATCTAAATCCATAGGGATATCGAAATCGATATGGATATTGAAATCCATAGGGATATCGAAATCGATATGGATATCGAAATCCATAGGGATATCGAAATCGATATGGATATTGAAATCGATATAGATATCGAAATCGAAATGGCTATCGAAATCCATAGGGATATCGAAATCCATAGGGATATCGAAATCGATATGGATATCGAAATCCATAGTGATATCGAAATCCATAGGTATCGAAATCCATAGGGATATCGAAATCGATATGGATACCAAAAGCCATAGGGATACCAAAATCGATATGGATATCGAAAACCATGGGGATATCGAAATCCATAGGGATATCGAAATCGATATGGATACCGAAATTGATACGGATATCCAAATACATATGGATATCGAAATCGATATGGATATCGAAATCCATAAAGATATCGAAATCGATATGGATATCGAAATCCATAAGGATATCGAAATCGATATGGATATCGAAATCCATAGGGATACCGAAATCGATAAAGATATCGAAATCCAAAGGGATATCGAAATCCATAGGGATATCGAAATCCATAGGGATATCGAAATCCATAGGGATATCAAAATCGATATGGATACCGAAATCGATATGGATTTCGAAATCCATAGGGGTATCGAAATCGATATGGATATCGAAATCAATATGGATATCGAAATCGATATGGAAATCCATAGGGATATCGAAATCCATAGGGATATCGAAATCGATATGGATACCGAAATTGATGCGGATATCGGAATCCATATGGATATCGAAATCCATAGGGATATCGAAATCGATATGGATATTGAAATCCATAGGATATCGAAATCCATAGGGATATCGAAATCGATATGGATATCGAAATCGATATGGATATCGAAATTCATAGGGATATCGAGAATCGATATGGATATCGAAAGCCATAGGGATACCAAAATCGATATGGATATCGAAATCGAAATGGATATCGAAATCCATAGCGATATAGAAATCAATATGGATATCGAAATCGATAGGGATATCGAAATCGATATGGATATCGAAATCGATATGGATACCGAAATTGATATGGATATCGAAATCCATAGGAATATCGAGAATCGATATGGATATTGAAATCCATAGGGATATCGAAATCGATATGAATATCGAAATCCATAGGGATATCGAAATCGATATGGATATTGAAATCGATATGGATATCGAAATCGAAATGCCTATCGAAAGCCAAATGGATATCGAAATCCATGGGGATATCGAAATCGATATGGATATCGAAATCGATATAGATATCGAAATCCATACAGATATCGAAATCGATATGGATATTGAAATCCACAAGATACCAAAATCGATATGGATATCGAAATCCATAGGTATCGAAATCCATAGGTATATCAAAATCGATATGGATACCAATATCCATAGGGATACCAAAATCGATATGGATATCGAAATCCATGGGGATATCGAAATCAATACGGATATCGAAATCGATATGGATACCGAAATTGATACGGATATCGAAATCCATATGGATATCGAAATCCATAGGGATATCGAAATCGATATTGATATCGAAATCCATAGGGATATCGAAATCGATATGGATATCGAAATCCATAAGGATATCCATATCGCTATGGATATCGAAATCCATAGGGACACCGAAATCGATAAACATATCGAAATCCAAAGGGATATCGAAATCCAAAGGGATATCGAAATCCATAGGGATATCGAAATCGATATGAATATCGAAATCCATAGGGATATCGAAATCGATATGGATATCGAAATCGATATGGATATCGAAATCGATATGGATATCGAAATCGAAATGGATATCGAAATCCATAGGGATATAGAAATCGATATGGATATCGAAATCCAAAATCCATAGGGATACCGAAATCGCTAAAGATATCGAAATACAAAGGGATATCGAAATCCATAGGGATATCGAAATCCAAAGGGATATCGAAATCGATATGGATACCGAAATCGATATGGATATCGAAACCCATAGGGATATCGAAATCCATGGGTATCGAAATCCATTGGGATATCGAAATGGATACCGAAATCCATAGGGATACCAAAATCGATATGGATATCGAAATCCATAGGGATATCGAAATTGATATGGATGCCGAAATTGATACGGATATCGAAATCCATATGGATACCGAAATCCATAGGGATATCAAAATCCATAGGTATCGAAATCCATAGGGATATCGAAATAAATACGGATATCGAAATCGATATGGATATCGAAATCCATAGGGATACCAAAATCGATATGGATATCGAAATCCATAGGGATGTCGAAATCCATAGGTATCGAAATCCATAGGGATATCGAAATCGATATGGATACCGAAATCCATAGGGATACCAAAATCGATATGGATATCGAAATCCATAGGGATATCGAAATCGATATGGATACCGAAATCCATAGGGATAACAAAATCGAAATGGATATCGAAATTCATAGGGATATCGAAATCGATATGGATATCGAAATCCACAGGGATACCAAAATCGATATGGATATCGAAATCCATAGGGGTATCGAAATCGATATGGATACCGAAATCCATAGGGATAACAAAATCGATATGGAAATCGAAATCCATAGGGATATCGAAATCTATAGGGATATCGAAATCGATATGGATACAGAAATCGATATGGATATCGAAACCCATAGGGATATAGAAATCCAAAGGTATATCGAAATCCATAGGGATATGGAAATCCAGAGGGATATCGAAATCGATATGGATACGGAAATCCAAAGGGATATCGAAATCCAAAGGGATATCGAAATCCATAGGGATATCGAAATCGATATGGATATCGAAATCCATAGGGATATCGAAATCGATATGGATATTGAAATCGATATGGATATCGAAATCGAAATGGATATCGAAATCCATAGGGATATAGAAATCGATATGGATATCGAAATCCATACGGATATCGTAATCGATATGGATATCAAAATCGATAAAGTTATCGAAATACAAAGGGATATCGAAATGCATAGGGATATCGAAATCCAAAGGGATATCGAAATCGATAAGGATACCGAAATCGATATGGATATCGAAACCCATAGGGATATAGAAATCCAAAGGGATATCGAAATCCACAGAGATATCGAAATCCATAGGGATATCGAAATCGATATGGATACCGAAATTGATACGGATATCGAAATTCATAGGGATATCGAAATCAATAGGGATATCGAAATCCATAGTGATATCGAAATCCATAGGGATATCGAAATTCAAAGGGATATCAAAATCGATATGGGTATTGAAATCCATAAGGATATCGAAATCGATATGGATACCGAGATTGATATGGATATCTAAATCCATAGGGATATCGAAATCGATATGGATATTGAAATCCATAGGGATATCGAAATCGATATGGATATCGAAATCCATAGGGATATCGAAATCGATATGGATATTGAAATCGATATAGATATCGAAATCGAAATGGCTATCGAAATCCATAGGGATATCGAAATCCATAGGGATATCGAAATCGATATGGATATCGAAATCGATATGGATATCGAAATCCATAGTGATATCGAAATCCATAGGTATCGAAATCCATAGGGATATCGAAATCGATATGGATACCAAAAGCCATAGGGATACCAAAATCGATATGGATATCGAAAATAATGGGGATATCGAAATCCATAGGGATATCGAAATCGATATGGATACCGAAATTGATACGGATATCCAAATACATATGGATATCGAAATCCATAAAGATATCGAAATCGATATGGATATCGAAATCCATAAGGATATCGAAATCGATATGGATATCGAAATCCATAGGGATACCGAAATCGATAAAGATATCGAAATCCATAGGGATATCGAAATCCATAGGGATATCGAAATCCATAGGGATATCGAAATCCATAGGGATATCGAAATCGATATGGATACCGAAATCGATATGGATTTCGAAATCCATAGGGGTATCGAAATCGATATGGATATCGAAATCAATATGGATATCGAAATCGATATGGAAATCCATAGGGATATCGAAATCCATAGGGATATCGAAATCGATATGGATACCGAAATTGATGCGGATATCGGAATCCATATGGATATCGAAATCCATAGGGATATCGAAATCGATATGGATATTGAAATCCATAGGGATATCGAAATCCATAGGGATATCGAAATCGATATGGATATCGAAATCGATATGGATATCGAAATTCATAGGGATATCGAAATCGATATGGATATCGAAAGCCATAGGGATACCAAAATCGATATGGATATCGAAATCGAAATGGATATCGAAATCCATAGCGATATAGAAATCAATATGGATATCGAAATCGATAGGGATATCGAAATCGATATGGATATCGAAATCGATATGGATACCGAAATTGATATGGATATCGAAATACATAGGAATATCGAAATCGATATGGATATTAAAATCCATAGGGATATCGAAATCGATATGAATATCGAAATCGATATGGATATCGAAATTCATAGGGATATCGAAATCGATATGGATATCGAAAGCCATAGGGATACCAAAATCGATATGGATATCGAAATCGAAATGCCTATCGAAAGCCAAATGGATATCGAAATCCATTGGGATATCGAAATCGATATGGATATCGAAATCGATATAGATATCGAAATCCATACAGATATCGAAATCGATATGGATATTGAAATCCACAAGATACCAAAATCGATATGGATATCGAAATGCATAGGTATCGAAATCCATAGGTATATCAAAATCGATATGGATACCAATATCCATAGGGATACCAAAATCGATATGGATATCGAAATCCATGGGGATATCGAAATCAATACGGATATCGAAGTCGATATGGATACCGAAATTGATACGGATATTGAAATCCATATGGATATCGAAATCCATAGGGATATCGAAATCGATATTGATATCGAAATCCATAGGGATATCGAAATCGATATGGATATCGAAATCCATAAGGATATCCATATCGCTATGGATATCGAAATCCATAGGGACACCGAAATCGATAAACATATCGAAATCCAAAGGGATATCGAAATCCAAAGGGATATCGAAATCCGTAGGGATATCGAAATCGATATGAATATCGAAATCCATAGGGATATCGAAATCGATATGGATATCGAAGTCGATATGGATATCGAAATCGATATGAATATCGAAATCGAAATGGATATCGAAATCCATATGGATATAGAAATCGATATGGATATCGAAATCCAAAATCCATAGGGATACCGAAATCGCTAAAGATATCGAAATACAAAGGGATATCGAAATCCATAGGGATATCGAAATCCAAAGGGATATCGAAATCGATATGGATACCGAAATCGATATGGATATCGAAACCCATAGGGATATCGAAATCCATAGGTATCGAAATCCATTGGGATATCGAAATGGATACCGAAATCCATAGGGATACCAAAATCGATATGGATATCGAAATCCATAGGGATATCGAAATCCATAGGGATATCGAAATTGATATGGATGCGGAAATTGATACGGATATCGAAATCCATATGGATATCGAAATCCATAGGGATATCGAAATCGATATGGATTTGGAAATCCATAGGGATATCGAAATCCATAGGGATATCAAAATCCATAGGTATCGAAATCCATAGGGATATCGAAATAAATACGGATATCGAAATCGATATGGATATCGAAATCCATAGGGATACCAAAATCGATATGGATATCGAAATCCATAGGGATATCGAAATCCAGAGGTATCGAAATCCATAGGGATATCGAAATCGATATGGATACCGAAATCCATAGGGATACCAAAATCGATATGGATATCGAAATCCATAGGGATATCGAAATCGATATGGATACCGAAATCGATATGGATATCGAAATCGATATGGATATCGAAATCCATAGGGATATCGAAATCGATATGGATATCGAAATCCACAGGGATACAAAATCGATAGGGATATCGAAATCCATAGGGGTATCGAAATCGATATGGATACCGAAATCCATAGGGATAACAAGATCGATATGGAAATCGAAATCGATAGGGATATCGAAATCTATAGGGATATCGAAATCGATAGGGATACAGAAATCGATATGGATATCGAAATCCATAGGGATATAGAAATCCAAAGGTATATCGAAATCCATTGGGATATGGAAATCCATAGGGATATCGAAATCGATATGGATACGGAAATCAATAGGGATATCGAAATCCAAAGGGATATCGAAATCCATAGGGATATCGAAATCGATATGGATATCGAAATCCATAGGGATATCGAAATCGATATGGATATTGCAATCGATATGGATATCGAAATCGAAATGGATATCGAAATCCATAGGGATATCGAAATCGATATGGATATCGAAATCCATAGGGATATCGTAATCGATATGGATATCGAAATCCATAGGGATACCGAAATCGATAAAGATATCGAAATTCATAGGGATATCGAAATCCATATGGATATCGAAATCCATAGGGATATCGAAATCGATATGGATATCCGAAATCGATAGAGATATCGAAACCCATAGGTCGATATCGAAATCCATAGGGATATCGAAATCCATAGAGATATCGAAATCCATGGGATTCGAAATCGATATGGATACCGAAATTGATACGGATATCGAAATTCATAGGGATATCGAAATCAATTGGGATATCGAAATCCATAGTGATATCGAAATCCATAGGGATATCGAAATCAAGGATATCAAATCATGGGTATTGAAATCCATAAGGATATCGAAATCGATATGGATACCGAAATTGATATGGATATCTAAATCCATAGGGATATCGAAATCGATATGGATATTGAAATCCATAGGGATATCGAAATCGATATGGATATCGAAATCGATATGGATATTGAAATCGATATGGATATCGAAATCGAAATGGCTATCGAAATCCATAGGGATATCGAAATCGATATGGATATCGAAATCGATATGGATATCGAAATCGATATGGATATCGAAATCCATAGTGATATCGAAATCCATAGGTATCGAAATCCATAGGGATATCGAAATCGATATGGATACCAAAATCGATATGGATACCAAAATCGATATGGATATCGAAAACCATGGGGATATCGAAATCCATAGGGATATCGAAATCGATATGGATACCGAAATTGATACGGATATCCAAATACATATGGATATCGAAATCGATATGGATATCGAAATCCATAAAGATATCGAAATCGATATGGATATCGAAATCTATAAGGATATCGAAATCGATATGGATATCGACATCCATAGGGATACCGAAATCGATAAAGATATCGAAATCCAAAGGGATATCGAAATCCATAGGGATATCGAAATCCATAGGGATATCGAAATCCATAGGGATATCGAAATCGATATGGATACCGAAATCGATATGGATTTCGAAATCCATAGGGGTATCGAAATCGATATGGATATCCAAATCAATATGGATATCGAAATCGATATGGAAATCCATAGGGATATCGAAATCCATAGGGATACCGAAATTGATACGGATATCGAAATCCATATGGATATCGAAATCCATAGGGATATCGAAATCGATATGGATATCGAAATCCGTAGGGATATCGAAATCCATAGGGATATCGAAATCGATATGGATATCGAAATCGATATGGATATCGAAATCGATATGGATATCGAAATTCATAGGGATATCGAAATCAATATGGATATTGAAATCCATAGGGATATCGAAATCGATATGGATATCGAAATCCATAGGGATATCGAAATCGATATGGATATCGAAATCCATAGGGATATCGAAATCGATATGGACACCGAAATCCATAGGGATAACAAAATCGATATGGATATCGAAATCCATAGGGATATCGAAATCCATAGGGATATCGAAATCGATATGAACACAGAAATCGATATGGATATCGAAACCCATAGGGATATAGAAATCCAAAGGAATATCGGAATCCATAGGGAAATCGAAATCGATATGGATATCGAAATCGATATGGATACCAAAAGCCATAGGGATATCGAAATCGATATGGATACCGAAATTGATACGGATATCGAAATTCATAGGGATATCGAAATCCATAGTGATATCGAAATCCATAGGTATCGAAATCCATAGGGATATCGAAATCGATATGGATACCAAAAGCCATAGGGATATCGAAATCGATATGGATACCGAAATCCATAAAGATATCGAAATCGATATGGATACCAAAAGCCATAGGGATACCGAAATTGATACGGATATCGAAATCCATATGGATATCTAAATCCATAGGGATATCGAAATCGATATGGATTTTGAAATCCATAGGGATATCGAAATCGATATGGATATCGAAATCGATATGGATATTGAAATCGATATGGATATCGAAATCGAAATGGCTATCGAAATCCATAGGGATATCGAAATCGATATGGATATCGAAATCGATATGGATATCGAAATCCATAGTGATATCGAAATCCATAGGTATCGAAATTCATAGGGATATGGAAATCGATATGGATACCAAAAGCCATAGGGATACCAAAATCGATATGGATATCGAAAACCATGGGGATATCGAAATCCATAGGGATATCGAAATCGATATGGATACCGAAATTGATACGGATATCGAAATTCATAGGGATATCGAAATCAATAGGGATATCGAAATCCATAGGGATACCAAAATCGATATGGATATCTAAATCCATAGGGATATCGAAATCGATATGGATATTGAAATCCATAGGGATATCGAAATCGATATGGATATCGAAATCCATAGGGATATCGAAATCGATATGGATATCGAAATCGATATGGATATCGAAATCAATATGGATATCGAAAGCCATAGGGATACCAAAATCGATATGGATATCGAAATCCATAGGGATATCGAAATCGATATGGATATCGAAATCCATAGGGATATCGAAATCGATATGGATACCGAAATCCATAGGGATAACAAAATCGATATGGATATCGAAACACATAGGGATATAGAAATCCAAAGGGATATCGAAATCCACAGAGATATCGAAATCCATAGGGATATCGAAATCGATATGGATACCGAAATTGATACGGATATCGAAATTCATAGGGATATCGAAATCAATAGGGATATCGAAATCCATAGTGATATCGAAATCCATAGGGATATCGAAATTCAAAGGGATATCAAAATCGATATTGGTATCGAAATCCATAGGGATATCGAAATCGATATGGATACCAAAAGCCATAGGGATACCAAAATCGATATGGATATCGAAAACCATAGGGATATCGAAATCCATAGGGATATCGAAATCGATATGGATACCGAAATTGATACGGATATCCAAATACATATGGATATCGAAATCGATATGGATATCGAAATCCATAAAGATATCGAAATCGATATGGATATCGAAATCCATAAGGATATCGAAATCGATATGGATATCGAAATCCGTAGGGATACCGAAATCGATAAAGATATCGAAATCCATAGGGATATCGAAATCCATAGGGATATCGAAATCCATAGGGATATCCAAATCGATATGGATACCGAATTCGATGTGGATATCGAAATCCATAGGGGTATCGAAATCGATATGGATATTGAAATCAATATGGATATCGAAATCGATATGGAAATACATAGGGATATCGAAATCCATAGGGATATCGAAATCGATATGGATACCGAAATTGATGCGGATATCGAAATCCATATGGATATCGAAATCCATAGGGATATCGAAATCGATATGGATATCGAAATCCATAGGGATATCGAAATCCATAGGGATATCGAAATCGATATGGATGTCGAAATCGATATGGATATCGAAATTCTTAGGGATATCGAAATCGATTTGGATATCGAAAGCCATAGGGATACCAAAATCGATATGGATATCGAAATCGAAATGGATATCGAAATCCATAGCGATATAGAAATCAATATGGATATCGAAATCGATAGGGATATCGAAATCGATATGGATATCGAAATCGATATGGATACCGAAATTGATATGGATATCGAAATACATAGGAATATCGAAATCGATATAGATATTGAAATCCATAGGGATATCGAAATCGATATGAATATCGAAATCCATAGGGATATCGAAATCGATATGGATATCGAAATCGATATAGATATCGAAATCTATACAGATATCGAAATCGATATGGATATTGAAATCCACAAGATACCAAAATCGATATGGATATCGAAATGCACTAGGTATCTAGGGGAAATCCATAGGGATATCAAAATCGATATGGATACCAAAATCCATAGGGATACCAAAATCGATATGGATATCGAAATCCATAGGGATATCGAAATCAATACGGATATCGAAATCGATATGGATACCGAAATTGATACGGATATCGAAATCCATATGGATATCGAAATCCATAGGGATATCGAAATCGATATTGATATCGAAATCCATAGGGATATCGAAATCGATATGGATATCGAAATCCATAATGATATCCATATCGCTATGGATATCAAAATCCATAGGGACACCGAAATCGATAAACATATCGAAATCCAAAGGGATATCGAAATCCAAAGGGATATCGAAATCCATAGGGATATCGAAATCGATATGAATACCGAAATCCATAGGGATATCGAAATCGATATGGATATCGAAATCGATATGGATATCGAAATCGATATGGATATCGAAATCGAAATGGATATCGAAATCCATATGGATATAGAAATCGATATGGATATCGAAATCCAAAATCCATAGAGATACCGAAATCGCTAAAGATATCGAAATACAAAGGGATATCGAAATCCATAGGGATATCGAAATCCAAAGGGATATCGAAATCGATATGGATACCGAAATCGATATGGATATCGAAACTCCATAGGGATATCGAAATCCATAGATGTCAGGAAATCCATTGGGATATCGAAATGGATACCGAAATCCATATGGATACCAAAATCGATATGGATATCGAAATCCATAGGGATATCGAAATCCATAGGGATATCGAAATTGATATGGATGCCGAAATTGATACGGATATCGAAATCCATATGGATACCGAAATCCATAGGGATATCGAAATCGATATGGATATGGAAATCCATAGAGATATCGAAATCCATAGGGATATCGAAATCCATAGGTATCGAAATCCATAGGGATATCGAAATAAATACGGATATCGAAATCGATATGGATACCGAAATCCATAGGGATACCAAAATCGATATGGATATCGAAATCCATAGGGATGTCGAGAAATCCATAGGTATCGAAATCCATAGGGATATCGAAATTGATATGGATACCGAAATCCATAGGGATACCAAAATCGATATGGATACCGAAATCCATATGGATATCGAAATCGATATGGATACCGAAATCCATAGAGATAACAAAATCGAAATGGATATCGAAATTCATAGGGATATCGAAATCGATATGGATATCGAAATCCACAGGGATACCAAAATCGATATGGATATCGAAATCCATAGAGGTATCGAAATCGATATGGATACCGAAATCCATAGGGATAACAAAATCGATATGGAAACCGAAATCCATAGGGATATCGAAATCTATATGGATATCCAAATCGATATGAATACAGAAATCGATATGGATATCGAAACCCATAGGGATATAGAAATCCAAAGGTATATCGAAATCCATAGGGATATGGAAATCCAGAGGGATATCGAAATCCAAAGGGATATCGAAATCCATAGGGATATCGAAATCGATATGGATATCGAAATCCATAGGGATATCGAAATCGATATGGATATCGAAATCCATAGGGATATCGAAATCGATATGGATATCGAAATCGAAATGGATATCGAAATCCATAGGGATATAGAAATCGATATGGATATCGAAATCCATACGGATATCGTAATCGATATGGATATCAAAATCCATAGGGATACCGAAATCGATAAAGTTATCGAAATACAAAGGGATATCGAAATCCATAGGGATATCGAAATCAAAGGGATATCGAAATCGATATGGATACCGAAATCGATATGGATATCGAAATCCATAGGGATATAGAAATCCAAAGGGATATCGAAATCCATAGAGATATCGAAATCCATAGGGATATCGAAATCGATATGGATACCGAAATTGATACGGATATCGAAATTCATAGGGATATCGAAATCAATTGGGATATCGAAATCCATAGTGATATCGAAATCCATAGGGATATCGAAATCCAAAAGGATATCGAAATCGATATGGGTATTGAAATCCATAAGGATACCATGGTGATATCGAAATCCATAGGTATCGAAATCCATAGGGATATCGAAATCGATATGGATACCAAAAGCCATAGGGATACCAAAATCGATATGGATATCGAAAACCATGGGGATATCGAAATCCATAGGGATATCGAAATCGATATGGATACCGAAATTGATACGGATATCCAAATACATATGGATATCGAAATCGATATGGATATCGAAATCCATAAAGATATCGAAATCGATATGGATATCGAAATCTATAAGGATATCGAAATCGATATGGATATCGACATCCATATGGATACCGAAATCGATAAAGATATCGAAATCAAAGGATATCGAAATCCATAGGGATATCGAAATCCATATGGATATCGAAATCCATAGGGATATCGAAATCAATATGGATACCGAAATTGATATGGATTTCGAAATCCATAGGGGTATCGAAATCGATATGGATATCGAAATCAATATGGATATCGAAATCGATATGGAAATCCATAGGGATATCGAAATCCATATGGATACCGAAATTGATACGGATATCGAAATCCATATGGATATCGAAATCCATAGGGATATCGAAATCGATATGGATATCGAAATCCATAGGGATATCGAAATCCATAGGGATATCGAAATCGATATGGATATCGAAATCGATATGGATATCGAAATTCATAGGGATATCGAAATCAATATGGATATCGAAAGCCATAGGGATACCAAAATCGATATGGATATCGAAATCCATAGGGATATCGAAATCGATATGGATATCGAAATCCATAGGGATATCGAAATCCATAGGGATATCGAAATCGATATGAACACAGAAATCGATATGGATATCGAAACCCATAGGGATATAGAAATCCAAAGGAATATCGAAATCCATAGGGATATCGAAATCGATATGGATATCGAAATCGATATGGATATCGAAATCGATATGGATACCAAAAGCCATAGGGATACCAAAATCGATATGGATATCGAAATACAAAGGGATATCGAAATCCATAGGGATATGGAAATCCATAGGGATATCGAAATCGATATGGATACCGAAATTGATACGGATATCGAAATTCATAGGAATATCGAAATCCATAGGGATATCGAAATCCATAGTGATATCGAAATCCATAGGGATATCGAAATCCATAGGGATATCGAAATCGATATGGGTATTGAAATCCAAAGGTATATCGAAATCCATAGGGATATCGAAATCCAGAGGGATATCGAAATCGATATGGATACCGAAATCCATAGGGATATCGAAATCGATATGGATGCCGAAATCGATATGGATTTCGAAATCCATAGGGGTATCGAAATCGATATGGATATCGAAATCAATATGGATATCGAAATCGATATGGAAATCCATAGGGATATCGAAATCCATAGGGATATCGAAATCGATATGGATACCGAAATTGATACGGATATCGAAATCCATATGGATATCGAAATCCATAGGGATATCGAAATCGATATGGATATTGAAATCCATAGGGATATCGAAATCGATATGGATATCGAAATCTATAAGGATATCGAAATCGATATGGATATCGACATCCATAGGGATACCGAAATCGATAAAGATATCGAAATCCAAAGGGATATCGAAATCCATAGGGATATCGAAATCCATAGGGATATCGAAATCCATAGGGATATCGAAATCGATATGGATACCGAAATCGATATGGATTTCGAAATCCATAGGGGTATCGGAAATCGATATGGATATCGAAATCAATATGGATATCGAAATCGGATATCGAAATCCATAGGGATATCGAAATCCATATGGATACCGAAATTGATACGGATATCGAAATCCATATGGATATCGAAATCCATAGGGATATCGAAATCGATATGGATATCGAAATCCAAAGGGATATCGAAATCCATAGGGATATCGAAATCGATATGGATATCGAAATCGATATGGATATCGAAATTCATAGGGATATCGAAATCGATATGGAAATCCATAGGGATATCGAAATCCATAGGGATATCGAAATCGATATGGATACCGAAATTGATACGGATATCGAAATCCATATGGATATCGAAATCCATAGGGATATCGAAATCGATATGGATATTGAAATCCATAGGGATATCGAAATCGATATGGATATCGAAATCGATATGGATATCGAAATCGATATGGATATCGACATCCATAGGGATACCGAAATCGATAAAGATATCGAAATCCAAAGGGATATCGAAATCCATAGGGATATCGAAATCCATAGGGATATCGAAATCCATAGGGATATCGAAATCGATATGGATACCGAAATCGATATGGATTTCGAAATCCATAGGGGTATCGAAATCGATATGGATATCGAAATCAATATGGATATCGAAATCGATATGGAAATCCATAGGGATATCGAAATCCATATGGATACCGAAATTGATACGGATATCGAAATCCATATGGATATCGAAATCCATAGGGATATCGAAATCGATATGGATATCGAAATCCAAAGGGATATCGAAATCCATAGGGATATCGAAATCGATATGGATATCGAAATCGATATGGATATCGAAATTCATAGGGATATCGAAATCAATATGGATATCGAAAGCCATAGGGATACCAAAATCGATATGGATATCGAAATCCATAGGGATATCGAAATCGATATGGATATCGAAATCAATATGGATATCGAAATCGATATGGAAATCCATAGGGATATCGAAATCCATAGGGATATCGAAATCGATATGGATACCGAAATTGATACGGATATCGAAATCCATATGGATATCGAAATCCATAGGGATATCGAAATCGATATGGATATTGAAATCCATAGGGATATCGAAATCGATATGGATATCGAAATCTATAAGGATATCGAAATCGATATGGATATCGACATCCATAGGGATACCGAAATCGATAAAGATATCGAAATCCAAAGGGATATCGAAATCCATAGGGATATCGAAATCCATAGGGATATCGAAATCCATAGGGATATCGAAATCGATATGGATACCGAAATCGATATGGATTTCGAAATCCATAGGGGTATCGAAATCGATATGGATATCGAAATCAATATGGATATCGAAATCGATATGGAAATCCATAGGGATATCGAAATCCATATGGATACCGAAATTGATACGGATATCGAAATCCATATGGATATCGAAATCCATAGGGATATCGAAATCGATATGGATATCGAAATCCAAAGGGATATCGAAATCCATAGGGATATCGAAATCGATATGGATATCGAAATCGATATGGATATCGAAATTCATAGGGATATCGAAATCAATATGGATATCGAAAGCCATAGGGATACCAAAATCGATATGGATATCGAAATCCATAGGGATATCGAAATCGATATGGATATCGAAATCCATAGGGATATCGAAATCCATAGGGATATCGAAATCGATATGAACACAGAAATCGATATGGATATCGAAACCCATAGGGATATAGAAATCCAAAGGAATATCGAAATCCATGGGGATATCGAAATCGATATGGATATCAAAATCGATATGGATACCAAAAGCCATAGGGATACCAAAATCGATATGGATATCGAAATCCATAGGGATATCGAAATCGATATGGATACCGAAATTGATACGGATATCGAAATTCATAGGGATATCGAAATCCATAGTGATATCGAAATCCATAGGTATCGAAATCCATAGGGATATCGAAATCGATATGGATACCAAAAGCCATAGGGATACCAAAATCGATATGGATATCGAAATCCAGAGGGATATCGAAATCGATATGGATACCGAAATCCATAGGGATACCGAAATCGATAAAGATATCGAAATACAAATGGATATCGAAATCCATAGGGATATCGAAATCCAAAGGGATAAGGAAATCGATATGGATACCGAAATCGATATGAATATCGAAACCCATACGGATATAGAAATCCAAAGGGATATCGAAATCCATAGAGATATCGAAATCCATAGTGATATCGAAATCGATATTAATACCGAAATCCATAGGGATACCGAAATCGATAAAGATATCGAAATACAAAGGGATATCGAAATCCATAGGGATATCGAAATCCAAAGGGATATCGAAATCGATATGGATACCGAAATTGATACGGATATCGAAATACATAGGAATATCGAAATCCATATGGATATCGAAATCCATAGTGATATCGAAATCTATAGGGATATCGAAATCCATAGGGATATCGAAATCGATATGGGTATTGAAATCCAAAGGTATATCGAAATCCATAGGGATATCGAAATCCAGAGGGATATCGAAATCGATATGGATACCGAAATCCATAGGGATATCGAAATCGATATGGATACCGAAATCGATATGGATTTCGAAATCCATAGGGGTATCGAAATCGATATGGATATCGAAATCAATATGGATATCGAAATCGATATGGAAATCCATAGGGATATCGAAATCTATAGGGATATCGAAATCGATATGGATACCGAAATTGATACGGATATCGAAATCCATATGGATATCGAAATCCATAGGGATATCGAAATCGATATGGATATCGAAATCGATATGGATATCGAAATTCATAGGGATATCGAAATCGATATGGATATCGAAAGCCATAGGGATACCAAAATCGATATGGATATCGAAATCGAAATGGATATCGAAATCCATAGCGATATAGAAATCAATATGGATATCGAAATCGATAGGGATATCGTAATAGAAATGGATATCGAAATCGATATGGATACCGAAGTTGATATGGATATCGAAATACATAGGAATATCGAAATCGATATGGATATTGAAATCCATAGGGATATCGAAATCGATATGAATATCGAAATCCATAGGGATATCGAAATCGATATGGATATTGAAATCGATATGGATATCGAAATCGAAATGCCTATCGAAAGCCAAATGGATATCGAAATCCATGGGGATATCGAAATCGATATGGATATCGAAATCGATATAGATATCGAAATCCATACAGATATCGAAATCGATATGGATATTGAAATCCACAAGATACCAAAATCGATATGGATATCGAAATGCATAGGTATCGAAATCCATAGGGATATCAAAATCGATATGGATACCAATATCCATAGGGATACCAAAATCGATATGGATATCAAAATCCATGGGGATATCGAAATCAATACGGATGTCGAAATAGATATGGATACCGAAATTGATACGGATATCGAAATCCATATGGATATCGAAATCCATAGGGATATCGAAATCGATATTGATATCGAAATCCATAGGGATATCGAAATCGATATGGATATCGAAATCCATAAGGATATCCATATCGATATGGATATCGAAATCCATAGGGACACCGAAATCGATAAACATATCGAAATCCAAAGGTATATCGAAATCCAAAGGGATATCGAAATCCATAGGGATATCGAAATCGATATGGATATCGAAATCCATAGGGATATCGAAATCGATATGGATATCGAAATCGATATGGATATCGAAATCGAAATGGATATCGAAATCCATAGGGATATAGAAATCGATATGGATATCGAAATCCAAAATCCATAGGGATACCGAAATCGCTAAAGATATCGAAATACAAAGGGATATCGAAATCCATAGGGATATCGAAATCCAAAGGGATATCGAAATCGATATGGATATCGAAACCCATAGGGATATCGAAATCCATAGGTATCGAAATCCATAGGGATATCGAAATGGATACCGAAATCCATAGGGATACCAAAATCGATATGGATATCGAAATCCATAGGGATATCGAAATCCATAGGGATATCGAAATTGATATGGATACCGAAATTGATACGGATATCGAAATCCATATGGATACCGAAATCCATAGGGATATCGAAATCGATATGGATATGGAAATCCATAGGGATATCGAAATCCATAGGGATATCGAAATCCATAGGTATCGAAATCCATAGGGATATCGAAATAAATACGGATATCGAAATCGATATGGATATCGAAATCCATAGGGATATCAAAATCGATATGGATATCGAAATCCATAGGGATGTCGAAATCCATAGGTATCGAAATCCATAGGGATATCGAAATCGATATGGATACCGAAATCCATAGGGATACAAAAATTGATATGGATATCGAAATCCATAGGGATATCGAAATCGATATGGATACCGAAATCCATAGGGATAACAAAATCGAAATGGATATCGAAATTCATAGGGATATCGAAATCGATATGGATATCGAAATCCACAGGGATACCAAAATCGATATGGATATCGAAATTCATAGGGATATCGAAATCGATATGGATACCGAAATCCATAGGGATAACAAAATCGATATGGAAATCGAAATCCATAGGGATATCGAAATCTATAGGGATATCGAAATCGATATGAATACAGAAATCGATATGGATATCGAAACCCATAGGGATATAGAAATCCAAAGGTATATCGAAATCCATAGGGATATGGAAATCCAGAGGGATATCGAAATCGATATGGATACGGAAATCCAAAGGGATATCGAAATCCAAAGGGATATAGAAATCCATAGGGATATCAAAATCGATTTGGATATCGAAATCCATAGGGATATCGAAATCGATATGGATATTGAAATCGATATGGATATCGAAATCGAAATGGATATCGAAATCCATAGGGATATAGAAATCGATATGGATATCGAAATCCATACGGATATCGTAATCGATATGGATATCAAAATCCATAGGGATACCGAAATCGATAAAGTTATCGAAATACAAAGGGATATCGAAATCCATAGGGATATCGAAATCCAAAGGGATATCGAAATCGATATGGATACCGAAATTGATATGGATATCTAAATCCATAGGGATATCGAAATCGATATGGATATTGAAATCCATAGGGATATCGAAATCGATATGGATATCGAAATCCATAGGGATATCGAAATCGATATGGATATTGAAATCGATATGGATATCGAAATCGAAATGGCTATCGAAATCCATAGGGATATCGAAATCCATAGGGATATCGAAATCGATAGGGATATCGAAATCGATATGGATATCGAAATCCATAGTGTTATCGAAATCCATAGGTATCGAAATCCATAGGGATATCGAAATCGATATGGATACCAAAAGCCATAGGGATACCAAAATCGATATGGATATCGAAAACCATGGGGATATCGAAATCCATAGGGATATCGAAATCGATATGGATACCGAAATTGATACGGATATCCAAATACATATGGATATCGAAATCGATATGGATATCGAAATCCATAAGGATATCGAAATCGATATGGATATCGAAATCCATAAGGATATCGAAATCGATATGGATATCGAAATCCATAGGGATACCGAAATCGATAAAGATATCGAAATCCAAAGGGATATCGAAATCCATAGGGATATCGAAATCCATAGGGATATCGAAATCCATAGGGATATCGAAATCGATATGGATACCGAAATCGATATGGATTTCGAAATCCATAGGGGTATCGAAATCGATATGGATATCGAAATCAATATGGATATCGAAATCGATATGGAAATCCATAGGGATATCGAAATCCATAGGGATATCGAAATCGATATGGATACCGAAATTGATACGGATATCGAAATCCATATGGATATCGAAATCCATAGGGATATCGAAATCGATATGGATATCGAAATCCATAGGGATATCGAAATCGATATGGATATCGAAATCGATATGGATATCGAAATTCATAGGGATATCGAAATCGATATGGATATCGAAAGCCATAGGGATACCAAAATCGATATGGATATCGAAATCCATAGGGATATCGAAATCGATATGGATATCGAAATCCATAGGGATATCGAAATCGATATGGATACCGAAATCCATAGGGATAACAAAATCGATATGGATATCGAAATCCATAGGGATATCGAAATCCATAGGGATATCGAAATCGATATGAACACAGAAATCGATATGGATATCGAAACCCATAGGGATATAGAAATCCAAAGGAATATCGAAATCCATAGGGATATCGAAATCCATAGGGATATCGAAATCGATATGGATACCAAAAGCCATAGAGATACCAAAATCGATATGGATATCGAAATCCATAGGGATATCGAAATCGATATGGATACCGAAATTGATACGGATATCGAAATTCATAGGGATATCGAAATCCATAGTGATATCGAAATCTATAGGTATCGAAATCCATAGGGATATCGAAATCGATATGGATACCAAAAGCCATAGGGATACCAAAATCGATATGGATATCGAAATCCATAGGGATATCGAAATCGATATGGATATCGAAATCCATAGGGATAACAAAATCGATATGGATATCGAAATCCATAGGGATATCGAAATCCATAGGGATGTCGAAATCGATATGAATACAGAAATCGATATGGATATAGAAATCCAAAGGGATATCGAAATCCATAGAGATATCGAAATCCATAGGGATATCGAAATCGATATGGATACCGAAGTCGATGTGGATATCGAAATCCAAAGGGATATCGAAATCCATAGGGATATGGAAATCCATAGGGATATCGAAATCGATATGGATACCGAAATTGATACGGATATCCAAATACATATGGATATCGAAATTCATAGGGATATCGAAATCCATAGGGATATCGAAATCCATAGTGATATCGAAATCCACAGGGATATCGAAATCCATAGGGATATCGAAATCGATATGGGTATTGAAATCCATAAGGATATCGAAATCCATAGGGATATCGAAATCCATAGGGATATCGAAATCCATAGGGATATCGAAATCCATAGGGATATCGAAATCCATAGGGATATCGAAATCGATATGAATACAGAAATCGATATGGATATCGAAACCCATAGGGATATAGAAATCCAAAGGTATATCGAAATCCATAGGGATATCGAAATCCAGAGGGATATCGAAATCCAGAGGGATATCGAAATCGATATGGATATCAAAATCCATAGGGATACCGAAATCGATAAAGATATCGAAATACATAGGGATATCGAAATCCATAGGGATATCGAAATCCAAAGGGATATCGAAATCCATTGGGATACCGAAATCAATATAAATATCGAAATCCATAGAGATATCGAAATCCATAGGCATATCGAAATCCATAGGGATATCGAAATCCATATGCATACCGAAGTCGATGTGGATATCGAAATCCAAAGGGATATCGAAATCCATAGGGATATCGAAATCCATAGGGATATCGAAATCCAGAAGGATATCGAAATCCATAGGGATATCGAAATCCAGAGGGATATCGAAATCGATATGGATACCGAAATCCAAAGGGTTATCGAAATCCATAGGGATATTGAAATTGATATGGATATCGAAATCGAAATGGATATCGAAATCCATAGGGATATAGAAATCGATATGAATATCGAAATCCATACGGATATCGTAATCGATATGGATATCAAAAACCATAGGGATACCGAAATCGATAAAAATATCGAAATACAAAGGGATATCGAAATGCATAGGGATATCGAAATCCAAAGGGATATCGAAATCCATAGGGATACCGAAATCGATATGGATACCGAAATTGATACGGATATCCAAATACATGTGCATATCGAAATCCATAGGGATATCGAAATCGATATGGATATCGAAATCTATAAGGATATCGAAATCGATATGAATATCGAAATCCATAAGGATATCGAAATCGATATGGATATCGAAATCCATAGGGATACCGAAATCGATAAAGATATCGAAATCCAAAGGGATATCGAAATCCATAATGATATCGAAATCCATAGGGATATCGAAATCCATAGGGATATCGAAATCGATATGGATACCGAAATCGATATGGATTTCGAAATCCATAGGGGTATCGAAATCGATATGGATATCGAAATCAATATGGATATCGAAATCGATATGGATACCGAAATTGAAATGGATGTCGAAATCCATAGGGATATCGAAATCGATATGGATATCGAAATCCAAAGGGATATCGAAAACCATAGGGATATCGATATCGATATGGATACCGAAATCGATGTCGATATCGAAATCCAAAGGGATATCGAAATCCATAGGGATATCGAAATCCATAGGGATATCGAAATCGATATGGATACCGAAATTGATACGGATATCCAAATACATATGGATATCGAAATCCATAGGGATATCGAAATCGATATGGATATCGAAATCTAAAAGGATATCGAAATCGATATGGATATCGAAATCCATAAGGATATCGAAATCGATATGGATATCGAAATCCATAGGGATACCGAAATCGATAAAGATATCGAAATCCAAAGGGATATCGAAATCCATAGGGATATCGAAATCCATAGGGATATCGAAATCCATAGGGATATCGAAATCGATATGGATACCGAAATCGATATGGATTTCGAAATCCATAGGGGTATCGAAATCGATATGGATATCGAAATCAATATGGATATCGAAATCGATATGGATACCGAAATTGAAATGGATGTCGAAATCCATAGGGATATCGAAATCGATATGGATATCGAAATCCAAAGGGATATCGAAAACCATAGGGATATCGATATCGATATGGATATCGAAATCGATGTGGATATCGAAACCCATAGTGATAGCAAAATCCATAGGGATATCGAAATCCTTAGGGATATCGAAATCCATAGGTTATCGGAATCCATAGGGATATCGAAATCGATATGGGTATTGAAATCCATAGGGATATCGAAATCGATATGGATATCGAAATCCATAGGGATATCGAAATCGATATGGATACCGAAATCTATAGGGATACCAAAATCGATATGGATATCGAAATCCATAGGGATATCGAAATCGAAATGAATATCGAAATCCATAGGGATACCGAAATCAATATAAATATCGAAATCCATAGAGATATCGAAATCCATAGGCATATCGAAATCCATAGTGATATCGAAATCGATATGCAAACCGAAGTCGATGTGGATATCGAAATCCAAAGGGATATCGAAATCCATAGGGATATCGAAATCCATAGGGATATCGAAATCGATATGGATACCGAAATCAATGTGGATTTCGAATCAAATACCGAAATAGATGTGGATACGAAATCCATAGGGATACCGAAATCGATAAAGATATCGAAATCCGAAGGGATATCGAAATCCATAGGGATATCGAAATTCATAGGGATATCGAAATCGATATGGATATCGAAATCCATAGGGATGTCGAAATCGATTTGGATATCGAAATCCATTGGGATATCGAAATCGATATGAATATTGAAATCGATATGAATATCGAAATCCATAGGGATATCGAAATCCATAGTTATACCGAAATCCATAGGGATATCGAAATCGATATGGATACCGAAATCCATAGGGATAACAAAATCGAAATGGACATCGAAATCCATAGGGATATCGAAATCCATAGGGATGTCGAAATCGATATGAATACAGAAATCGATGTGGATATCGAAACCCATAGGGATATAGAAATCCAAAAGAATATCGAAATCTATAGGGATATCGAAATCCATAGGGATATCGAAATCGATATGGATATCGAAATCCATAGGGATATCGAAATCGATATGGATATCGAAATCCATAGGGATCCCGAAGTCGATAAAGATATCGAAAGGGATATCGAAATCCATAGGGATATCGAAATCGATATGGATATCGAAATCCATAGGGATATCGAAATCGATATGGATATCGAAATTGATATGGATATCTAAATCGATATGGATATCAAAATCCATAGGGATATCGAAATCGATATACATATCGAAATCCATAGAGATATCGAAATCCATAGGGATAACGAAATCCATAGGGATATTGAAATCGATATGGATATCGAAACCCATAGGGATACCGAAATCGATAAAAATATCAAAATCTAAAGGGATATCGAAATCCATAGGGATATCGAAATCCATAGGGATATCGAAATCCATAGGGATATCGAAATCGATTTGGATACCGAAATCGATATGGATATCGAAACCCAAAGGGATATCGAAATCCATAGGGATATCGAAATTCATAGGGATATAGAAATCGATATGGATATCGAAATCGATATGGATACCGAAATTGATATGGATATCTAAATCGATATGGATATCGAGATCCACAGGGATACCGAAATCGATATAGATATCGAAATCCATAGAGATATCGAAATCCCTAGGGATATCGGAATCCATAGGGATATCGAAATCGATATGGATACCGATATCGATGTGGATATCGAATCGAATACCGAAATCGATGTGGATATCGAAATACATAGAGATATCGAAATCCAAAGGGATATCGAAATCTATAGGGATATCGAAATCCATAGGGATATCGAAATCGATATGGATATCGAAACCCATATGGATTTAGAAATCCATAGGGATATCGAAATGCATAGGTATCGAAATCCATAAGGATATCGAAATCGATATGGATACCGAAATCTATAGGGATACCAAAATCGATATGGATATCGAAATCCATAGGGATATCCAAATCCATAGGATAAATCCATAGGGATATCGAAATCGATATGGATACCGAAATTGATACGGATATCGAAATCCATATGGATATCGAAATCCATATGGATATCGAAATCCATAGGGATATCGAAGTCGATATGGATATCGAACTCCATAGGTATATCGAAATCCATAGGGAAATCGAAATCGATATGGATACCGAAATCGGTATGGATACCGAAATTGATATGAATATCGAAATCCATAGGGATATTGAAATCGATATGGTTATTGAAATCCATAGGGATATCGAAATCGATATTGATATCGAAATTCATAAGGATATCGAAATCGATATGGATATTAAAATCGATATGGATATCGAAATCGAAATGGATATCGAAATCCATAGGGATATCGAAATCGATATGAATACAGTAATCGATATGGATATCGAAACCCATAGGGATATAGAAATCCAAAGGGATATCGAAATCCAAAGGGATATCGAAATCCAAAGATATATCGAAATCCAGAGGGATATCGAAATCGATATGGATACCGAAATCCAAAGGGATATCGAAATCCAAAGGGATATCGAAATCCAAAGGGATATCGAAATCCATAGGGATATCGAGATCGATATGGATATCGAAATCCATAGGGACATCGAAATCGATATGGATATCGAAATCGATATGGATATCGAAATCGAAATGGATATCGAAATCCATAGGGATATAGAAATCGATATGGATATCGAAATCCAAAATCCATAGGGATACCGAAATCGCCAAAGATATCGAAATATAAAGGGATATCGAAATCCATAGGGATATCGAAACCCAAAGGGATATCGAAATCGATATGGATACCGAAATCGATATGGATATCGAAACCCATAGGGATATCGAAATCCATAGGTATCGAAATCCATAGGGATATCGAAATGGATACCGAAATCCATAGGGATACCAAAATCGATATGGATATCGAAATCCATAGGGATATCGAAATCCATAGGGATATCGAAATTGATATGGATACCGAAATTGATAGGGATATCGAAATCCATATGGATACCGAAATCCATAGGGATATCGAAATCGATATGGATATCGAAATCCATAGGGATATCGAAATCCATAGGGATATCGAAATCCATAGGGATATCGAAATCCATAGGTATCGAAATCCATAGGGATATCGAAATAAATACGGATATTGAAATCCATAGGGATACCAAAATCGATATGGATATCGAAATCCATAGGGATGTCGAAATCCATATGTATCGAAATCCATAGGGATATCGAAATCGATATGGATACCGAAATCCATAGGGATACCAAAATCGATATGGATATCGAAATCCATAGGGATATCAAAATCGATATAGATATCGAAATCCATAGGGATACCAAAATCGATATGGATATCGAAATCCATAGGGATGTCGAAATCCATAGGGATGACGAAATCCATAGGTATCGAAATCCATAGGGATATCAAAATCGAAATGGATACCGAAATACATAGGGATACCAAAGTCGATATGGATATCGAAATCCATAGGGATATCGAAATCCATTGGGATATCGGAATCGATATGGATACCGAAATTGATACGGATATCGAAATCCATATGGATATCGAAATCCACAGCGATATCGAAATCGATATGGATATCGAAATCCATAGGGATATCGAAATCCATAGGGATATCGAAATCGATATGGATATCGAAATTCATAGGGATATCGAAATCGAAATGGCTATCGAAATCCATAGGGATATCGAAATCCATAGGGATATCGAAATCGAAATGGATATCGAAATCGATATGGATACCGAAATTGATACGGATATCCAAATACATATGGATATCGAAATCCATATGGATATCGAAATCGATATGGATATCGAAATCCATAAAGATATCGAAATCGATATGGATATCGAAATCCATAAGGATATCGAAATCGATATGGATATCGAAACCCATAGGGATACCGAAATCGATAAAAATATCAAAATCTAAAGGGATATCGAAATCCATAGGGATATCGAAATCCATAGGGATATCGAAATCGATTTGGATAACGAAATCGATATGGATATCGAAACCCATAGGGATATCGAAATCCATAGGGATATCGAAATTCATAGGGATATAGAAATCGATATGGATATCGAAATCGATATGGATACCGAAATTGATATGGATATCTAAATCGATATGGATATCGAGATCCACAGGGATACCGAAATCGATATAGATATCGAAATCCATAGAGATAACAAAATCGATATGGAAATCGAAATCCATAGGGATATCGAAATCCATAGGGATATCGAAATCGATATGGATACCGAAATTGATACGGATATCCAAATACATATGGATATCGAAATCCATATGGATATCGAAATCGATATGGATATCGAAATCCATAGGGATATCGAAATCCATAGGGATATCGAAATCGATATGGATATCGAAATCGATATGGATACCGAAATCCACAGGGATAACAAAATCGATATGGAAATCGAAATCCATAGAGATATCGAAATCCATAGGGATATCGAAATCGATATGGATACCGAAATTGATACGGATATCCAAATACATATGGATATCGAAATCCATATGGATATCGAAATCGATATGGATATCGAAATCCATAGGGATATCGAAATCCATAGGGATATCGAAATCGATATGGATACCGAAATTGATACGGATATCCAAATCCATAAAGATATCGAAATCGATATGGATATCGAAATCCATAAGGATATCGAAATCGATATGGATATCGAAATCCATAAAGATATCGAAATCGATATGGATATCGAAATCCATAAGGACATCGAAATCGATATGGATATCGAAACCCATAGGGATACCGAAATCGATAAAAATATCAAAATCTAAAGGGATATCGAAATCCATAGGGATATCGAAATCCATAGAGATATCGAAATCCAAAGGGATATCGAAATCCATAGGGATATCGAAATCCATAGGGATATCGAAATCGATATGGATATCGAAACCCATATGGATATCGAAACCCATATGGATATCGAAATGCATAGGTATCGAAATCCATAAGGATATCGAAATCGATATGGATACCGAAATCTATAGGGATACCAAAATCGATATGGATATCGAAATCCATAGGGATATCGAAATCCATAGGATAAATCCATAGGGATATCGAAATCGATATGGATACCGAAATTGATACGGATATCGAAATCCATATGGATATCGAAATCCATATGGATATCGAAATCCATATGGATATCGAAATCCATAGGGATATCGAAATCGATATGGATATCGAAATCCATAGGTATATCGAAATCCATAGGGAAATCGAAATCGATATGGATACCGAAATCGGTATGGATACCGAAATTGATATGAATATCGAAATCCATAGGGATATTGAAATCGATATGGTTATTGAAATCCATAGGAATATCGAAATCGATATTGATATCGAAATCCATAAGGATATCGAAATCGATATGGATATTAAAATCGATATGGATATCGAAATCGAAATGGATATCGAAATCCATAGGGATATTGAAATCGATATGAATACAGTAATCGATATGGATATCGAAACCCATAGGGATATAGAAATCCAAAGGGATATCGAAATCCAAAGGGATATCGAAATCCAAAGGGATATCGAAATCCAGAGGGATATCGAAATCGATATGGATACCGAAATCCAAAGGGATATCGAAATCCAAAGGGATATCGAAATCCATAGGGATATCGAGATCGATATGGATATCGAAATCCATAGGGATATCGAAATCGATATGGATATCGAAATCGATATGGATATCGAAATCGAAATGGATATCGAAATCCATAGGGATATAGAAATCGATATGGATATCGAAATCCAAAATCCATAGGGATACCGAAATCGATATGGATATCGAAATATAAAGGGATATCGAAATCCATAGGGATATCGAAACCCAAAGGGATATCGAAATCGATATGGATACCGAAATCGATATGGATATCGAAACCCATAGGGATATCGAAATCCATAGGTATCGAAATCCATAGGGATATCGAAATGGATACCGAAATCCGTAGGGATACCAAAATCGATATGGATATCGAAATCCATAGGGATATCGAAATCCATAGGGATATCGAAATTGATATGGATACCGAAATTGATACGGATATCGAAATCCATATGGATACCGAAATCCATAGGGATATCGAAATCGATATGGATATCGAAATCCATAGGAATATCGAAATCCATAGGGATATCGAAATCCATAGGTATCGAAATCCATAGGGATATCGAAATAAATACGGATATCGAAATAGATATGGATATCGAAATCCATAGGGATACCAAAATCGATATGGAGATCGAAATCTATAGGGATGTCGAAATCCATATGTATCGATATCCATAGGGATATCGAAATCGATATGGATACCGAAATCCATAGGGATACCAAAATCGATATGGATATCGAAATCCATAGGGATATCGAAATCGATATAGATATCGAAATCCATAGTGATATCGAAATCGATATGGATATCGAAATCCATAGGGATGTCGAAATCCATAAGGATGTCGATATCCATAGGTATCGAAATCCATAGGGATATCAAAATCGAAATGGATACCGAAATACATAGGGATACCAAAGTCGATATGCATATCGAAATCCATAGGGATATCGAAATCCATAGGGATATCGGAATCGATATGGATACCGAAATTGATACGGATATCGAAATCCATATGGATATCGAAATCCACAGCGATATCGAAATCGAAATGGATATCGAAATCCATAGGGATATAGAAATCCATAGGGATATCGAAATCGATATGGATATCGAAATTCATAGGGATATCGAAATCGAAATGGCTATCGAAATCCATAGGGATATCGAAATCCATAGGGATATCGAAATCGATATGGATATCGAAATCGATATGGATACCGAAATCCATAGGGATAACAAAATCGATATGGAAATCGAAATCCATAGGGATATCGAAATCCATAGGGATATCGAAATCGATATGGATACCGAAATTGATACGGATATCCAAATACATATGGATATCGAAATCCATATGGATATAGAAATCGATATGGATATCGAAATCCATAAAGATATCGAAATCGATATGGATATCGAAATCCATAAGGATATCGAAATCGATATGGATATCGAAATCCATAAAGATATCGAAATCGATATGGATATCGAAATCCATAAGGATATCGAAATCGATATGGATATCGAAATCGATATGGATATCGAAATCCATAGGGATACCGAAATCGATAAAGATATCGAAATCCAAAGGGATATCGAAATCCATAGGGATTTCGAAATCCATAGGGATATCGAAATCCATAGGGATATCGAAATCGATATGGATACCGAAATCGATATGGATTTCGAAATCCATAGGTGTATCGAAATCGATATGGATATCGAAATCAATATGGATATCGAAATCGATATGGAAATCCATAGGGATATCGAAATCGATATGGATACCGAAATTGATACGGATGTCGAAATCCATATGGATATCGAAATCCATAGGGATATCGAAATCGATATGGATATCGGAAGCCATAGGGATACCAAAATCGATATGGATATCGAAATCCATAGGGATATCGAAATCGATATGGATATCGAAATCCATAGGGAGTTCGAAATCGATATGGATATCGAAATCCATAGGGATAACAAAATCGATATGGATATCGAAATCGACATGGATATCGAAATCGATATGGAAATCGAAATTCATAGGGATATCGAAATCGATATGGATATCGAAATCCATAGGTATCGAAATCCATAGGGATATCGAAATCGATATGGATACCAAAAGCCATAGGGATACCAAAATCGATATGGATATCGAAATCCATAGGGATAACATAATCGATATGGATATCGAAATCCATAGGGATATCGAAATCCATAGGGATGTCGAAATCGATATGAATACAGAAATCGATATGGATATCGAAACCCATAGGGATATAGAAATCCAAAGGAATATCGAAATCCATAGGGATATCGAAATCCATAGGGATATCGAAATCGATATGGATATCGAAATCCATAGGAATATCGAAATCCATAGGGATATCGAAATCCATAGGTATCGAAATCCATAGGGATATCGAAATAAATACGGATATCGAAATAGATATGGATATCGAAATCCATAGGGATACCAAAATCGATATGGAGATCGAAATCTATAGGGATGTCGAAATCCATATGTATCGATATCCATAGGGATATCGAAATCGATATGGATACCGAAATCCATAGGGATACCAAAATCGATATGGATATCGAAATCCATAGGGATATCGAAATCGATATAGATATCGAAATCCATAGCGATATCGAAATCGATATGGATATCGAAATCCATAGGGATGTCGAAATCCATAAGGATGTCGATATCCATAGGTATCGAAATCCATAGGGATATCAAAATCGAAATGGATACCGAAATACATAGGGATACCAAAGTCGATATGCATATCGAAATCCATAGGGATATCGAAATCCATAGGGATATCGGAATCGATATGGATACCGAAATTGATACGGATATCGAAATCCATATGGATATCGAAATCCATAGCGATATCGAAATCGATATGGATATCGAAATCCATAGGGATATAGAAATCCATAGGGATATCGAAATCGATATGGATATCGAAATTCATAGGGATATCGAAATCGAAATGGCTATCGAAATCCATAGGGATATCGAAATCCATAGGGATATCGAAATCGATATGGATATCGAAATCGATATGGATACCGAAATCCATAGGGATAACAAAATCGATATGGAAATCGAAATCCATAGGGATATCGAAATCCATAGGGATATCGAAATCGATATGGATACCGAAATTGATACGGATATCCAAATACATATGGATATCGAAATCCATATGGATATAGAAATCGATATGGATATCGAAATCCATAAAGATATCGAAATCGATATGGATATCGAAATCCATAAGGATATCGAAATCGATATGGATATCGAAATCCATAAAGATATCGAAATCGATATGGATATCGAAATCCATAAGGATATCGAAATCGATATGGATATCGAAATCGATATGGATATCGAAATCCATAGGGATACCGAAATCGATAAAGATATCGAAATCCAAAGGGATATCGAAATCCATAGGGATTTCGAAATCCATAGGGATATCGAAATCCATAGGGATATCGAAATCGATATGGATACCGAAATCGATATGGATTTCGAAATCCATAGGTGTATCGAAATCGATATGGATATCGAAATCAATATGGATATCGAAATCGATATGGAAATCCATAGGGATATCGAAATCGATATGGATACCGAAATTGATACGGATGTCGAAATCCATATGGATATCGAAATCCATAGGGATATCGAAATCGATATGGATATCGGAAGCCATAGGGATACCAAAATCGATATGGATATCGAAATCCATAGGGATATCGAAATCGATATGGATATCGAAATCCATAGGGAGTTCGAAATCGATATGGATATCGAAATCCATAGGGATAACAAAATCGATATGGATATCGAAATCGACATGGATATCGAAATCGATATGGAAATCGAAATTCATAGGGATATCGAAATCGATATGGATATCGAAATCCATAGGTATCGAAATCCATAGGGATATCGAAATCGATATGGATACCAAAAGCCATAGGGATACCAAAATCGATATGGATATCGAAATCCATAGGGATAACATAATCGATATGGATATCGAAATCCATAGGGATATCGAAATCCATAGGGATGTCGAAATCGATATGAATACAGAAATCGATATGGATATCGAAACCCATAGGGATATAGAAATCCAAAGGAATATCGAAATCCATAGGGATATCGAAATCCAGAGGGATATCGAAATCGATATGGATACCGAAATCGATATGGATATCGAAACCCATAGGGATATAGAAATCCAAAGGGATATCGAAATCCATAGAGATATCGAAATCCATAGGGATATCGAAATCCATAGGGATATCGAAATCGATATGGATATCGAAATCGATATGGATATCGAAATTCATAGGGATATCGAAATCGATATGGATATCGAAAGCCATAGGGATGCCAAAATCAATATGGATATCGAAATCGATTGAAATCGATATGGATATCGAAATCGAAATGGATATCGAAATCCATAGGGATATAGAAATCGATATGGATATCGAAATCCATACGGATATCGTAATCGATATGGATATCAAAATCCATAGGGATACCGAAATCGATAAAGATATCGAAATACAAATGGATATCGAAATCCATAGGGATATCGAAATCCAAAGGGATATCGAAATCGATATGGATACCGAAATCGATATGGATATCGAAACCCATATGGATATAGAAATCCAAAGGGATATCGAAATCCATAGAGATATCGAAATCCATAGGGATATCGAAATCGATATGGATACCGAAATCCATAGGGATACCGAAATCGATAAGGATATCGAAATATAAAGGGATATCGAAATCCATAGGGATATCGAAATCCAAAGGGATATCGAAATCTATATGGATACCGAAATTGATACGGATATCGAAATTCATAGGGATATCGAAATCCATAGGGATATCGAAATCAATATTGATATCGAAATCCATAGGGATATCGAAATCCATAGGGATATCGAAATCAATATGGGTATTGAAATCCATAAGGATATCGAAATCGATATGGATATCGAAATCGATATGGATGCCGAAATTGATATGGATATCGAAACCCATAGGGATATAGAAATCCAAAGGTATATCGAAATCCATAGGGATATCGAAATCGAAATGGATATCGAAATTGATATGAATATCGAAATCGATATGGATGTCGAAATCGATATGGATACCGAAATTGATATGGATATTGAAATCGATATGGATATCGAAATCGATATAGATACCGAAATCGATATAGATATTAAATTCCATAGGGATACCGAAATCGATATGGATATCGAAATCCATAGGGATATCGAAATCCATAGGGATAACAAAATCGATATGGATATCGAAATCCATCGGGATATCGAAATCGATATGGATATCGAAATTCATAGGGATATCGAAATCGATATGGATATTGAAATCGATATGGATATCGAAATCGAAATGGATATCGAAATCCATAGGGATATAGAAATCGATATGGATATCGAAATCCATACGGATATCGTAATCGATATGGATATCAAAATCCATAGGGATACCGAAATCGATAAAGATATCGAAATACAAATGGATATCGAAATCCATAGGGATATCGAAATCCAAAGGGATATCGAAATCGATATGGATACCGAAATCGATATGGATATCGAAACCCATATGGATATAGAAATCCAAAGGGATATCGAAATCCATAGAGATATCGAAATCCATAGGGATATCGAAATCGATATGGATACCGAAATCCATAGGGATACCGAAATCGATAAGGATATCGAAATATAAAGGGATATCGAAATCCATAGGGATATCGAAATCCAAAGGGATATCGAAATCTATATGGATACCGAAATTGATACGGATATCGAAATTCATAGGGATATCGAAATCCATAGGGATATCGAAATCAATATTGATATCGAAATCCATAGGGATATCGAAATCCATAGGGATATCGAAATCAATATGGGTATTGAAATCCATAAGGATATCGAAATCGATATGGATATCGAAATCCATAGGCATATCGAAATCGATATGGATATCGAAATCGATATGGATGCCGAAATTGATATGGATATCGAAACCCATAGGGATATAGAAATCCAAAGGTATATCGAAATCCATAGGGATATCGAAATCCAGAGGGACATCGAAATCGATATGGATACCGAAATCCATAGGGATATCGAAATCGATATGGATATTGAAATCGATATGGATATCGAAATCGAAATGGATATCGAAATCCATAGGGATATAGAAATCGATATGGATATCGTAATCCATACGGATATCGTTACCGATATGGATATCAAAATCCATAGGGATACCGAAACCGATAAAGATATCGAAATACAAAGGGATATCGAAATCCATAGGGATATCGAAATACAAAGGGATATCGAAATCGATATGGATACCGAAATCGATATGGATACCGAAACCCATAGGGATATAGAAATCCAAAGGGATATCGAAATCCATAGAGATATCGAAATCCATATGGATATCGAAATCGATATGGATACCGAAATTGATACGGATATCGAAATTCATAGGGATATCGAAATCGATAGGGATATCGAAATCCATAGTGATATCGAAATCCATAGGGATATCGAAATCCATAGGGATATCGAAATCGATATGGGTATTGAAATCCATAAGGATATCGAAATCCAAAGGGATATCGAAATCCATAGGGATATCGAAATCCATAGGGATATCGAAATCGATATGTATATCGAAATCTATAGAGATACCAAATACGATGTGGATACCGAAATCGTTATGGATATCGAAACCCATAGGGATATAGAAATCCATAGGGATATCGAAATCCATAGGGATATCGGAATCCATAGGGATATCGAAATCGATATGGGTACTAAAATCCATAGGGATATCGAAATCGATATGGATATCGAAATCGATATGGATATCGAAATCGATATGAATATCGAAATCGATATGGATACCGAAATTGATGTGGATATCGAAATCCATAGAGATATCGAAATCGATATGGATATTCAAATCAATATGGATATCGAAATGCATAGGGATATTAAAATCCATAGGAATAACGAAATCGAAATGGATATCGAAATTGATATCGATATCGAAATCGATATGGATATCGAAATAGATATGGGTACCGAAATTGAAATGGATATTGAAATCGATATGGATATCGAAATCCATAGGGATATCGAAATCGAAATGGATATCGAAATCCATAGGGATATGGAAATCGAAATGAATATCGAAGTCCATAGGGATATCGAAATCGATATGGATATTCAAATCGATATGGATATCGAAATCCATAGGGATATTGAAATCCATAGGAATAACGAAATCGAAATGGATATCGAAATTGATATGAATATCGAAATCGATATGGATGTCGAAATCGATATGGATACCGAAATTGATATGGATATTGAAATCGATATGGATATCGAAATCGATATAGATACCGAAATCGATATAGATATTAAATTCCATAGGGATACCGAAATCGATATGGATATCGAAATCCATAGGGATATCGAAATCCATAGGGATAACAAAATCGAAATGGATATCGAAATTGATATGGATATCGAAATCGATATGGATATCGAAATCGATATGGATATCGAAATCGATATGGATACCGAAATTGACATGGATATTGAAATCCATAGGGATACCGAAATCGATATGGATATCGAAATCCATAGAGATTTCGAAATCCATAGGGATATCGAAATACATAGGGATATAGAAATCGATATGGATATCGAAATCCATACGGATATCGTAATCGATATGGATATCAAAATCCATAGGGATACCGAAACCGATAAAGATATCGAAATACAAAGGGATATCGAAATCCATAGGGATATCGAAATACAAAGGGATATCGAAATCGATATGGATACCGAAATCGATATGGATACCGAAACCCATAGGGATATAGAAATCCAAAGGGATATCGAAATCCATAGAGATATCGAAATCCATATGGATATCGAAATCGATATGGATACCGAAATTGATACGGATATCGAAATCCATAGGGATGTCGAAATCCATAGGGATAACAAAATCGAAATGGATATCGAAATTGATATGGATATCGAAATCGATATGGATATCGAAATCGATATGGATATCGAAAGCGATATGGATATTGAAATCGATATAGATATCGAAATCCATAGGGATATCGAAATCGAAATGGATATCGAAATCCATAGGGATATGGAAATCGAAGTCCATAGGGATATCGAAATCGATATGGATATCAAAATCGATATGGATACCGAAATTGATATGGATATCGAAATCGATATGGATATTCAAATCGATATGGATATCGAAATCCATAGGGATATTGAAATCCATAGGAATAACGAAATCGAAATGGATATCGAAATTGATATGAATATCGAAATCGATATGGATATCGAAATCGATATGGATACCGAAATTGATATGGATATTGAAATCGATATGGATATCGAAATCGATATAGATACCGAAATCGATATAGATATTGAAATCCATAAGGATACCGAAATTGATATGGATATCGAAATCCATAGGGATATCGAAATCCATAGGGATAACGAAATCGAAATGGATATCGAAATTGATATGTATGTCGAAATCGATATGGATATCGAAATCGATATGGATATCGAAATCGATATGGATATCGAAGTCGATATGGATACCGAAATTGATATAGATATTGAAATCGATATGGATATCGAAATCGATATAGATATCAAAATCGATATAGATATTGAAATCCATAAGGATACCGAAATTGATATGGATATCGAAATCCATAGCGATATCGAAATCCATAGGGATATTTAAATCTATAGGGATATCGAAATCGATATGAATATCGAAATCGATATGGATATTGTAATGCATAGGGATATCGAAATCGATATGGATACCGAAATCGATATGGATATTGAAATCGATATTGTAATATACCGGAATACTTCTTCTGATTTTCTTGTCACTCTATCACTAGTCTGACTCGTAGATCCATCCTGAGTACCTTGTCACTCTATCACTAGTCTGACTCGTATATCCATCCTGAGTACCTTGTTGGCAGTGAAGAAGGTCATTGGGACACGACTAGCAAAAACAGCCTGCGGGGGGTTCTTGACCCATTCCATCTCCAACCTCAGGTTACATAAAAATTTTATATAGGTCCCTTGCCTAAAAGTGTTCTAATCGACTCTACACGACACTACTATAGCTGTTAGATGTTAAACAGCTGCGCTTCTATACCCTCCCTACCGTTGAGTTCTTCTAATGCGCCATGAACAAAAAACTCCCAATGTTGGTTGATTCTACATTTACTTTTTCACTTCACGTTTGGGAATAAATTAAAAGTATTTATCTTTTCATATTTCTATATTCACTTCTGTTGTTTTCATTTTTCTTTATACATGGTTCCTAATATTATTATTATTATTACAAAATCGTTGACTTAACTATTTTTCTTTCGTTTTGATTTAATTGTATATATATGAGGGTATATGCATTTATAGGTACATGTAATATTATATATATATGTTTTTTTTTTTTTGATTCTTTCATTTTTTTACATTCTTAAATATAATCTTCTTGTAATAAGTCTAACTGTACTAGCATTAAAATTCATTCTTCTTTTACTTTATTCTTTCATGCCTTTACAAAACTTTTCAAAATCATCTGTTTACTATATTTTTTTTTCATTGCGGTTAATTCATTGTACACTGTGAATAATTATTTAATAATATAAAAAAATATATATGTGTGACTCACCAAATCTTATACTCCGATGAAGCGCTCCATGGGGTCTAAAGATGTGCTTGAAAAAAATTTTATTTCTTCTTTTTTTTTTTCACACAAAAAAAATAGTTAGTTTTCTTTGAGTGGAAGAAAATTATATATCACTTGCACCGTTAATCATTCACAAATATACAGGAATTACCGACTACCTTTTTCTTAACATTCTTATTCTTTTATTATAATTTCTATCATATAGATGCAACTACATATACATATATGTATATGTGTACCTACATGTATGCATGTAAATATATATATACATACACATATTTATGTACTAATTCTTTTTTCCATATATATACATATATAATCTTTTTTTTTTTTTTTTCTTTCTTTTTGGATTTCCTAATTTCGTTACTTTTTTTTCTTATATATTTGTGAACGTATCTATTCATATACGCATATACATACACCACTCATATATATGTATATATGTTAAATTTTTCTTTTTGTTTAACTTTTTTTTTTTTTTTAATTTAAATAAGTTTTTATCCATGCCATGTGTATGTCATTTTCTTTTGACTAAATTTTGTAACCGTATATATGTATATAAGCCTACAATCTATGTACTACACTCTTTTTTTCTCCACCACTTTTCGCTCTCGTCGCGCCGCTGTATTGTAATGCCTGTACTAAGGTCGATCGGGTACTAGATGCTCTCTCCAGCCGAAGAGCTTTTTGCATAACTTGGGTCTATGTCAGCTTAAAACATTTTTTCGGAAACGGGACTACAAAGAAAATAACTTTATAAAGAGGCGTTTCGGAACAAAAAAAATTTTTAGTTACCTCATGACCATTCCAAATCTCTTAACTTCTCTTCTTCCCTCTTTTTCTTTTTGGCTACTTTTGCTGTCTTTTAATTTTAATATGTTAGAGTTTCCTTGTTTCAACTTTATTTTTTCTACCTTAAAATCTCAAAAGAAAAACTGCGTTTTACTCACGTGTTGGCTAAAGCAAAAAAAAAACTTGAACTTTGCACTGGCCACTTTCAATCTCACTTTTCTCAGTTTATATGCAATTCATTTTTGTTTTATTGTGGGCACTTATGTATTCTTTTGGGTTTAATCGCGTGGCACAATTAAAATTTATATGACTTTTTTTTTTAAATGGAACTTGCTTATTTCTCACGTCTGGATCTCATGCCAGCCAAAATTGAAAAGGCTGAGCTACGGAAATGGTTAACCTCTAGTCCCTATTCTTGCTGCTGCTGTCAGATGTCACCTAGCTCTTATATTCCCTCTTATCGTTATGCTTCCCTGCCAACAAACGAAAGCTCGCATCCTGGATAACGCGCCAGATAACGATTTTAAAATAGCCAAACCAAACAACATAAAATTAATTTTTCTATCAGCTTCTAATTTCAAAAAAAACTATATTGGGAATAATTGTACACTACAAGCCTGGATAATCTGCTATGTCTTACATGAGCCTGATTAGCCTGAAAGAAAAAGGGCACAATTATTGCCAATCACTGTCGTATATCTTTCGCGTGAAATCTGCCAATAATATTTCCTTGCAAATCTTCTAAAATATATATGAAATTTCCTACCTTCTCTCGAACTCGTGCTTTTACAAAAGATGGACATAGTTTAGCTGCAACATTTTTTGAAAAATTACTTTGGCAAAAGTTTCTCCGAAAAACCTCTTGTCCAACCGAATATGAAATTTCCCTTGCTCTTAAATTATATTGTTTTGCCTGTTGCTCACAAGCTTTTGCGATACTAAGTTTTATATCTCCGCGTAATAAAGTTAATCTATCGTCTCTTGCAAGTGCAACTCCTGGCTCTGATAGTAAGTTCAATCTTGCTAACAGCTGATATTCTGATCCATGTGTTATCATATTAAATCCATAAAGTGCATGATATGGTGAATCATTAATACTTTGATGAAGAGAATTTCTTAACGCACAACTAATTGCTTGAATATTCCGATCCCATTCTCTTTGATCATCCTTTAAATATGCTCTTACAGCTGCTATAATCGACCGGTTTACTCTTTCGGACGCATTAGCTTGGGGTGAGTAAACGGCTGTAAACACATGTTTTACCCCTAATGCTTCCAGAAATCCTGTAAACTTCTTTGCTTTAAACTGAGCGCCATTGTCGCTCAGGTACTCCATACGCAAAAAATATATGATTTTGAAGGAAATTAATAATATTTGCTGTATTGAATTTCTTTAGTGGACAAAGCCAGTGAAATTTAGAAAAGTAATCGAAAACTATGAATAATCCGATATGTCCATCTTTACTTCTAGGATATGGCCCTAACAAATAAATATAATCGCTGAAATGGTCGAAATGATTTCGTAGGCTCTCCTATCGGTGGTCGCATAACAAAGTTCGGCGCCTTTGTTGTTTTGCACACTTCACAATTTCTAACAAATTCTCTTATTTGTCGAACCATACCTGGCCAAAAAAAATTACGTTTCACTAAATCCTCCGTTTTTGCCATCACTCCATGAGCGGAAACTATACAATTGTGCGCCCTTGAAATGACCTGCTCCGTTAAACTTCGAGGAAGCCATATTTTCCACACCATTTCAACTTGGCTCTCCTCATTATTGTGCTCCGTCCGAATATAAACAATGCCTTCGACAATTTAAATATCTGGAAATCTTGACTTCTCGCTTAATATTCGTTTTTGTAACTCAATATATTCCATATCCTGAAATGACGTCGACTTCAAATCTACACTTGGTCCGATCTATGTGATTGCGGCTATTTCATCTTCATGCCTTCGGGACAGCGCGTCTGGCACGACATGATTCTTGCCCTTTCGGTGGCTTATTGAGAAATTATAACTTTGCAATTGCATCGCCCACCTTGCAAGTCTTCCTTTTAAATTTGCCTGCTTCATCAACCAGACTAAACTAGCATGGTCTGTTATAACCTCAAACTCCTGTAACTCCAAGTAACATCGAAATTTCTCAATAGACATTAATGCTGGTTCAAGGCAATTGGTTCATCTAAATCGTTTTCATCTCGCTGTGTTAGAACTGCTCCAATCCCATAATCACTGGCATCACAATGTAAATAAAACTTTCGCGAAAAATCTGGATTCTTTAACACAGGTGTTGTTGTTAATACTCTTTTAAGTTTGTCGAATGCCTCTTGCGCTTCATCTGTCCATCGAAAGTTTTGCTTGGTTAATATGAGTTGTGTTATTGGGAAGGTTAAGTCTGAGAAATTCGGAATAAACCGCCTATACCATCCTGCGAGACCTAAAAATCCTCTTGCTTGACGTAATGTTTTTGCAACTGGCCAATTCAATATTGATTCTACTTTACCCGTATCTGTCCTATTTCCTCCATTTCCAATAACATAGCCTAAGTACTTTGTCTGTGTCACACAAAAGCGGCTTTTGGCCACATTTAGTGTTAGGTTGGCCTTTACAAATTGCTGAGCGATCCGCTCAAGAGTTTTTAAGTGATGATTAAAGTCACTTGATACAACAATTAAATCGTCTAAGTATCCAAATACGCAATAACTTAAATCATGGGGTATTATACTGTCCATTAGCCTACTCATTGTTTGTGCCGCGTTGCATAGTCCAAATGGCATTACCCTGAATTGATATAGTGGGCGACCTGGGATCGTAAACGTTGTAATATGACGAGATTCTATAGCAAGCTTGATTTGCCGAAATACGTCTTTAAGGTCTAGCTTTGAAATGATATTTGCGCGAGGTAGCCTTGCAAAAATTCCATCTATATTGGGCAAAGGATAAGCGTCCTTTTTCGTGACTTCATTTATTTTCCGAGCGTCTAAACACAACCTTATCTTTTCTATACTGACTTCTTTTCGATACTGCCAATACCATTCTCGTGCCTTTCCTGCTAGGAGAATATGTAGATTTTTGCAAACAGCTCTAAAATCGCTATTTAAACAATCATGTGTAAAAGCCCGAAGCCTGTAAAGAAACTCCTCAACCGGAAGTCCTTTTGCTGCTCCGTCGAATCGTAAATTCCAGCTCTGTATTAAATTCGTAATTTTCTCTGGACTTAACAAATGCTGCGATCGATAATAACCACTACTTTCCCTTTCTGGTAATCTAACCGTGCCACTTCTGTCTGAATTATTTTCTTCATATCCTGTGTTGTCTGACCTAGTGGGCCTGTGTCCTAAATTCAATGCTGCTAATTTTGCCTCTATAAAACCTTCCAAGTGTTCTAAAAGCAAAGCACTATTCTCTATCGATGCATTCGAATTCGCGTTGGACTGATTAAAATTTCTTTCAGCTGCAAACGTGTTGTTCAAACTTAATCGTGCGCTTGAAGTTCTCTGTTTCTGCCTATTAGGTAATATTCTTTCTTGCGCAACAACCTTTTGATTCTTTTTTATTGGTGCTTGCTTACTGACTTCAGTCTTACCCCTGGTATTATAAACTTTTTTGATTGTTCCTGTCTGTTTAGATAGGCTCTGTGTAACTCCCACTGCTCCTTGTGCATCGTCTCCTCCCGAACCCACGTGTGCACTACGAATGTCTCTTGTATGTATTAACTTCAAACAAACCTGACATTCTTTATTGGTTTCGACATAATTCTTAATACATGTTAAATGAAATAGATGATCACATGGTGTGATCGCACACTCTTCCTCCGTTCGAATTGCTGCTTTGCAAATCGTACTCTGCTTCCAAAGTCATGGTCTTTTGCGCGGATGCCGTTTTGTCTACAACATTCTGTGGACTACGTCCTATACAAGCCATTCTAACTTTAGAAAATTCTGAGATAAAACAAATAAATAAATTTCTTTTTTCTTCTGTTTTATATGAAATAAAAAATCAATATGGATATTGTAATCCATAGGGATATCGAAATCGAAATGGATATCGAAATCGAAATGGATATCGAAATCCATAGGAATAACGAAATAGAAATGGATATCGAAATTGATATGGATATCGAAATTGATATGGATATCGAAATCGATATGGATATCGAAATCGATATGGGTACCGAAATTGAAATGGATATTGAAATCGATATGGATATCGAAATCCATAGGGATATCGAAATCGAAATGGATATCGAAATCCATAGGGATATGGAAATTGAAATGGATATCGAAGTCCATAGGGATATCGAAATCGATATGGATATCGAAATTGATATGGATATCGAAATCCATAGGGATATTGAAATCCATAGGAATAACGAAATCGAAATGGATATCGAAATTGATATGAATATCGAAATCGATATGGATATCGAATTCGATATGGATACCGAAATTGATATGGATATTGAAATCGATATGGATATCGAAATCGATAAAGATACCGAAATCGATATAGATATTGAAATCCATAGGGATACCGAAATCGATATGGATATCGAAATTGATATGAATATCGAAATCGATATGGATATCGAAATCGATATGGATATCGAAATCAAAATGGATATCGAAAACGACATGGATATCGAAATCGATATGGAAATCGAAATCGATATGGAAATCGAAATCGATATGGATATCGAAATCGATATGGATATCGAAATCGATATGGATATCGAAATCGATATGGATATCGAAATCGATATGGATATCGAAATCCATAGGGATATCGAAATCGATAGGGATATCGAAATCCATATGAATATCGAAATCGATATGGATACCGAAATTGATATGGATATCGAAATCCATAGAGATATCGAAATCGATATGGATATTCAAATCAATATGGATATCGAAATGCATAGGGATATTAAAATCCATACGAATAACGAAATCAAAATGGATATCGAAATTGATATGAATATCGAAATCGATATGGATATCGAAATCGATATGGATACCGAAATTGATATGGATATTGAAATCGATATGGATATCGAAATCGATATAGATACCGAAATCGATATAAATATTAAAATCCATAGGGATACCGAAATCGATATGGATATCGAAATCCATAGGGATATCGAAATCCATAGGGATATTGAAATCCATAGGGATAACGAAATCGAAATGGATATCGAAATTGATATGGATATCGAAATTGATATGGATATCGAAATCGATATGAATATCGAAATCGATATGGATACCGAAATTGACATGGATATTGAAATCCATAGGGATACCGAAATCGATATGGATATCGAAATCCATAGAAATTTCGAAATCCATAGGGATATTGAAATCCATAGGGATAACGAATTCGAAATGGATATCGAAATCAAAATGGATATCGAAAACGATATGGATATCGAAATCGATATGGATATCGAAAGCGATATGGATATTGAAATCGATATAGATATCGAAATCCATAGGGATATCGAAATCGAAATGGATATCGAAATCCATAGGGATATGGAAATCGAAGTCCATAGGGATATCGAAATTGATATGGATATCAAAATCGATATGGATACCGAAATTGATATGGATATCGAAATCGATATGGATATTCAAATCGATATGGATATCGAAATCCATAGGGATATTGAAATCCATAGGAATAACGAAATCGAAATGGATATCGAAATTGATATGAATATCGAAATCGATATGGATATCGAAATCGATATGGATACCGAAATTGATATGGATATTGAAATCGATATGGATATCGAAATCGATATAGATACCGAAATCGATATAGATATTGAAATCCATAAGGATACCGAAATTGATATGGATATCGAAATCCATAGGGATATCGAAATCCATAGGGATAACGAAATCGAAATGGATATCGAAATTGATATGGATGTCGAAATCGATATGGATATCGAAATCGATATGGATATCGAAATCGATATGGATATCGAAATCGATATGGATATCGAAGTCGATATGGATACCGAAATTGATATGGATATTGAAATCGATATGGATATCGAAATCGATATAGATATCAAAATCGATATAGATATTGAAATCCATAAGGATACCGAAATTGATATGGATATCGAAATCCATAGGGATATCGAAATCCATAGGGATATTTAAATCTATAGGGATATCGAAATCGATATGAATATCGAAATCGATATGGATATTGTAATGCATAGGGATATCGAAATCGATATGGATACCGAAATCGATATGGATATTGAAATCGATATTGTAATATACCGGAATACTTCTTCTGATTTTCTTGTCACTCTATCACTAGTCTGACTCGTAGATCCATCCTGAGTACCTTGTCACTCTATCACTAGTCTGACTCGTATATCCATCCTGAGTACCTTGTTGGCAGTGAAGAAGGTCATTGGGACACGACTAGCAAAAACAGCCTGCGGGGGGTTCTTGACCCATTCCATCTCCAACCTCAGGTTACATAAAAATTTTATATAGGTCCCTTGCCTAAAAGTGTTCTAATCGACTCTACACGACACTACTATAGCTGTTAGATGTTAAACAGCTGCGCTTCTATACCCTCCCTACCGTTGAGTTCTTCTAATGCGCCATGAACAAAAAACTCCCAATGTTGGTTGATTCTACATTTACTTTTTCACTTCACGTTTGGGAATAAATTAAAAGTATTTATCTTTTCATATTTCTATATTCACTTCTATTGTTTTCATTTTTCTTTATACATGGTTCCTAATATTATTATTATTATTACAAAATCGTTGACTTAACTATTTTTCTTTCGTTTTGATTTAATTGTATATATATGAGGGTATATGCATTTATAGGTACATGTAATATTATATATATATGTTTTTTTTTTTTTGATTCTTTCATTTTTTTACATTCTTAAATATAATCTTCTTGTAATAAGTCTAACTGTACTAGCATTAAAATTCATTCTTCTTTTACTTTATTCTTTCATGCCTTTACAAAACTTTTCAAAATCATCTGTTTACTATATTTTTTTTTTCATTGCGGTTAATTCATTGTACACTGTGAATAATTATTTAATAATATAAAAAAATATATATGTGTGACTCACCAAATCTTATACTCCGATGAAGCGCTCCATGGGGTCTAAAGATGTGCTTGAAAAAAATTTTATTTCTTCTTTTTTTTTTTCACACAAAAAAAATAGTTAGTTTCCTTTGAGTGGAAGAAAATTATATATCACTTGCACCGTTAATCATTCACAAATATACAGGAATTACCGACTACCTTTTTCTTAACATTCTTATTCTTTTATTATAATTTCTATCATATAGATGCAACTACATATACATATATGTATATGTGTACCTACATGTATGCATGTAAATATATATATACATACACATATTTATGTACTAATTCTTTTTTCCATATATATACATATATGACCTTTTTTTTTTTTCCTTCTTTTTGGATTTCCTAATTTCGTTACTTTTTTTTCTTATATATTTGTGAACGTATCTATTCATATACGCATATACATACACCACTCATATATATGTATATATGTTAAATTTTTCTTTTTTTTCAACGTATTTTTTTTTTTTTTTAATTTAAATAAGTTTTTATCCATGCCATGTGTATGTCATTTTCTTTTGACTAAATTTTGTAACCGTATATATGTATATAAGCCTACAATCTATGTACTACACTCTTTTTTTCTCCACCACTTTTCGCTCTCGTCGCGCCGCGGTATTGTAATGCCTGTACTAAGGTCGATCGGGTACTAGATGCTCTCTCCAGCCGTAGAGCTTTTTGCATAACTTGGGTCTATGTCAGCTTAAAACATTTTTTCGGAAACGGGACTACAAAGAAAATAACTTTTATAAAGAGGCGTTTCGGAACAAAAAAAATTTTTAGTTACCTCATGACCATTCCAAATCTCTTAACTTCTCTTCTTCCCTCTTTTTCTTTTTGGCTACTTTTGCTGTCTTTTAATTTTAATATGTTAGAGTTTCCTTGTTTCAACTTTATTTTTTCTACCTTAAAATCTCAAAAGAAAAACTGCGTTTTACTCACGTGTTGGCTAAAGCAAAAAAAAAACTTGAACTTTGCACTGGCCACTTTCAATCTCACTTTTCTCAGTTTATATGCAATTCATTTTTGTTTTATTGTGGGCACTTATGTATTCTTTTGGGTTTAATCGCGTGGCACAATTAAAATTTATATGACTTTTTTTTTAAATGGAACTTGTTTATTTCTCACGTCTGGATCTCATGCCAGCCAAAATTGAAAAGGCTGAGCTACGGAAATGGTTAACCTCTAGTCCCTATTCTTGCTGCTGCTGTCAGATGTCACCTAGCTCTTATATTCCCTCTTATCGTTATGCTTCCCTGCCAACAAACGAAAGCTCGCATCCTGGATAACGCGCCAGATAACGATTTTAAAATCGCCAAACCAAACAACATAAAATTAATTTTTCTATCAGCTTCTAATTTCAAAAAAAACTATATTGGGAATAATTGTACACTACAAGCCTGGATAATCTGCTATGTCTTACATGAGCCTGATTAGCCTGAAAGAAAAAGGGCACAATTATTGCCAATCACTGTCGTATATCTTTCGCGTGAAATCTGCCAATAATATTTCCTTGCAAATCTTCTAAAATATATATGAAATTTCCTACCTTCTCTCGAACTCGTGCTTTTACAAAAGATGGACATAGTTTAGCTGCAACATTTTTTGAAAAATTACTTTGGCAAAAGTTTCTCCGAAAAACCTCTTGTCCAACCGAATATGAAATTTCCCTTGCTCTTAAATTATATTGTTTTGCCTGTTGCTCACAAGCTTTTGCGATACTAAGTTTTATATCTCCGCGTAATAAAGTTAATCTATCGTCTCTTGCAAGTGCAACTCCTGGCTCTGATAGTAAGTTCAATCTTGCTAACAGCTGATATTCTGATCCATGTGTTATCATATTAAATCCATAAAGTGCATGATATGGTGAATCATTAATACTTTGATGAAAAGAATTTCTTAACGCACAACTAATTGCTTGAATATTCCGATCCCATTCTCTTTGATCATCCTTTAAATATGCTCTTACAGCTGCTATAATCGACCGGTTTACTCTTTCGGACGCATTAGCTTGGGGTGAGTAAACGGCTGTAAACACATGTTTTACCCCTAATGCTTCCAGAAATCCTGTAAACTTCTTTGCTTTAAACTGAGCGCCATTGTCGCTCAGGTACTCCATACGCAAAAAATATATGATTTTGAAGGAAATTAATAATATTTGCTGTATTGAATTTCTTTAGTGGACAAAGCCAGTGAAATTTAGAAAAGTAATCGAAAACTATGAATAATCCGATATGTCCATCTTTACTTCTAGGATATGGCCCTAACAAATAAATATAATCGCTGAAATGGTCGAAATGATTTCGTAGGCTCTCCTATCGGTGGTCGCATAACAAAGTTCGGCGCCTTTGTTGTTTTGCACACTTCACAATTTCTAACAAATTCTCTTATTTGTCGAACCATACCTGGCCAAAAAAAATTACGTTTCACTAAATCCTCCGTTTTTGCCATCACTCCATGAGCGGAAACTATACAATTGTGCGCCCTTGAAATGACCTGCTCCGTTAAACTTCGAGGAAGCCATATTTTCCACACCATTTCAACTTGGCTCTCCTCATTATTGTGCTCCGTCCGAATATAAACAATGCCTTCGACAATTTAAATATCTGGAAATCTTGACTTCTCGCTTAATATTCGTTTTTGTAACTCAATATATTCCATATCCTGAAATGACGTCGACTTCAAATCTACACTTGGTCCGATCTATGTGATTGCGGCTATTTCATCTTCATGCCTTCGGGACAGCGCGTCTGGCACGACATGATTCTTGCCCTTTCGGTGGCTTATTGAGAAATTATAACTTTGCAATTGCATCGCCCACCTTGCAAGTCTTCCTTTTAAATTTGCCTGCTTCATCAACCAGACTAAACTAGCATGGTCTGTTATAACCTAAAACTCCTGTAACTCCAAGTAACATCGAAATTTCTCAATAGACATTAAGGCTGCCAAGCATTCTCGCTCAGTCACGCTATAATTTCTTTGTACTGTGTTTAGTTTCTTGCTCATAAATGCAATTGGTTCATCTAAATCGTTTTCATCTCGCTGTGTTAGAACTACTCCAATCCCATAATCACTGGCATCACAATGTAAATAAAACTTTCGCGAAAAATCTGGATTCTTTAACACAGGTGTTGTAGTTAATACTCTTTTAAGTTTGTCGAATGCCTCTTGCGCTTCATCTGTCCATCGAAATTTTTGCTTGGTTGATATGAGTTGCGTAATTGGGAAGGTTAAGTCTGAGAAATTCGGAATAAACCGCCTATACCATCCTGCGAGACCTAAAAATCATCTTGCTTGACGTAATGTTTTTGCAACTGGCCAATTCAATATTGATTCTACTTTACCCGTATCTGTCCTATTTCCTCCATTTCCAATAACATAGCCTAAGTACTTTGTCTGTGTCACACAAAAGCGGCTTTTGGCCACATTTAGTGTTAGGTTGGCCTTTACAAATTGCTGAGCGATCCGCTCAAGAGTTTTTAAGTGATGATTAAAGTCACTTGATACAACAATTAAATCGTCTAAGTATCCAAATACGCAATAACTTAAATCATGGGGTATTATACTGTCCATTAGCCTACTCATTGTTTGTGCCGCGTTGCATAGTCCAAATGGCATTACCCTGAATTGATATAGTGGGCGACCTGGGATCGTAAACGTTGTAATATGACGAGATTCTATAGCAAGCTTGATTTGCCGAAATGCGTCTTTAAGGTCTAGCTTTGAAATGATATTTGCGCGAGGTAGCCTTGCAAAAATTCCATCTATATTGGGCAAAGGATAAGCGTCCTTTTTCGTTACTTCATTTATTTTCCGAGCGTCTAAACACAACCTTATCTTTTCTATACTGACTTCTTTTCGATACTGCCAATACCATTCTCGTGCCTTTCCTGCTAGGAGAATATGTAGATTTTTGCAAACAGCTCTAAAATCGCTATTTAAACAATCATGTGTAAAAGCCCGAAGCCTGTAAAGAAACTCCTCAACCGGAAGTCCTTTTGCTGCTCCGTCGAATCGTAAATTCCAGCTCTGTATTAAATTCGTAATTTTCTCTGGACTTAACAAATGCTGCGATCGATAATAACCACTACTTTCCCTTTCTGGTAATCTAACTGTGCCACTTCTGTCTGAATTATTTTCTTCATATCCTGTGTTGTCTGACCTAGTGGGCCTGTGTCCTAAATTCAATGCTGCTAATTTTGCCTCTATAAAACCTTCCAAGTGTTCTAAAAGCAAAGCACTATTCTCTATCGATGCATTCGAATTCGCGTTGGACTGATTAAAATTTCTTTCAGCTGCAAACGTGTTGTTCAAACTTAATCGTGCGCTTGAAGTTCTCTGTTTCTGCCTATTAGGTAATATTCTTTCTTGCGCAACAACCTTTTGATTCTTTTTTATTGGTGCTTGCTTACTGACTTCAGTCTTACCCCTGGTATTATAAACTTTTTTGATTGTTCCTGTCTGTTTAGGTAGGCTCTGTGTAACTCCCACTGCTCCTTGTGCATCGTCTCCTCCCGAACCCACGTGTGCACTACGAATGTCTCTTGTATGTATTAACTTCATACAAACCTGACATTCTTTATTGGTTTCGACATAATTCTTAATACATGTTAAATGAAATAGATGATCACATGGTGTGATCGCACACTCTTCCTCCGTTCGAATTGCTGCTTTGCAAATCGTACTCTGCTTCCAAAGTCATGGTCTTTTGCGCGGATGCCGTTTTGTCTACAACATTCTGTGGACTACGTCCTATACAAGCCATTCTAACTTTAGAAAATTCTGAGATAAAACAAATAAATAAATTTCTTTTTTCTTCTGTTTTATATGAAATAAAAAATTTGTTTTGTTTCCTTTTTTTTTAATTTTAAAATATTTGTTGTCTTTGCTCACTAATAAAAAAAATATCTTATTCCCTTTCCGTGTTTGATCCAAAGTTAAATGTAGAACAGTTTTAAATAATGCACTGTCAGTGCAGTGTCAATTAACAATAAATTTCACAAATAAAAAAAATTTTTAGGTTGATTGATAATAGAAGGATGTATACATAAGGTGTGCTTGTGCTATTCGATTGCCTAAGCGTACTATTTCGGACACTTGCCAAATTCAGCATTCGCTTTAAGCTAATAGCAATAGCTTTCTCTTTTTATTACAATACCATAAAACACTACAACTTCTTAACTTGTGCTAATAGAACTTTTCTTTCTTGTCCATCAAGTGCCATAAGCTAAGTAAATTAATAGAAATGAAAACAACCCAAACAAAAAAAAAATCAACTAAATCGCTCAATTGAGTTTTCTTTTCCTAGGTTGTGGAACAATGATTATATATTATTAATTAAATATGAGGGTCAGCATGGGTTGAACTGCGCTAGATTCGCGGTCACTGCCACCAATCTACTTCGTCAATCCAGTTCCTCACTAAATCCCTTTCAATATCCAATTAAAACACACAACCATGACAAAAAAAAAAAAAAAGATTGAAAAAGAATGTTCAGCTTGGGACACTACTGAACGTAGAGATCTGGGGTCTAACCATAGACAGTTTTTCCCTCTGCAGCCCCACGTTGGGCGCCAAATTATGTAATATACCGGAATACTTCTTCTGATTTTCTTGTCACTCTATCACTAGTCTGACTCGTAGATCCATCCTGAGTACCTTGTCACTCTATCACTAGTCTGACTCGTATATCCATCCTGAGTACCTTGTTGGCAGTGAAGAAGGTCATTGGGACACGACTAGCAAAAACAGCATGCGGGGGGGTTCTTGACCCATTCCATCTCCAACCTCAGGTTACATAAAAATTTTATATAGGTCCCTTGCCTAAAAGTGTTCTAATCGACTCTACACGACACTACTATAGCTGTTAGATGTTAAACAGCTACGCTTCTATACCCTCCCTACCGTTGAGTTCTTCTAATGCGCCATGAACGAAAAACTCCCAATGTTGGTTGATTCTACATTTACTTTTTCACTTCACGTTTGGGAATAAATTAAAAGTATTTATCTTTTCATATTTCTATATTCACTTCTGTTGTTTTCATTTTTCTTTATACATGGTTCCTAATATTATTATTATTATTACAAAATCGTTGACTTAATTATTTTTCTTTCGTTTTGATTTAATTGTATATATATGAGGGTATATGCATTTATGGGTACATGTAATATTATATATATATGTTTTTTTTTTTTTTTGATTCTTTCATTTTTTTACATTCTTAAATGTAATCTTCTTGTAATAAGTCTAACTGTACTAGCATTAAAATTCATTCTTCTTTTACTTTATTCTTTCATGCCTTTACAAAACTTTTCAAAATCATCTGTTTACTATATTTTTTTTTCATTGCGGTTAATTCATGGTACACTGTGAATAATTATTTAATAATATAAAAAAATATATATGTGTGACTCACCAAGTCTTATACTCCGATGAAGCGCTCCATGGGGTCTAAAGATGTGCTTGGAAAAAATTTTATTTCTCCTTTTTTTTTCACACAAAAAAAATAGTTAGTTGCACCGTTAATCATTCACAAATATACAGGAATTACCGACAGCAAATCTTGACCCTCTTTTATTTTGTTATAAACAATTCACCCCATCCAATTCCCACGCGTAAAAATGCAAGCTAAGCAAATCTTGACCCCTTTTTATATTATAAACAAATGACCCCATCTAACTCATACGCGCAGCTGCAGCGTCCAAAACAAGAAGATCACTTTACACCCTTTTCGTGGGAAATCATTATCCAAAACAAATCTTCGAAGTGACCAATCAGAATCCATCAGGCCACTTTAGCCAACTCCCAAAAATCACGCCACTCCCGAAAAATCTCCTATAAATAATCTTAGAACTTTAAGACATTAGTATTAGTTCTTCTTTACACTCGATATGCGAACAGTTCAGTTCTTCCTTACGCGAACAGTTCAGTTCTTGATACGCGAACACTTCTGTTAGAGTTTAGTTCTCCTTTACATTTTTGATTCGCGATTCCTTTTTATATTTAACACACAAGCAGTTAGTTCAGCATTAAGTGCACGTTAATATAAGTATCCTTTGTAAAAGAACAACTCCGTTGAAATTAAATAAACACATTTTTTTTAATCAACGTTAAACAAAAATATAAAATTGGCGCAGTCGGTAGGATAAAACAAAAAGTTAAAGTGCAGTGCAAAACTTGTGTTTCCAACCAAGACTTTTTGTGCTAAGGTTTCAAACCTGAGTTAAATACCAGGACCTTTGTACCGATAAAAACTGGAAATACACCAGAAGACACTAAACAATCTGTTTTATCCGCAGAAGAATCTTCGTGCCAAAAGACACGAGATATACATAATGTAGTGAGTAAAACACGTCCGTCTTTGGTGCGCTCTCCATACAAACTGAGCCGCTCTCGTTCTTTTTTATTTCATTCTTCTTGTTCTTTTTGTAATAAGTGAGACAGCACACTCCTCGTACTGTACCACTGCATAACGAAGGTAAGAGTAAGATATGACTTAAAACTAATTTGTCACAAAGAAAAGAGTAAGATGTACTTAAGGCTAAGCATATTGCACTGAGGGAAAGAGTAAGATATACTTAATACTATTACACATTGCTACAATTCGGCCATTCTGACAGTAAGGATCACCCGATCCTAGTCTTTTTTATGGCGACATTTGCTTCTCGTATTATAGCTATGTGTACTGTTGTCATTCTTAGTGTTTTCCAATTTATTCATTTCTTTGCTTAACATACTGACTTTTCCTTTAACAGAATTTTCATTCACATTTAGTTTTGTATTTGCGTTTATCTGTTCATTTGTATTTTCATTTACATTTAGGTTTGCATTTACTTTTGTCTGTTCATTTGTATTTTCATTTACATTTAGGTTTGCATTTACTTTTGTCTGTTCATTTGTATTTTCGTTTTGCTTTATATTTACGTTAACTTTAATAGTTTCATCTGACCAATTGAACCATGGCTTCATATTTGCAATAGACCAAATTCCAGTATAAGGAATCTTCGACTGCTGAAATCCGTCGACGTCACTTACAACGTATCGATCATTTTCAAGGCACTTAACTATTTTAAAAGGTCCTTTGAATCTCGGCACTAATTTTTTGGATACACCTTTGTGAGTGTCAAAATTTTTAACTACTACATAGTCGCCTGGCTTAAAAACTTTTGGCCCTCGTCGTTTTCGATTCGCTAGGCATTCGTTATACTCTTGAAGTTGCTTTTCTTTTTCTTTAGCTTTTGCTCGTACTGATTCTTCGTTCCACCGACCTGTCTTCTAACAAGTAATCTTTTAATTTATCTACTTGTCGTCCTTTTTGTCCGACACCAAACAGTACGACACTTGGATGCTGTCCCAATGGCCTATGAATAGTGTTATTCATGGTAAACTCTACCATCTCTATGGCCTGACCAAAGCTAACATTTTCTTCTGAGGCTAGTAATTTTGCCAACATAGGGCCTAAATTTCTATTTATTCTTTCAACTTGGCCATTCGCCTGTGGCGAACCGGTTGCGATCTTGACATGTTGTATATTACAAGATTCTAAAAAGCTAGAAAATTCGTTAGACGTAAAACACGTTCCACGATCCGACACTATGCACTTTGGCCTACTATACGATCTAAAATACTCAGTAAGTGCTTCTATCGCTTCCTTAGATTTAGTGGTTTTTGCCAAGTAAAGTCTGACAAACTTCGTACACGCGTCAACCACCACTAATACATGTTTCTTTGTGCTTCTTGTTTTCCGTTTTTTGTCGAAAAGACTATACATTTCAAGCAATTATTTATGTGCTGTTCTACTTTTTTCCGTAATTTTGGGAACCAATACGACTTTGTGATAACTTCTACAACCTTGTCTATACCTGTGTGGCCTAACTCATTATGATACTTAAATAGGTCATGGGATTCCATATTTTTCGGGACGTAAAAAGCAAGGCAACCATTTTGTAATTTTTTATAAATTAAACCGTTTCGCATTTCATAGGAACTGTGTTCAGACTTTTCTAACATAGACTTCAATTTTAAAATTTCATCATCTTGGTTTTGACATATTACTAAATTATCTTCAAATGAATTGGTTTCCACAACCATAATGTTAGTACTTCTACTTAAAGCATCTACATGTTGCATTCTCGTTGCCGGCCTATGCTCTAGCACAAAATCGTAGTTTTCTAACTCCAGAGCCCAACGGGCTATTCTGGGGTTAACTTCTCTTTTGTTAAGTGTCAATGTAAGCGAGTTACAATCTGTCGCGATCTTAAAATGCATTCCCTGCAAATATACACGAAAACGTTTTAAGGAATAAATTATCGCCAATGTTTCTAATTTAAAGCTATGATATCTAGATTCCACATCAGTAGTCCTTTTGGAAAAATAGAAAACTGGGTGCCATTTACCATCGCTTTTCCTTTGTAGCAATATTGATCCGAATCCAATAGAGCTTGCGTCACAATGAAGTTCGGTCTCATCGTTTGGACTATAAAGCGCAAGTATTGGGGCCTCTACTAACTTAGATTTAAGATTTTCAAACGTACTAAGTTCGACGTTTCCAAACACGAACTTTTTGTCTTTTCTTACTAGGTCATATAATGGCTTGGCAAAAATAGCAAAATCTTTAATAAACCTACGGAAATAGGAACATAATCCCAAAAAACTTTAAACCTCGCTGACCTTAGTTGGAACTGGGAAATCTTTTACTGCTTGTATACCTTTGTCGTCAGCTTTAATTCCCTTGCCTGTAATCGAATACCCTAGGTATTTAATACTTGTCTGCACAAAGTCGCACTTATCTAATCTTAACTCCAACTTGTTTTCAACCAATCTATCAAATACTTCTTTTAAAATTTCTAGATGCGTATCGAAATCATTTGTTGCCACCATAATGTCGTCTAAATATATGATAACTTTTTCATCTCTAATCATATCGGCAAATATCTTGTTTATAAACCTTTGAAATGTAGACGGCGCATTTCTGAGGCCAAATGGCATACGAAGAAATTCGAACTGACCAAGCGGTGTCGTAAAAGACGTAAACTTCACTGAATCCTCATGCATGTATACATGGAAGAACCCATTCTTTAAGTCGAGTTTTGAAAATAACGTTTTCCCTGCAAGTCTATCTAACAGATCATCGATAAGTGGAATAGGATAGCTATCTTTTGAGGTCGCCTTGTTTAATTTTCTAAAATCAACGCATATTCTGAGTTCACCTGAAGGCTTTTTAACGAGCACGATTGGGGAAACATATTCCGACTCACTCGGCCTAATGTATTCTTTGCTTAAGTATTCGTCAATTATTTTTTGTAATTCAGCCTTTTCGCTATAAGAAAGTCGTCTTGGATTACAGCTAAACGGCCTTATGTCATTGATTGTGAGTTTCATTTCGCACTTAACCTTTGGTTCATTTGGTCGATTTCTTTCCAAATAGAATTTAGAAAAAATTTTTTCAAACATTGTTGTTTCTTTGAAACTTATACTTTTGCCAACAGAATATTTTGAATTAACCACGTCACAATCAATATTTAGCATTTGGTTTTCAAAATTATCTTCACTGCTCGAATTATGGCTTAACTTAATACTTTCGGGCATTGATTCTTTACACAGATCATCGTCAAGTTGCAGTACAATTTTAGCTTTACATATTTTCATAAAATCTCTACCTAACAGTATTGGACTTCCCATAGACTCGTTAGAAACAATCAGTAGTCGAACGGAAACATTTTTATTAAATATTTCAACGTAACATAAAATACTTCCAAAAACTTCAAGTTTACTTTTATTTAAACCAAAATATGCGTGTTCTCGGCCCGGTTCCAATTTAATTTCATCTGAAACGAACTCCTTTTTAATTAAACTAACTGCGCTTCCCGAGTCTATGAGGCATCCTACAGAAAATACATCATTACCTATGTGAACTTTTACAATTTTTATATCATTCAAACTTACTGATATTGCCGCGGGCTTCTTCTTATTTTGACTGCAATCTGCCACTCGGTGACCCATTTTACCACATCCAAAGCAAGCACCAGTTGCTTTTATTGGCTTCTTACAGTCGGCTGCAAGGTGACCCACACAGTTACAGTTATCGCACCTGAATGTAGGCTTCTCCTTTGCGGAAACATTTGGCAGAGATACAGGTTTTTCCCGCTGCAGCGTTATGTTGACAAATGCTGCCAACACGTCATCCTTAGACCCAAAACGTTGCATACAAGCCATCTCTCGCAAGTGACGGTCTGGTATCCCGTCAACAATATACTCGACCATCTCGTCCTCCGGCATACGCAAGCCACCAGCCAGGCCAACTTTGTCGTTAAAATAATTCAGGAACGGTTCGCCGACGCACCACCTGCGTGCTTCAAACTCTCGACGAATTACTACATTAGTCTAGACGTAAATTATTTTCGTTCAAGTTGAATGATCTTTTCAAATGGAGCACGGAAGATATCCAACCATAAACACTTTTATTGCCATCAAAATCGGGTACAAAGTCTTTGACGTCTTTGGCCAAGATCTTGTCGCCTGTCTTCGTTGCCAGCCAGCTGTTTGAGTTGCCAGACTCAGGGTTGCCAGTAAAGCGCAAAAGTTCGTTTTCCTTACGAACCAGTTCAATTTCTTTGCAAAGTAGTTCCAGCTTTTTTTTCAATGTGTACTTTACTACGTTTTCTTCTTTTTGGTTCTCTCCATTTGGCTTCTCATTTGTTGCCTTATCCTCTCCGTTGTTACTCTCTTCATTTGACTTCTCATTTGTCGCTTCGTATATCTCTTGCTGTTCACTCAAAATGCTCTCATTATCTGTCTGCTTCTCGCTTTCTGAATAGTTTTGTTCATTTTCTGCTTCGTTCTGTTCGTTTGTCGTTACTTCTTCCTGCTGTTGACCTTGAAATAAGTCTGCTTCATAATTTTTCATCTGATCGGCGCCATCGTCCGTCGTATGTAAAATGCTCTTCAGGTACTCCAAGTAATCTTTTTCAGGAAGATCTGCGCGTTCACCTGGTCCTACGTTAGAAGCAGCCCCATCTTTTGGATGTTGCCCTCTCGCTATAGGGCTTAGTTGGTTTAAACGCTCGGCTAGCACAGTTTTAGTGCCAGTATCTGGTAAACCTAGGTTTTTGCACCAGGTTTGTAGCTGGGACTTTGAAAAATCATCAGGATTTATTGAATCCATTGTTTTATTATTATTATGTTATTATTTTTTTTTTTAGGTAAATTATAGCTTTTGTATTTACACTGGGTTAACAATGACCACTTCTGAAATTGTAGTGAGTAAAACACGTCCGTCTTTGGTGCGCTCTCCATACAAACTGAGCCGCTCTCGTTCTTTTTTATTTCATTCTTCTTGTTCTTTTTGTAATAAGTGAGACAGCACACTTCTCGTACTGTACCACTGCATAAAGAAGGTAAGAGTAAGATATGACTTAAAACTAATTTGTCACAAAGAAAAGAGTAAGATGTACTTAAGGCTAAGCATATTGCACTGAGGGAAAGAGTAAGATATACTTAATACTATTACACATTGCTACAATAAGTTAAAACCAAAAAATTTAATAATATAAAAATTCAACAAATCTAAAAAAAAAAAAATTTATAAAATGAATTTCTTCACAAGAAAAAAAAAATAATAAGAAACAAATACAAAACAAAAATTCTATATACCTATTCTAAATTCTATTCTATATACCATTCACCGAATCTAGTATGGCGGAAGCTGTCCACCAACTTGGAAGTGTTGAAAAATTCAATGGCAATCCTGATGCACTATTCACCTTTATAAATCGTATTGACTACATACTCTCCATGTATTTTACTGATGATACTCGTCAACAACATATGATGCTTGGGTACATTGATCGCAGTATCAGCGGTGAAGTTATGCGTACCCTGGGAACAACAACCTTAACTACCTGGACCGACCTACGAAACCAGTTGATATTGAATTTTAAACCGCGGACACCCAATGAGACGCTGTTGGAGAATTTCCGTAACACCCCCTACAAAGGCAACATCCGAGAATTCCTGGACGAAGCAGAACGCAGAAAACAAAAGTTAACGAGTAAGCTAGAATTAGAAAACGATACATACGAAAAAACATATTTTAACAGACTCATAAAGTCAAGCACTGAGAAATTAATACAAAAATTACCAATGCAAATATATTTAAGAATCGTAAACATTAATATCCCAGATTTACTATCATTGAAAAGTTTCTTACAAGAAAAGGGCTTAGTTGAAGATATCATTGATATGCATAAGTCAACCCACAAACAACCCACATTTGAGAAATCATTTAAAACCCCCTATCACACTACTAACAACACTCAAAGATTCCCTACACTCTTTCAACCACGTTATGATCAGTTCGTACCTCAACCCAATTATAACCCAATACCTTATTAACCAGTTAATCACAACCCAAGACCCAATCTAACACCCCCTAACAATCAATTTAGACCAAACTACCAACGACCAAACTACCAACGACCATAGTACCAACGACCAAATTACCAACGGCATAACATTTTTGACGCCAACAGATTCCGACCCAATCAAAACATGACTACTAACCATGCACAACAAGCAAACTCGGGCATATTGAACGCACCTACAAAACGAATTAGGCCATCAGGTAGCGGACAGAGTAGAATGGACTGGTCCGAAAATTTTCATCAGACAGCCTCGGAACCAATTCATCAGATAGATCAAACGGAAGAAACCCCTATATCTTATTTACTATAAACAACACACCTCTTAAATGTATCATTGATACAGGTTCTTCAATAAACCTTATCAACGAAAACTTCTTTAATTTCCCCGAAACCTCAGAAAAATTTAATGTTCAGACGATAAAAGGCGTAATTGAGCTTAATAAAAGTATTTCCTTTGCACCCAGCAAACTATGTCAAACAACCCAAAAATTTTATTGTCATAATTTTTCAACTACGTATGATATACTCTTTGGTAGAAATTACCTCAAAGCAAGACAAGCTCTTATTGATTATAATGATAACAGTGTAACATTATCAAATCATAAATTCTATTTTAAGTTCACCAACAATGAAGAAGAGCCATCAGAATCAATTCCTTATCCCCCTGTAGATTTTGACTACGATGCATTTGCATACGAAATAAATAATAACATTGAAGAAAATAATGAATTCCGACTGGATCATTTAAATTCAGAAGAAAGAGAAAAGTTAAAAAAAATATTATACGACTTTAACGATATTCAGTACAGGAAAGGTGAAAATTTTACTTTTACTAGTACTATTAAGCATACCATTCGTACTAAACACGAAGACCCTATATATACGCACCCCTATAAACATCCCCAAATTTTTGATGAAGAAATTAATAAGCAAATAAACGAAATGATACAACAGGGAATAATCCGAAAATCGGAATCGCCCTATCATTCACCAATATGGATCGTACCCAAGAAAGAGGACGCATCCAAAGAAAAAAAGTTCCGTTTAGTCATAGACTATCGCAATTTAAATGACATTACCGTTTTTTGATAAATACCCATAATGGATGAAATTCTTGACAAATTAGGAAAATGCCAGTATTTTACAACCATTGACCTTGCCAAGGGATTCCATCAAATTCAAATGGACCCTAAATCTTTTGAAAAAACCGCTTTCTCAACAAAACATGGGCATTTCGAATTCACACGAATGCCATTCGGCTTGAAAAATGCACCAGCCACATTCCAAAGATGCATGAATAATTTGCTAAAAGATCTTATCTACAAAGATTGTTTGGTTTATTTGGATGATATTATCATTTACTCCACTTTATTGGAGGAACATTTAGCATCAATCCAAATTGCAAATTGCAAATATGCAAATTTAAAATTACAATTAGATAGGTGCGAATTCTTGAAAAAGGAAACAGAATTCTTAGGTCACATTATAACCACAGACGGCATTAAACCAAATCCAGACAAAATCACAGCAATTTTAAAATTCCCGGTTCCCAAAACACCGAAAGAAATCAAATCATTTTTAGGCTTATGCGGATTTTACCGCAAGTTTATTCTGAATTTCGCAAAGATTGCAAAACCTTTAACTCTTGGATTAAAGAAAGGATCCAAAATTAACAAAGATAACCCAGATTATATTTCAGCCTTTGAGAAATTAAAACTTCTCATCACCAATGATCCCATACTCGCATACCCTGATTTCAAAACACCTTTTTCCTTAACTACAGACGCCAGTAACGTAGCTTTAGGCGCTATCCTTTCACAAGACCATAAACCTATCTGTTTTGCTAGCAGAACCCTTAATGAGCATGAACTCAATTATTCAGCTATAGAAAAAGAGCTATTAGCAATTGTATGGGCAACTAAATAATTCAGACCCTATCTCTTCGGAAGACATTTCGAGATCCTAAGTGATCACAAACCACTCATTTGGTTATCCAACATTAAAGAACCCAATATGAAATTACAGCGTTGGAAAATCAGATTAAATGAATACGATTACAAAATAAAATATTTACCCGGAAAAGAAAATTATGTGGCCGATGCCCTCTTTAAAATAGACGAAAACTTTTTAGGAGACGAAACAGTTCCCTGGCAACAATACACAGTGCCCAGGACGATAATCAAAACTTAATAACTATTCTACAACCATCAAATCGAATTTCTTAAAAGCAACGAAAACAAAGTCGAAACTATTCGCTTTTTTCATAAAACAAAAATAAAAATATCTTATAAAGAAATGACTAATCATTCCGCGAAAGAACTAATCAAAGAATATTTATGCTCAAAAAATAACGCGATCTATTTCCATGACGATGCAGACTTTTTAATATTCCAATAAGCTTATGTTGAAATTATATGTTCCAATAGTCGAACCAAAACTTTATCAACAACTTCCAAACTAAAAAACATATCCACTTACGCAAAATTCAAGAAAAAAAGAAAATTCACCAAAGCAAATATACTGACTAATTTCAGACATTCCAATATTACTGCTTCTACTCCTATCAATGGCATCCCTAACACATACACAAAGTATAGAAATTAATTCCATCAAAGCACCAAACGGCTATCTTATATTTAAAACAGGAATTATGGACCTACCTTCAGATTACGAATTTCATTATCTAACCGTAAATTTAACCAAAGTACAAATCACCTACAACAACTTGTTAGAGCAAACAGAACCATATAAAAATTTAATGCACATCCAATACCTAACTGAGAAATTAAACCGTGAAATGAATGGCATCAGAATAATAAAGAGAAACAAAAGAGGACTTATTAACTTTGTAGGTACAGTAAATAAATATCTATTTGGTACTTTAGACCAGAACGACAAAGAAGAACTAGAAGACAAAATTAACAGTTTAACAGCAAATAATGCCCAAAACGACGAACTTAACCACCTTATAGACGCAGTCAACAAAAACATTGAAATATTAAACAACCTCACCATTAGTCAAGATACAGACAAAAAACTAAATATCCTTGTATTTAACTTAGAGCATTTCACAGAATACATAGAGGACATAGAATTAGACATGCAGTTGACAAGACTCGGAATATTTAACCCAAAACTTTTGAATCATCAATACATAGTCGATATAAATACTGAAAAAATTCTAAACATAAAAACATCTACTTGGTTGAAATCAGATACGAACGAAATACTAATAATCTCGCACATACCTAGACTAATATCCAAAACCCCACTTTTCAAAATTATCCCCTACCCAGACGATAACAATAATACTTTAACAGAAAATGTACCGAAAACAAATTTAAAACAAAATTGTAATCAAAATAAAATATTTAAATAAGGAAATAATATAATTAAGATATATGATTGTAGCATTAAGTTAAACGAAATATCAATAGTAAACTCATTTTCAGATTACACACAAAATATCTATGTAACAAATAATGTAACAAAATTGGAACCCATTTCTTACTTACAAACGGAACAAATCATTTACGAAAAAACTAAGTACAACAAAATATTTAATATAATAACAACAACTACATTTATCATGACTTTAATAAGTCTTATTATATATCTTATCTATAAGTTTAAATCAATGACTAAAAAAATAATTATAAGACAAATTAAATCAGTTGAATCAGCACTAGATAATCCCGTTCCACAAGAAGAAATAATCTCGCAAGAAATCCCTATTGAAAATATGCAAACACCTCCTTCATTATACCCTCCATTTCCCGCCTGAGGACAGGCTACTTTTTTAAAGGTTGGGGGAGTAATATATCCGCCTCCCCATATAATACCACTCTTATTACTTTATTATAAACAATTCACTCCATCTTTAAATTGCTAATTCAGCAAATCTTGACCCTCTTTTATTTTGTTATAAACAATTCACCCCATCCAATTCCCACGCGTAAAAATGCAAGCTAAGCAAATCTTGACCCCTTTTTATATTATAAACAAATGACCCCATCTAACTCATACGCGCAGCTGCAGCGTCCAAAACAAGAAGATCACTTTACACCCTTTTCGTGGGAAATCATTATCCAAAACAAATCTTCGAAGTGACCAATCAGAATCCATCAGGCCACTTTAGCCAACTCCCAAAAATCACGCCACTCCCGAAAAATCTCCTATAAATAATCTTAGAACTTTAAGACATTAGTATTAGTTCTTCTTTACACTCGATATGCGAACAGTTCAGTTCTTCCTTACGCGAACAGTTCAGTTCTTGATACGCGAACACTTCTGTTAGAGTTTAGTTCTCCTTTACATTTTTGATTCGCGATTCCTTTTTATATTTAACACACAAGCAGTTAGTTCAGCATTAAGTGCACGTTAATATAAGTATCCTTTGTAAAAGAACAACTCCGTTGAAATTAAATAAAGACATTTTTTTTAATCAACGTTAAACAAAAATATAAAATTATATAGATGCAACTACATATACATATATGTATGTGTAGTTGCATCTATACCATCTATACCTATCTGTACCTACATGTATGCATGTAAATATATATATACATACACATATAGATGTACTAATTTTTTTTTTTTCATATATATACATATATAATCTTTTTTTTTTTTTTCTTTCTTTTTGGATTTCCTAATTTCGTTACTTTTTTTTTCTTATATATTTGTGAACGTATCTATTCATATACGCATATACATACACCACTCATATATATGTATATATGTTAAATTTTTCTTTTTTTTCAAAATTTTTTTTTTTTTTTTCATTTAAATAAGTTTTTATCCATGCCATGTGTATGTCATTTTCTTTTGACTAAATTTTGTAACCGTATATATGTACATAAGCCTACAATCTATGTACTACACTCTTTTTTTTCTCCACCACTTTTCGCTCTCGTCGCGCCGCGGTATTGTAATGCCTGTACTAAGGTCGATCGGGTACTAGATGCTCTCTCCAGCCGAAGAGCTTTTTGCATAACTTGGGTCTATGTCAGCTTAAAACATTTTTTCGGAAACGGGACTACAAAGAAAATAGCTTTTATAAAGAGGCGTTTCGGAACAAAAAAAAAATTTTAGTAACCTCATGACCATTCCAAATCTCTTAACTTCTCTTCTTCCCTCTTTTTCTTTTTGGCTACTTTTGCCGTCTTTTAATTTTAATATGTTAGAGTTTCCTTGTTTCAACATCCAGCAGTACCTGCAACTTTACTTTTTCTACCTTAAAATCTCAAAAGAAAAACTGCGTTTTACTCACATGTTGGCTAAAGCAAAAAAAAAACTTGAACTTTGCACTGGCCACTTTCAATCTCACTTTTCTCAGTTTATATGCAATTCATTTTTGTTTTATTGTGGGCACTTATGTATTCTTTTGGATTTAATCGCGTGGCACAATTAAAATTTATATGACTTTTTTTTTTCTAAACGGAACTTTCTTATTTCTCACGTCTGGATCTCATGCCAGCCAAAATTGAAAAGGCTGAGCTACGGAAATGGTTAACCTCTAGTCCCTATTCTTGCTGCTGCTGTCAGATGTCACCTAGCTCTTATATTCCCTCTTATCGTTATGCTTCCCTGCCAACAAACGAAAGCTCGCATCCTGGATAACGCCAGATAACGATTTTAAAATCTCCAAACCAAACAACATAAAATTAATTTTTATATCAGCTTCTAATTTAAAAGAAAAAAACTATATTGGGAATAATTGTATACTACAATATGGATATCGAAATCCATATGGGATATTGAAATCCATAGGGATATCGAAATCGATATGGATATTGTAATCCATAGGAATATTGAAATCCATAGGGATATCGAAATCAATATGGATATTGAAATCCATAGGGATATCGAAAACGATATGGATATCGAAATCGATATGGATATTGAAATCCATAGGGATATCGAATTCGATATGGATACCGAAATCGATATGGATATTGAAATCGATATGGATATCGAAATCCATAGGGATATTGAAATCCATAGGGATATCGAAATCTATATGGATATCGAAATCGATATGGATATTGAAATCCATAGGGATATCGACATCAATTTGGATATCGAAATCCTAGGGTTATGGAAATCGAAATGGATATCGAAATCCATAGGGATATCGAAAACGATATGGATATCGAAATCGATATGGATACCGAAATTGACATGGTTATCGAAATCCATAGGTATATCGAATCCGAAATGGATATCGATATCCATAGTGATATCGAAATCGATATGGATATTGAAATCCTAAGGGATATCGAAATCGATATGGATATCGAAATCCATAGGGATATTGAAATCGATATGGATATTGAAATCCATAGGAATAACGAAATTGAAATGGATATCGAAATTGATATGGATATCGAAATCGATATGGATATCGAAATCGATATAGATACCGAAATTGAAATGGATATTGAAATCGATATGGATATCGAAATCGATATAGATACCGAAATCGATATAGATATTGAAATTCATAGGGATATCGAAATCGATATGGATACCGAAATCGATATGGATATTGAAATTGATATGGATATCGAAATCCATAGGGATATTGAAATCGATATGGATATTGAAATTCATAGGGATATCGAAATCGATATGGATATCGAAATCGATATAGATACCGAAATTGACATGGATATCGAAATCCATAGGGATATCGAAATCGATATGGATATCGAAATCGATATGGATATTGAAATTTATAGGGATATCGAAATCGATATGGATACCGAAATCGATATGGATATTGAAATTGATATGGATATCGAAATCCATAGGGATATTGAAATCCATAGGAATAACGAAATCGAAATGGATATCGAAATTGATATGGATTTCGAAATCGATATGGATATCGAAATCGATATGGATACCGAAATTGATATGGATATCGAAATCCATAAGGATATCGAAATCCATAGGGATAACGAAATCGAAATGGATATCGATATGGATATCGAAATCCATAGGGATATCGAAATCGATATGGATATCGAAATCGATATGGATATCGAAATCGTTATGGATATCGAAATCCTTAGGGATATCGAAATCGATAGGAATGTCGAAATCCATATGAATATCGAAATCGATATGGATATCGAAATCCATAGGGATAGCGAAATCGAAATGGATATCGAAATCTATAGGGATATGGAAATCGAAATGGATATCGAAATCGATATGGATATTGAAATTCATAGGGATATCGAAATCGATATGGATATTGAAATTGATATGGATATCGAAATCCATAGGGATATTGAAATCCATAGGAATAACGAAATTGAAATCGATATCGAAATTGATATGGATATCGAAATCGATATGGATATCGAAATCGATATGGATACCGAAATTGAAATGGATATTGAAATCGATATGGATATCGAAATCGATATAGATACCGAAATCGATATAGATATTGAAATTCATAGGGATATCGAAATCGATATGGATACCGAAATCGATATGGATATTGAAATTGATATGGATATCGAAATCCATAGGGATATTGAAATCGATATGGATATTGAAATTCATAGGGATATCGAAATCGATATGGATATCGAAATCCATAGTCATATCGAAATCGATATGGATATCGAAATCGATATGGATATCGAAATCGATATGGATATCGAAATCGATAGGGATATCGAAATCGATATGAATATCGAAATCGATATGGATACCGAAATCGATATGGATATTGAAATTGATATGGATATCGAAATCCATAGGGATATTGAAATCGATATGGATATTGAAATTCATAGGGATATCGAAATCGATATGGATATCGAAATCCATAGTCATATCGAAATCGATATGGATATCGAAATCGATATGGATATCGAAATCGATATGGATATCGTAATCGATAGGGATATCGAAATCGATATAGATACCGAAATCGATATAGATATTGAAATTCATAGGGATATCGAAATCGATATGGATACCGTAATCGATATGGATATTGAAATTGATATGGATATCGAAATCCATAGGGATATTGAAATCGATATGGATATTGAAATTCATAGGGATATCGAAATCGATATGGATATCGAAATCCATAGTCATATCGAAATCGATATGGATACCGAAATTGATATGGATATCGAAATCGATATAGATACCGAAATTGACATGGATATCGAAATCCATAGGGATATCGAAATCGATATGGATATCGAAATCGATATGGATATTGAAATTCATAGGGATATCGAAATCGATATGGATATTGAAATTGATATGGATATCGAAATCCATAGGGATATTGAAATCCATAGGAATAACGAAATTGAAATGGATATCGAAATTGATATGGATATCGAAATCGATATGGATATTGAAATCGATATGGATATCGAAATCCATAGGGATATTGAAATCCATAGGGATATCGAAATCTATATGGATATCGAAATCGATATGGAAATTGAAATCCATAGGGATATCGACCTCAATTTGGATATCGAAATCCTAGGGATATGGAAATCGAAATGGATATCGAAATCCATAGGGATATCGAAAACGATATGGATATCGAAATCGATATGGATACCGAAATTGATATGGTTATCGAAATCAATAGGTATATCGAATCCGAAATGGATATCGATATCCATAGTGATATCGAAATCGATATGGATATTGAAATCCTTAGGGATATCGAAATCGATATGGATATCGAAATCCATAGACATATCGAAATCGATATGGATATCGAAATCGATATGGATATCGAAATCGATATGGATATCGAAATCGATAGGGATATCGAAATCGATATGAATATCGAAATCGATATGGATATCGAAATGCATAGGGATATCGAAATCGAAATGGGTATCGAAATCCATAGGAATATCGAAATCCATAGTCAAATTGAAATCGATATGGATACCGAAATTGATATGGATATCGAAATCGATATAGATACCGAAATTGACATGGATATCGAAATCCATAGGGATATCGAAATCGATATGGATATCGAAATTGATATGGATACCGATATTGATATGGATATTGAAATCGATATGGATATCGAAATCGATATGGATATTGAAATCGATATGGATATCGAAATCGACATAGATACCGAAATCGATATAGATATTGAAATCCATAGGGATACCGAAATTGATATGCATATCGAAATCCATAGGGATATCGAAATCCATAGGGATAGTTAAATCCATAGGGATATCGAAATCGATATGAATATCGAAATCGATATGGATATTGTAATCCATAGGGATATCGAATTCGATATTGATACCGAAAGCGATATGGATATCGAAATCGATATGGATACCGAAATTGATATGGATATTGAAATCGATATGGATAGCGAAATCGATATAGATACCAAAATCGATATAGATATTGAAATCCATAGGGATACCGAAATTGATATGGATATCGAAATCCATAGGGATATCGAAATCCATAGGGATATTGAAATCCATAGGGATAACGAAATCGAAATGGATATCGAAATTGATATGGATACCGAAATTGATATGGATATTGAAATCGATATGGATATCGAAATCGACATAGATACCGAAATCGATATAGATATTGAAATCCATAGGGATACCGAAATTGATATGCATATCGAAATCCATAGGGATATCGAAATCCATAGGGATAGTTAAATCCATAGGGATATCGAAATCGATATGAATATCGAAATCGATATGGATATTGTAATCCATAGGGATATCGAATTCGATATTGATACCGAAAGCGATATGGATATCGAAATCGATATGGATACCGAAATTGATATGGATATTGAAATCGATATGGATAGCGAAATCGATATAGATACCAAAATCGATATAGATATTGAAATCCATAGGGATACCGAAATTGATATGGATATCGAAATCCGTAGGGATATCGAAATCCATAGGGATATTTAATTTGATATCGAAATTGATATGGATATCGAAATCGGTATGGATATCGAAATCGATATGGATACCGATATTGATATGGATATTGAAATCGATATGGATATCGAAATCGATATAGATACCAAAATCGATATAGATATTGAAATCCATAGGGATATCGAAATCGATTGGGATAACGAAATCCATATGAATATCGAAATCGATATGGATATCGAAATCTATAGGGACAGCGAAATCGAAATGGATATCGAAATCCATAGGGATATGGAAATCGAAATGGATATCGAAATCGATATGGATATCGAAATCGATATGGATATCGAAATCGATATGGATATCGATATCGATATGGATACCGAAATTGATATGGATATCGAAATCCATAGGGATATCGAAATCGATATGAATATTGATATCGATATGGATATCGAAATCCATAGGGATATCGAAATCCATGGTGATATTGAAATCCATAGGGATAACGAAATCGAAATGGATTTCGAAATCTAAATGGATATCTATATGGATATCGAAATCCATAGGGATATCGAAATCGATATGGATATCGAAATCGATATGGATATCGAAATCGATATGGATATCGAAATCGATATGGATATTGATATCGATATGGATACCGAAATTGATATGGATATCGAAATCCATAGGGATATCGAAATCGATATGAATATTGATATCGATATGGATATCGAAATCCATAGGGATATTGAAATCCATAAGAATAACGAAATCGAAATGGATATCGAAATTGATATGGATATCGAAATCGATATGGATATCGAAATCGATATGGATACCGAAATTGATATGGATATCGAAATCGATATAGATACCGAAATCGATATAGATATTGATATCCATAGGGATACCGAAATCGATATGGATATCGAAATCCATAGGGATATCGAAATCCATAGGGATATTGAAATCCATAGGTATAACGAAATCGAAATGGATATCGAAAGTGATGTGGATATCGAAATCGATATGGATATCGAAATTGATATGGATACCGAAATTGATATGGATATTGAAATCGATATGGATATCGAAATCGACATAGATACCGAAATCGATATAGATATTGAAATCCATAGGGATACCGAAATTGATATGGATATCGAAATCCATGGGGATATCGAAATCCATAGGGATAGTTAAATCCATAGGGATATCGAAATCGATATGATTATCGAAATCGATATGGATATTGTAATCCATTGGGATATCGAATTCGATATGGATACCGAAAGCGATATGGATATCGAAATCGATATGGATACCGAAATTGATATGGATATTTAAATCGATATAGATAGCGAAATCGATATAGATACCAAAATCGATATAGATATTGAAATCCATAGGGATACCGAAATTGACATGGATATCGAAATCCATAGGGATATCGAAATCCATAGGGATATTTAATTTGATATCGAAATTGATATGGATATCGAAATCGGTATGGATATCGAAATCGATATGGATACCGATATTGATTTGGATATTGAAATCGTTTGGATATCGAAATCGATATAGATACCAAAATCGATATAGATATTGAAATCCATAGGGATAAGAAAATTTATATGGATATCGAAATCCATTGGGATATCGACATCCGTAGGGATATTTAAATCCATAGGGATATCGAAATCGATATGGATACCGAAATCGAGATGGATATTGAAATCGATATGAATATCGAAATCCATAGGGATATTGAAATCCTTAGGGATATCGAAATCGATATGGATATCGAAATCGATATGGATATCGAAATCGATATGGATATTGTAATCCATAGGGATATCGAATTCGATAGGGATATCGAAATCGATATGGATATTGAAATCGATATGCATATCGAAATCCATAGGGATATTGAAATCCATAGGAATAACGAAATCGAAATGGATATCGAAATTGATATGGATATCGAAATCGATATGGATATTGAAATCCATAGGGATATCGAAATCGATATGGATATCGAAATCGATATCGATATTAAAATCCATAGGGACATCGACAACAATATGGATATCGAAATCCTAGGGATATGGAAATCGAAATGGATATCGAAATCCATAGGGATATCGAAAGCGATATGGATATCGAAATCGATATGGATACCGAAATGGATATGGTTGTCGAATTTGAAATGGATATCGAAATCCATAGTGATATCAAAATCGATATGGGTACCGAAATCGATATGGATATCGAAATCCATAGGGATATTGAAATCCATAGGAATAACGAAATCGAAATTGATATGGATTTCGAAATCGATATGGATATCGAAATCGATATGGATACCGAAATTGATATGGATATCGAAATCCATAGGGATATCGAAATCCATAGGGATAACGAAATCGAAATGGATATCGATATGGATATCGAAATCCATAGGGATATCGAAATCGATATGGATGTCGAAATCGTGTGGATATCGATATCGATATGGATATCGAAATCGATATGGATATCGAAATCGATATGGATATCGAAATCCTTAGGGATATCGAAATCGATAGGGATATCGAAATCGATAGGGATATCGAAATCCATATGAATATCGAATTCGATATGGATATCGAAATCCTTAGGGATAGCGAAATCGAAATGGATATCGAAGTCCATAGGGATATGGAAATCGAAATGGATATCGAAATCCATAGGGATATGGAAATCGAAATGGATATCGAAGTCCTTAGGGATATCGAAATCGATATGGATATCGAAATCGATATGATATTGATATAGATATTGAAATCCATAGGGATACCGAAATCTATATGGATATTGAAAATGATATGGATATAGAAATCGATATGGATATCGAAATCGATATGGATACCGAAATTGATATGGATATTGAAATCGATATGGATATCGAAATAGATATAGATACCAAAATCGATATAGATATTGAAATCCATAGGGATACCGAAATTGATATGGATATGGAAATCCATTGGGATATCGAAATCCATAGGGATATTTAAATCCATAGGGATATCGAAATCTATATGAATATCGAAATCGATATGGATATTATAATGCAAAGGGATATCGAAATCGATATGGATACCGAAATCGATATGGATATTGAAATCGATATGGATATCGAAATCCATAGGGATATTGAAATTCATAGGGATATCGAAATCGATATGGATATTGTAATGCATAGGGATATCGAATTCGATATGGATACCGAAATCGATATGGATATTGAAATCGAAATGGATATCGAAATCTATAGGGATATTGAAATCCATAGGGATATCGAAATCTATATGGATATCGAAATCGATATGGATATTGAAATCCATAGGGATATCAACATCAATATGGATATCGAAATCCTAGGGATATGGAAATCGAAATGGATATCGAAATCCATAGGGATATCGAAAACGATATGGATATCGAAATCGATATGGATACAGAAATTGATATGGTTATCGAAATCCATAGGTATATCGAATTCGAAATGGATATCGAAATCCATAGGGATATTGAAATCCATAGGGATAACGAAATCGATATGGATACCGAAATCGATATGGATATTGAAATCGATATGGATATCGAAATCCAAAGGGATATTGAAATCCATAGGGATATCGAAATCGATATGGATATCGAAATCGAAATGGATATCGAAATCCATAGGGATATCGAAAACGATATGGTTATCGAAATCGATATGGATACCGAAATTGATATGGTTATCGAAATCCATAGGTATATCGAATTCGATATGGATACCGAAATCCATAGGGATATCGAAAGCGATATGGATACCGAAATAGATATGGTTATCGAAATCGATGGGGATATCAAAACCGATAAGAATATCGAAATCGATATGGATATCGAAATGCATAGGGATATCGAAATCGAAATGAGTATCGAAATCCATAGGGATATCGAAATCGATAGGGATATCGAAATCGATGGGGATATCGAAATCGATAAGAATATCGAAATCGATAAGAATATCGAAATCGATATGAAAATTGAAATCCTTAGGGATATCGAAATCGATATGGATATCGAAATCGATATGGATATCGAAATCGATGGGGATATCGAAATCGATAAGAATATCGAAATCGATATGGATATCGAAATGCATAGGGATATCGAAATCGAAATGGGTATCAAAATTTATAGGGATATCGAAATCGACATGGATACCGAAATCCATAGGGATATCGAAAGCGATATGGATACCGAAATAGATATGGTTATCGAAATCGATGGGGATATCAAAACCGATAAGAATATCGAAATCGATATGGATATCGAAATGCATAGGGATATCGAAATCGAAATGAGTATCGAAATCCATAGGGATATCGAAATCGATAGGGATATCGAAATCGATGGGGATATCGAAATCGATAAGAATATCGAAATCGATAAGAATATCGAAATCGATATGAAAATTGAAATCCTTAGGGATATCGAAATCGATATGGATATCGAAATCGATATGGATATCGAAATCGATGGGGATATCGAAATCGATAAGAATATCGAAATCGATATGGATATCGAAATGCATAGGGATATCGAAATCGAAATGGGTATCAAAATTTATAGGGATATCGAAATCGACATGGATACCGAAATTGATATGGATATCGAAATCCATAGGGTTACCGAAATTGATATGAATATCGAAATCCATAGTCATATCGAAATCGATATGGATACCGAAATTGATATGGATATCGAAATCGATATGGATACCGAAATTGATATGGATATCAAAATCCATAGGGATATCGAAATCGATATGGATATCGAAATCGATATCGATATTGAAATTCATAGGGATATCGAAATCGAAATGGATACCGAAATTGATATGGATCAATTTCAATAAATTGATATGGTTATACGGATATTGAAATCCATAGGAATAACGAAATCGAAATTGATATGGATATCGAAATCGATATGGATATCGAAATCGATATGGATATCGAAATCGATATGGATACCGAAATTGATATGGATATTGAAATCGATATGGATATCGAAATCGACATAGATACCGAAATCGATATAGATATTGATATCCATAGGGATACCGTAATCGATATAGATATCGAAATCCATAGGGATATCGAAATCCATAGGGATATTAAAATCCATAGGTATAACGAAATCGAAATGGATATCGAAATCGAAATGGATATCGATATGGATATCGAAATCCATAGGGATATCGAAATCGATATGGATATCGAAATCGATATGGATATCGAAATCGATATGGATATCCATCGATATGGATATCGAAATCGATATGGATATCGAAATCGATATGGATATCGAAATCGATATGGATATCGAAATCGATATGGATATCGAAATCGATATGGATATCGAAATCGATATGGATATCGAAATCCTTAGGGATATCGAAATCCATATGAATATCGAAATCGATATGGATATCGAAATCCATAGGGATAGCGAAATCGAAATGGATATCGAAATCCATAGGGATATCGAAATCGATATGCATATCGAAATCGATATGATATTGATATAGATATTGAAATCCATAGGTATACCGAAATCGATATGGATATCGAAATCCATAGGGATATCGAAATCCATAGGGATATTGAAATCCATAGGGATAACGAAATCGAAATGGATATCGAAATTGATATGGATATGGAAATCGATATGGATATCGAAATCGAAATAAATACCAAAATTAATATGGATATTGAAATCGATATGGATATCGAAATCGATATAGATACCAAAATCGATATAGGTATTGAAATCCATAGGGATACCGAAATTAAAATGGATATGGAAATCCATTGGGATATCGAAATCCATAGGGATATTTAAATCCATAGGGGTATCGAAATCTATGTGAATATCGAAATCGATATGGATATTGTAATGCAAAGGGATATCTTAATCGATATGGATACCGAAATCGATATGGATATTGAAAACGATATGGATATCGAAATCCATAGGGATATTGAAATCCATAGGGATATCGAATTCGATATGGATTCCGAAAAGGATATGGATATTGAAATCGATATGGATATCGAAATCCATAAGGATATTGAAATCCATAGAGATATCGAAATCTATATGGATATCGAAATCGATATGGATATTGAAATCCATAGGGATATCGACATCAATATGGATATCGAAATCCTAGGGATATGGAAATCGAAATGGATATCGAAATCCATAGGGATATCGAAATCCATACGGATATCGAAAACGATATGGATATCGAAATCGATATGGATACCGAAATTGATATGGTTATCGAAATCCATAGGGATATCGAATTCGAAATGGTTATCCAAATCCATAGTGATATCGAAATCGATATGGATATCGAAATCGATATGGATATCGAAATCGATATGGATATCGAAATCGATAGGGATATCGAAATCGATATGAATATCGAAATCGATATGGATATCGAAATCCATAGGGATATCGAAATCGATATGGATATCGAAATCCATAGTCATATCGAAATCGATATGGATATCGAAATTGATATGGATATCGAAATCGATATGGATACCGAAATTGACATGGATATCGAAATCCATAGGGATATCGAAATCGATATGGATATTGAAATTCATAGGGATATCGAAATCGATATTTATACCGAAATCGATATGGATATTGAAATTGATATGGATATCGAAATCGATATGGATATCGAAATCGATATGGATATTGAAATCGATATGGATATCGAAATCCATAGGGATATTGAAATCCATAGGAATAACGAAATCAAAATGGATATCGAAATTGATATGGATATCGAAATCGATATGGATATCGAAATCGATATGGATACCGAAATTGATATGGATATTGAAATCGATATGGATATCGAAATCGATATAGATACCGAAATCGAAATAGATATTGAAATCCATAGGGATACCGAAATTGATATGGATATCGAAATCCATAGGGATATGGATATTGTAATCCATAGGGATATCGAAATCGATATGGTTACCGAAATCGATATGGATATTGAAATCGATATGGATATCGAAATCCATAGGGATATTAAAATCCTTAGGGATATCGAAATCGATAGGGATATCGAAATCCATATGAATATCGAAATCGATATGGATATCGAAATCCATAGGGATAGCGAGATCGAAATGGATATCGAAATCCATAGGGATATGGAAATCGAAATGGATATCGAAGTCCTTAGGGATATCGAAATCGATATGGATATCGAAATCGATATGATATTGATATAGATATTGAAATCCATAGGGATACCGAAATCGATATGGATATCGAAATCCATTGAGATATCGAAATCCATAGGGATATTGAAATCCATATGGATAACGAAATCGAAATGGATATCGAAATTGATATGGATATCGAAATTGATATGGATATCGAAATCGATATGGATACCGAAATTGATATGGATATTGAAATCGATATGGATATCGAAATCGATATAGATACCAAAATCGATATAGATATTGAAATCCATAGGGATACCGAAATTGATATGGATATGGAAATCCATTGGGATATCGAAATCCATAGGGATATTTAAATCCATAGGGATATCGAAATCTATATGAATATCGAAAGCGATATGGATATTGTAATGCATAGGGATATCGAAATCGATATGGATACCGAAATCGGTACGGATATTGAAATCGATATGGATATCGAAATCCATAGGGATATTGAAATCCATAGGGATATCGAAATCGATATGGATATCGAAATCGATATGGATATCGAAATCGATATGGATATTGTAATCCATAGGGATATCGACTTCAATATGGATACCGAAATCGATATGGATATTAATATCGATATGGATATCGAAATCCATAGGGATATTGAAATCCATAGGGATATCGAAATCTATATGGATATCGAAATAGATATGGATATTGAAATCCATAGGGATATTGCAATCCATAGGGATATCGACATCAATATGGATATCGAAATCCTAGGGATATGGAAATCGAAATTGATATCGAAATCCATAGGGATATCGAAAACGATATGGATATCGAAATCGATATGTATACCGAAATTGATATGGTTATCGAAATCCATAGGGATATCGAATTCGAAATGGATATCGAAATCCATAGTGATATCGAAATCGATATGGATATTGAAATCCTTAGGGATATCGAAATCGATATGGATATCGAAATCGATATGGATATCGAAATCGATATGGATATCCAAATCGATATGGATATCGAAATCGATAGGGATATCGAAATCGATATGAATATCGTAATCGATATGGATTTCGAAATGCATAGGGATATGGAAATCGAAATGGGTATCGAGATTCATAGGGATATCGAAATCGATATGGATACCGAAATTGATATGGATATCGAAATCCATAGGGATATCGAAATCGATATGGATATTGAAATCCATAGTCAAATCGAAATCGATATGGATACCGAAATTGATACGGATATCGAAATCGATATGGATACCGAAATTGACATGGATATCGAAATCCATAGGGATATCGAAATCGATATGGATATCGAAATCGATATGGATATCGAAATCGATATGGATATCGAAATCGATATGGATATTGAAATTTATAGGGATATCGAAATCGATATGGATACCGAAATCGATATGGATATTGAAATTGATATGGATATCAAAATCCATAGGGTTATTAAAATCCATAGGGATAACGAAATTGAAATGGATATCGAAATTGATATGGATATCGAAATCGATATGGATATCGAAATCCATAGGGTTATTGAAATCCATAGGGATATCGAAATATATATGGATATCGACATCAATATGGATATCGAAATCCTAGGGATATGGAAATCGAAATGGAAATCGAAATCCATAGGGATATCGAAAACGATATGGATATCGAAATCGATATGGATACCGAAATTGATATGGTTATCGAAATCCATAGGGATATCGAATTCGAAATGGATATCGAAATCCATAGTGATATCGAAATCGATATGGATATTGAAGTCCTTGGGGATATCGAAATCGATATGGATATCGAAATCGATATGGATATCGAAATCGATATGGATATCGAAATCGATATGGATATCGAAATCGATATGGATATCGAAAACGATGTGGCTATCGAAATCGATATGGATATCGAAATCGATATGAATATCGAAATCGATATGGATATCGAAATGCATAGGGATATGGAAATCGAAATGAATATCGAAATCCATAGGGATATCGAAATCGATATGGATACCGAATTTGATATGGATATCGATCTCCATAGGGATATCGAAATCGATATGCATATCGAAATCGATATGGATACCGAAATCGATGTGGATATTGAAATTGATATGGATATCGAAATCCATAGGGTTATTGAAATCCATAGGAATAACGAAAATGAAATGGATATCGAAATTGATTTGGATATCGAAATGGATATGGATATCGAAATCGATATGGATACCGAAATTGATATGGATATTGAAATTGATATGGATATCGAAATCGATATGGATAAGGAAATTGATATGGATATTGAAATCGATATGTATATCGAAATCGATATAGATACCGAAATCGATATAGATATTGAAATCCATAGGGATACCGAAATCGATAAGGATATCGAAATCCATAGGGATATGGAAATCGAAATGGATATCGAAGTCCATATGGATATCGAAATTGATATGGATATCGAAATCCATAGGGATATCGAAATCGATATGGATATTGAAATCGATATGGATATCGAAATCCATAGGGATATTGAAATCCATAGGAATAACGAAATCGAAATGGATATCGAAATTGATATGGATATCGAAATCGATATGGATATCGAAATCGATATGGATAAGGAAATTGATATGGATATTGAAATCGATATGTATATCGAAATCGATATAGATACCGAAATCGATATAGATATTGAAATCCATAGGGATACCGAAATCGATATGGATATCGAAATCCATTGGGATATCGAAATCCATAGGGATATTGAAATCCATAGGGATAACGAAATCGAAATGGATATCGAAATCCATAGGGATATGGAAATCGAAATGGATATCGAAGTCCATATGGATATCGAAATTGATATGGATATCGAAATCCATAGGGATATCGAAATCGATATGGATATTGAAATCGATATGGATATCGAAATCCATAGGGATATTGAAATCCATAGGAATAACGAAATCGAAATGGATATCGAAATTGATATGGATATCGAAATCGATATGGATATCGAAATCGATATGGATAAGGAAATTGATATGGATATTGAAATCGATATGTATATCGAAATCGATATAGATACCGAAATCGATATAGATATCGAAATCCATAGGGATACCGAAATCGATATGGATATCGAAATCCATTGGGATATCGAAATCCATAGGGATAACGAAATTGAAATGGATATCGAAATTGATATGGATATCGAAATCGATATGGATATCGAAATCGATATGGATACCGAAATTGATATGGATATTGAAATCGATATGGATATCGAAATCGATATAGATACCGAAATCGATATAGATATTGAAATCCATAGGGATACCGAAATTGATATGGATATCGAAATCCATAGGGATATTTAAATCCATAGGGATATCGAAATCGATATGAATATCGAAATCGATATGGATATTGTAATCCATAGGGAAATCGAAATCGATATGGATACCGAAATCGATATGGATATTGAAATCGATATGGATATCGAAATCCATTGGGATATTGAAATCCATAGGGATATCGAATTCGATATGGATACCGAAATCGATATGGATATCGAAATCGATATGGATACCGAAATTGATATGGATACTGAAATCGATATGGATATCGAAATCGATATAGATACCAAAATCGATATAGATATTGAAATCCATAGGGATACCGAAATTGATATGGATATCGAAATCCATAGGGATATTTAAATTCATAGGGATATCGAAATTGATATGGATATCGAAATCGATATGAATATCGAAATCGATATGGATATCGAAATCGATATGGATACCGAAATAGATATGGATATTGAAATCGATATGGATATCGAAATCGATATAGATACTAAAATCGATATAGATATTGAAATCCATAGGGATGCCGAAATTGATTTGGATATCGAAATCCATAGGGATATTTAAATCCATAGGGATATCGAAATCGATATGAAAATCGAAATCGATATGGATATTGTAAACCATAGGGATATCGAAATCGATATGGATACCGAAATCGATATGGATATTGAAATCGATATGGATATCGAAATCCATTGGGATATTGAAATCCATAGGGATATCGAATTCGATATGGATACCGAAATCGATATGGATATCGAAATCGATATGGATACCGAAATTGATATGGATACTGAAATCGATATGGATATCGAAATCGATATAGATACCAAAATCGATATAGATATTGAAATCCATAGGGATACCGAAATTGATATGGATATCGAAATCCATAGGGATATTTAAATTCATAGGGATATCGAAATTGATATGGATATCGAAATCGATATGAATATCGAAATCGATATGGATATCGAAATCGATATGGATACCGAAATAGATATGGATATTGAAATCGATATGGATATCGAAATCGATATAGATACTAAAATCGATATAGATATTGAAATCCATAGGGATGCCGAAATTGATATGGATATCGAAATCCATAGGGATATTTAAATCCATAGGGATATCGAAATCGATATGAAAATCGAAATCGATATGGATATTGTAATGCGTAGGGATATCGAAATCAATATGGATAGCGAAATCGATATTGATATTGAAATCGATATGGATATCGAAATCCATAGGGATATTGAAATCCATAGGGATATCGAAATCGATATGGATATCGAAATCGATATGGATATTGTAATTCATAGGGATATCGAATTCGATATGGATACCGAAATCGATATGGATATTGAAATGGATATGGATATCGAAATCGATAGGGATATCGATATCAATATGGATATCGAAATCCTAGGGATATGGAAATCGAAATGGATATCGAAATCCATAGGGATATCGAAAACGCTTCCATATCGTTATGGATACCGAAATTGATATGGTTATCGAAATCCATAGGGATATCGAATTCGAAATGGATTTTGAAATCCATAGTGATTTCGAAATCGATATAGATATTGAAATCGATATGGATATCGAAATCGATATGGATATCGAAATCGATATGGATATCGAAATCGATAGGGATATCGAAATGCATAGGGATATCAAAATCGAAATGGGTATCGAAATCTATAGGGATATCGAAATCGATATGGATACCGAAATTGATATGGACATCGATATCCATAAGGATATCGATATCGATATGGATATCGAAATCCATAGTCATATAGAAATCGATATGGATACCGAAATTGATATGGATATCGAAAACGATATGGATACCGAAATTGATATGGATATTGAAATCGATAGGGATATCGAAATCGATATGGATATTGAAGTTCATAAGGATATCGAAATCGATATGGATATTGAAGTTCATAGGGATATCGAAATCGATATGGATATCGAAATCGATATGGATATCGAAATCCATAGGGATATCGAAATCGATATGGATATTGAAATTCATAGGGATATCGAAATCGATATGGAGACCGAAATCGATATGGATATTGAAATTGATATGGATATCGAAATCCATAGAGATATTGAAATCCATAGGAATAACGAAATTGAAATGGATATCGAAATTGATATGGATATCGAAATTGATATGGATATCGAAATCGATATGGATATCGAAATCGATATGGATACCGAAATTGATATGGATATTGAAATCGATATAGATATTGAAATCCATAGGGATACAAACATCGATATGGATATCGAAATCCTTAAGGATATCGAAATCCATAGGGATATTGAAATCCATCGGGATAACGAAATCGAAATGGATATCGAAATTGATATGGATATCGAAATCGATATGGATATCGAAATCGATATGGATACCGAAATTGATATGGATATTGAATTCGATATGGATATCGAAATCGATATAGATACCGAAATCGATATAGATATTGAAATCCATAGGGATACAAAAATCGATATGGATATCGAAATCCATAGGGATATCGAAATTCATAGGGATATTGAAATCCATCGGGATAACGAAATCGAAATGGATATCGAAATTGATATGGGTATCGAAATCGATATGGATATCGAAATCGATATGGATATCGAAATCGATATGGATACCGAAATCGATATGGATATCGAAATCGATATGGATATTGAAATCCATAGGGATATCGACATCAATATGGACATCGAAATCCTAGGGATATGGAAATCGAAATGTATATCGAAATCCATGGGGATATCGAAAACGGTATTGATATCGAAATCGATATGGATACCGAAATTGATATGGTTATCGAAATCCATAGGGATATCGAAATCGAAATGGATATCGAAATCCATTGTGATATCGAAATCGATATGGATATCGAAATCGATATAGATATTGAAATGCTTAGTGATATCGAAATCGATATGGATATAGAAATCGATATGGATATCGAAATCCTTAGGGATATCGAAATCGCTAGGGATATCGAAATCGATGTGAATATCGAAATCGATATGGATATCGAAAACCACAGGGATATCGAAATCCATAGTCATATCGAAGTCGATATGGATACCGAAATTGATATGGATATCGAAATCCATAGGGATATCGAAATGGATATTGAAATCGATATGAATTTCGAAATCCATAGGGATATCGAAATCCATAAGGATATCGAAATCGGTATGAATATCGAGATCCATAGGGATATGGAAATCGATATGGATATCGAAATCGATATGGATATTGAAATTCATTGTTATATCGAAATCGATATGGATACCGAAAACGATATGGATATTGAAATTGATATGGATATCGAAATCAATATAGATACCGAAATCGATATAGATATTGATATCCATAGTGATACCGAAATCGATATGGATATCGAAAAAAATAGGGATATCGAAATCCATGGGGATATCAAAATCGATAAGGATATCGAAATCGATTTGGATATCGAAATCCTTAGGGATATCGAAATAGATATGGAAATCGAAATCCATAGGGATATCGAAATCGATATGTACATCGAAATCGATATGGATATCGAAATCCATAGGAATATCGAAATCGATATGGATATAGAATTCCATAGGGATATCGAAATCGATATGGATATTGAAATCCATAGGGATATCAAAATCGAAATGGATTTTGAAATCGATATGGATATCGAAATCGATATTGATATCGAAATCGATATGGATATCGAAATCGATATGGATATCAAAATCGATATAGATATTGAAATCGATATGGATATTGAAATCCATTGGGATTTCGAAATCCATAGGGATTATCCAAAGCGATATGGATGTCGAAATCCAAAAGGATATCGAAATCCATAGGGATATCGAAATCGATATGGATATTGAAATTCATAGTTATATCGAAATAGATATGGATACCGAAATCGATATGGATATTGAAATTGATATGGATATCGAAATCGATATTGATACCGAAATCAATATACATATTGATATCCATAGAAATACCGAAATCGATATGGATATCGAAATAAATAGGGATATCGAAATCCATGGGGATATTGAAATCCATAGGGATAACGAAATCGAAATGGATATCGATATGGATATCGAAATCGAAATGGATATCGATATGGATATCGAAATCGAAATGGATATCGATATGGATATCGAAATCCATAGGGATATCGAAATCGATATGGATATCGAAATTCTTAGGGATATCGAAATCCACATGAATATCGAAATCGATATGGATATCGAAATTCTTAGGGATATCGAAATCCATATGAATATCGAAATCGATATGGATATCGAAATCGATATGGATACCGAAATTGATATGGATATTGAAATCGATATGGATATCAAAATCCATAGCGATATTGAAATCCATAGGAATATCGAAATCGAAATGGATATCGAAATCGATATGGATATCGAAATCGATATGGATATCCAAATCGATATGGATACCGAAATTGATATGGATATTGAAATCGATATGGATATCTTAATCGATAAAGATACCGAAATCGATATAGATATTGATATCCATAGGGATACCGAAATCGATATGGATATCAAAATCTATAGGGATATCGAAATCCATGGGGATATTGAAATCCATAGGGATATCGAAATCGATATGAATATCGAAATCGATATGGATATTGTAATCCATAGGGATATCGAAATCGATATGGATACCGAAATCGATATGGATATTGAAATCGATATGGATATCGAAATCGATTTAGATACCGAAATCGATATAGATATTGAAATCCATAGGGATATCGAAATCGATATGGATATCGAAATCGATATGGATACCGAAATTGATATGGATATCGAAATCCATAGGGATATCGAAATCGATATGGATATTGAAATCGATATGGATATCGAAATCCATTGGGATATTGAAATCCATAGGAATATCGAAATCGAAATGGATATCGAAATCGATATGGATATCGAAATCGATATGGTTACCGACATTGATATGGATATTGAAATCGATATGGATATCGAAATCGATATAGATACCGAAATCGATATAGATATTGAAATCCATAGGGATATCGAAATCGATATGGATATTGAAATCGATATGGATATCGAAACCCATAGGGATATTGAAATCCATAGGAATATCAAAATCGAAATGGATATCGAAATCGATATGGATATCGAAATCGATATGGATATCGAAATCGATATGGATACCGAAGTTGATACGGATATTGAAATCGATATGGATATCGAAATCGATATAGATAACGAAATCGATATAGATATTGAAATCCATAGGGATACCGAAATCGATATGGATATCGAAATCCATAGGGATATCCAAATCCATAGGGATATCGAAATCCATAGGGATAACGAAATCGAAATGGATATCGAAATCCATAGGGATACCGAAATCGATATGGATATTGAAATTGCCATGGATATCGAAATCCATAGGGATATTGAAATCCATAGGAATAACGAAATCGAAATGGATATCGAAATTGATATGAATATCGAAATCGAAATCCATAGGGATACCGAAATCGATATGGATATCGAAATCCATAGGGATATCCAAATCCATAGGGATATCGAAATCCATAGGGATAACGAAATCGAAATGGATATCGAAATCCATAGGGATACCGAAATCGATATGGATATTGAAATTGCCATGGATATCGAAATCCATAGGGATATTGAAATCCATAGGAATAACGAAATCGAAATGGATATCGAAATTGATATGAATATCGAAATCGATATGGATATCTTAATCGATATGGATATTGTGGTCCATAGGGATACCGAAATCGATATAGATATTGATATCCATAGGGATACCGAAATCGATATGGATATCGAAATCTATAGGGATATCGAAATCCATGGGGATATTGTAATCCATAGGGATATCGAAATCGATATGGATACCGAAATCGATATGGATATTGAAATCGATATGGATATCGAAATCCATAGGGATATAGAAATCCATAAGGATATCGAAATCGATATGGATATCGAAATCGAAATGGATATCGAAATCGATATTGATATCGAAATCGATATGGATATCGAAATCGAAATGGATATCGAAATCGATATTGATATCGAAATCGATATGGATATCGAAATCGATATGGATATCGAAATCGATATGGATATTGAAATCCATTGGGATATCGAAATCCATTGGAATATAGAAATCGATATGGATAGAGATATCCATAGGGATATCGAAATCGATATGAATATTGAAATCCATAGGGATATCGCAATCGATATGGATATTGAAATCGATATGGATATCGAAATCCATAGATTTATTGAAATCCATAGGGATATCGAAATCGATATGGATATCGAAATCGATATGGATATTGTGGTCCATAGGGATATCGAAATCGATATGGATACCGAAATCGATATGGATATTGAAATCGATATGGATATTGAAATCGATATGGATATCGAAATCCATAGGGATATTGAAATCCATAGGGATATATAAATCCATAGGGGTATCGAAATCGATATGGATATTGTAATCCATAGGGATATCGAAATCGATATGGACATCGAAATCGATATGGATACCGAAATTTATATGGTTATCGAAATCCATAGGGATATCGAAATCGAAATGGATATCGAAGTCCATAGTGATATCGAAATCGATATGGATATCGAAATCGATATGGATATCGAAATCGATATTGATATTGAAATCCTTAGGGATATCGAAATCGATATAGGTTTCGAAATCCTTAGGGATATCGAAATCGATAGGGATATCGAAATCGATATGAATATCGAAATCGATATGGATATCGAAATCCATAAGGATATCGAAATCGAAATGGATATCGAAATCCATAGGGATATCGAAATCGATATGGATATCGAAATCCAAAATCATATCGAAATCGATATGGATACCGAAATATATATGGATATCGAAATCCATAGGGATATCGAAATGGATATTGAACTCGATATGGATATCGAAATCCATAGGGATATCGAAATCCATAGGGATATCGAAATCCATAAGGATATCGAAATCGGTAGGAATATCGAAATCCATAGGGATATGGAAATCGATATGGATATAGAAATCGATATGGATATTGAAATCCATAGGGATATCGAAATCGAAACGGATTTTGAATTCGATATGGATATCGAAATCGATATGGATATCGAAATCGATATGGATATCGAAATCGATATGGATATCGAAATCGATATGGATATCGAAATCGATATGGATATCGAAATCGATATGGATATTGAAATCCATTGGGATATTGAAATCCATAGGGATATCGAAATCGATATGGATATCGAAATCCAAAATCATATCGAAATCGATATGGATACCGAAATATATATGGATATCGAAATCCATAGGGATATCGAAATGGATGTTGAACTCGATATGGATATCGAAATCCATAGGGATATCGAAATCCATAGGGATATCGAAATCCATAAGGATATCGAAATCGATATGGATATCGAAATCGAAATGGATATTGAAATCGATATTGATATCGAAATCGATATGGATATCGAAATCGATATGGATATTGAAATCCATTGGGATATCGAAATCCATTGGAATATCGAAATCGATATGGATATAGAAATCCATAGGGATTATCCAAAGCGATATGGATATCGAAATCCAAAAGGATATCGAAACCCATAGGGATTTCGAAATCGAGATGGATATCGAAATCGATATGGATATCTTAATCGATAAAGATACCGAAATCGATATAGATATTGATATCCATAGGGATACCGAAATCGATATGGATATCGAAATCTATAGGGATATCGAAATCCATCGGGATATTGAAATCCATAGGGATATCGAAATCGATATGAATATCGAAATCGATGTGGATATTGTAATCCATAGGGATATCGAAATCGATATGGATACCGAAATTGATATGGATATTGCAATCGATATGGATATCGAAATCGATATAGATACCGAAATCGATATAGATATTGAAATCCATAGGGATACCGAAATCGATATGGATATCGAAATCCATAGGGATATCCAAATCCATAGGGATATTGAAATCCATAGGGATAACGAAATCGAAATGGATATCGAAATCCATAGGGATACCGAAATCGATATGGATATTGAAATTGACATGGATATCGAAATCCATAGGGATATTGAAATCCATAGGAATATCGAAATCGAAATGGATATCGAAATTGATATGGGTATCGAAATCGATATGGATAACGAAATCGATATGGATACCGAAATTGATATTGATATTGAAATCGATATGGATATCGAAATCGATATGGATACCAAAATCGATATAGATATTGAAATCGATATGGATATCGAAATCGATATGGATACCGAAAATGATATGGATATCGAAATCCATAGGGATTTCGAAATCGATATGGATATTGAAATCGATATGGATATCGAAATCCATAGGGATATTGAAATCCATAGGGATATCGAAATCGATATGGATATCGAAATCCAAAATCATATCGAAATCGATATGGATACCGAAATATATATGGATATCGAAATCCATAGGGATATCGAAATGGATATTGAACTCGATATGGATATCGAAATCCATAGGGATATCGAAATCCATAGGGATATCGAAATCCATAAGGATATCGAAATCGGTAGGAATATCGAAATCCATAGGGATATGGAAATCGATATGGATATCGAAATCGATATGGATATCCAAATCGATATGGATACCGAAATTGATATGGATATTGAAATCGATATGGATATCGAAATCGATATAGATACCGAAATCGATATAGATATTGAAATCCATAGGGATACCGAAATCGATATGGATATCGAAATCCATAGGGATATCCAAATCCATAGGGATATTGAAATCCATAGGGATAACGAAATCGAAATGGATATCGAAATCCATAGGATACCGAAATCGATATGGATATTGAAATTGACATGGATATCGAAATCCATAGGTATATTGAAATCCATAGGAATAACGAAATCGAAATGGATATCGAAATTGATATGAATATCGAAATCGATATGGATATCGAAATCGATATGGATACCGAAATTGATATGGATATTGAAATCGATATGGATATCTTAATCGATGAAGATACCGAAATCGATATACCGATATGGATATCGAAATCTATAGGGATATCGAAATCCATGGGGATATTGAAATCCATAGGGATATCGAAATCGATATGAATATCGAAATCGATATGGATATTGTAATCCATAGGGATATCGAAATCGATATGGATACTGAAATCGATATGGATATTGAAATCGATATGGATATCGAAATCCATAGGGGTATAGAAATCCATAAGGATATCGAAATCGATATGGATATCGAAATCGAAATGGATATTGAAATCGATATTGATATCGAAATCGATATGGATATCGAAATCGATATGGATATTGAAATCCATTGGGATATCGAAATCCATTGGAATATCGAAATCGATATGGATATAGAAATCCATAGGGAAATCGAAATCCATATGGATATTGAAATCCATAGGGATATCGAAATCGATAAGGATATTGAAATCGATATGGATATCTAAATCCATAGATTTATTGAAATCCATAGGGATATCGAAATCGATATGGTTATCGAAATAGATATGGATATTGTGATCCATAGGGATATCGAAATCGATATGGATACCGAAATCGATATGGATATCGAAATTGATATGGATATTGAAATCGATATGGATATCTTAATCGATAAAGATACCGAAATCGATAGAGATATTGATATCCATTGGGATACCGAAATCGATATGGATATCGAAATCTATAGGGATATCGAAATCCATGGGGATATTGAAATCCATAGGGATATCGAAATCGATATGAATATCGAAATCGATATGGATATTGTAATCCATAGGGATATCGAAATCGATATGGACATCGAAATCGATATGGATACCGAAATTTATATGGTTATCGAAATCCATAGGGATATCGAAATCGAAATGGATATCGAAATCCATAGTGATATCGAAATCGATATGGATATCGAAATCGATATTGATATTGAAATCCTTAGGGATATCGAAATCGATATAGATATCGAAATCCTTAGGGATATCGAAATCGATAGAGATATCGAAATCGATATGGATATCGAAATCCATAATCATATCGAAATCGAAATGGATACCGAAATTGATATGGATATGGAAATCCATAGGGATATCGAAATAGATATTGAAATCGATATGGATATCGAAATCCATAGGGATATCGAAATCCATAGGGATATTGAAATCCATAAGGATATCGAAATCGGTAGGAATATCGAAATCCATAGGGATATGGAAATCGATATGGATATCGAAATCCATAGGGATATCGAAATCGATATGGATATCGAAATCCATAATCATATCGAAATCGATATGGATACCGAAATTGATATGGATATCGAAATCCATAGGGATATCGAAATCGATATGGATATCGAAATCCATAATCATATCGAAATCGATATGGATACCGAAATTGATATGGATATCGAAATTGATATGGATATTGAAATCGATATGGATATCTTAATCGATAAAGATACCGAAATCGATAGAGATATTGATATCCATTGGGATACCGAAATCGATATGGATATCGAAATCTATAGGGATATCGAAATCCATGGGGATATTGAAATCCATAGGGATATCGAAATCGATATGAATATCGAAATCGATATGGATATTGTAATCCATAGGGATATCGAAATCGATATGGACATCGAAATCGATATGGATACCGAAATTTATATGGTTATCGAAATCCATAGGGATATCGAAATCGAAATGGATATCGAAATCCATAGTGATATCGAAATCGATATGGATATCGAAATCGATATTGATATTGAAATCCTTAGGGATATCGAAATCGATATAGATATCGAAATCCTTAGGGATATCGAAATCCTTAGGGATATCGAAATCGATAGGGATATCGAAATCGATATGGATATCGAAATCCATAATCATATCGAAATCGATATGGATACCGAAATTGATATGGATATCGAAATCCACAGGGATATCGAAATGGATATTGAAATCGATATGGATATCGAAATCCATAGGGATATCGAAATCCATAGGGATATGGAAATCGATATGGATACCGAATTCGATATGGATATTAAAATCGATATGGATATCGAAAACGATATGGATATCGAAATCCATAGGGATATCAAACTCGATAAGGATATCGAAATCGATTTGGATATCGAAATCCTTAGGGATATCGAAATCGATATGGATTTCGAAATCCATAGGGATATCGAAATCGATATGGATATCGAAATCCTTAATCATATCGAAATCGATATGGATACCGAAATTGATATGTATATCGAAATCCATAGGGATATCGAAATCGATATGGATATCGAAATCCATAATCATATCGAAATCGATATGGATACCGAAATTGATATGGATATCGAAATCCATAGGGATATCGAAATGGATATTGAAATCGATATGGATATCGAAATCCATAGGGATATCGAAACCCATAGGGATATCGAAATCCATAAGGATATCGATATCGGTAGGAATATCGAAATCCATAGGGATATGGAAATCGATATGGATACCGAAATACATATGGATATTAAATTCGATATGGATATCGAAAACGAAATGGATATCGAAATCCATAGGGATATCAAACTCGATAAGGATATCGAAATCGATTTGGATATCGAAATCCTTAGGGATATCGAAATCGATATGGATATTGAAATCCATTGGGATATCGAAATCCATAGGAATATCGAAAACGATATGGATATAGAAATCGATATGGATATTGAAATCCATAGGGATATCGAAATCGAAACGGATTTTGAAATCGATATGGATATCGAAATCGATATGGATATCGAAATCGATATGGATATCGAAATCGATATGGATATTGAAATCCATTGGGATTTCGAAATCCATAGGGATTATCCAAAGCGATATGGATATCGAAATCCATTGGGATATCGAAATCGATATGAATATCGAAATCCATAGGGATATCGAAATCGATATGAATATTGAAATCCATAAGGATATCGAAATCGATATGGATATCGAAATCCATAGGGATATCGAAATCCATAGGGATATCGAAATCGAAAGGAATATCGAAATGAATATCGAAATCCCTAGGGATATCGAAATCGATATGGATATCGAAATCGAAATGGATATCGAAATCGAAATGGATATCGAAATCGATATGGGTATCGAAATCCATGGGGATATCAAAATCGATAAGGATATCGAAATAGATTTGGATATCGAAATCCTTAGGGATATCGGAATCCATAGGGATATCGAAATCCAGATGGATATCGAAATCCATGGGGATATCGATATCGATATGGATATCGAAATCCTTAGGGATATCGAAATCGATAGAAATATCGAAATGAATATCGAAATCGATATGGATTTCGAAATCCCTAGGGATATCGAAATCGATATGGATATCGAAATCGAAATGCATATCGAAAACGATATGGATATCGAAATCGATATGGATATGGATATCGAAACCGATATGGATATTAAAATCCATTAGGATTTCGAAATCCATAGGGATTATCCAAAGCGATATGGATATCGAAATCCTAAAGGATATCGAAATCCATTGGGATATCGAAATCGATATGAATATCGAAATCCATAGGGATATCGAAATCCATAGGGATATCGAAATCGATATGGATATTGAAATCCATAGGGATATCGAAATCGATATGGATATTGAAATCCATAGGGATATCGAAATCGATAGAAATATCGAAATGAATATCGAAATCGATATGGATATCGAAATCCATAGGGATATCAAAATCGATATGGATATCGAAATCCATAGGGATATTGAAATCGATATGGATATCGAAATCGATATGGATATCGAAATCGATATGGATATCGAAATCGATATGGATATCGAAATCGATATGGATATCGAAACCGATATGGATATTTTTTTTTTTTTTTACGCGCGAATCCCAACGGGAGCACTAATTGCCCACACCTCCCGCCCAACCGACCGAGGGGCGCAAGCCGCATAACGCACGGCTCGAGTCGCGGGGACAATTCACAAAACACAGACAAAAAACGACACTATAGCTAGTTACGTGCTAGATAGGAAAGGATAGAAGTTTTTAGTAAAGGAATCGAGAGCTCTGAACTGATTACATGATAAAGACGATTATAATCGGAACAAAGAACTCGAAAAGGTTCATACATAAGGTAGTTGTAGTACATCGTGGAAGTGTTAGAGGAATATAGTTTCTAGTAGGTCTACAAGGAACTGTTAGTTTTACTCGGTTCAATAGCTCGGGAGAGTCTATATCCCCGTTAAGGAGCTTGTGCATAAATATGACGCCAAGCATTAATCTACGATTAGAAAGGGAAGGAAGGTCAAGTAAAAGAAGTCTACTAGAGTACGAAGGCAAGTTGATATTACGATCCCAGTTCAGACCACGAAGAGCAAAGAGAAGGAACTGTTTTTGAACTGATTCTATTCTTGCTTTATGTGAATCGTATTGGGGTGACCATATGCAGGTTGCATATTCTAAAATTGGACGAATCAATGAGGTGTAAAGAACCTTGGTTGTATATGGATCGTCAAATTCCTTTGACCATCTTTTAACAAATCCAAGAACACCCATGGCTTTTCCGACAGTAGTGCTTATATGGGACTTAAAAGTCAATTTATGGTCCATAAGTACTCCCAAGTCAATCATCTCATTAAGTCTGGTTAATGGAACTGTTATTGAATTTTATAATTTTATTATTTATAAAAATGTTTGCCTCTAGAACATAAACTAGTGACATAGGGCTGTCGCAACCAACACTTGAAATTGGGTGGACTTCGGAGAGATCATGCAAATGGGGGCCAAAGACACAGCGATGCTCACCCGTTGATTGCAGAGTAGTGAATAGACAAGAGTTGCTTGAATACTGATTTTATTAAGAAAAAGGTCGAGTTTATATACACGATTCTAGGATCTAGGGGGTCACATGTATATACATTTGGGGGTCTTATTCATAGTGAAAATGTGATTGTGTGTGTGAACATAATGTGGGGGACAATTTTGTGTTGTATGAAAATATGGTGTGAGTACAGTGTATATGAAAATATGTAGGGGTTAATTCTATTCTAAGCAAAGCCTGCATTGGTCTTTACTGTAAGAAATTCATAGTTTGTATTTTAAGCATGCATTTACACCAACATACTCCTGGCCGTTGAACGACTGTTCAACATTACTTAAATGTTGATTTCGTAGTTTCCAACAGGTCGATGTGTAGATTGAGTCGGTTGACTACCAGTTGGCATCTGGGTACCAGTTGTGGGAGGGGTCATCTGTTGAAGGCCAATAGCAATCCTGGCTTCTTGTCTTCCGTTGATACACCGATTTTTGATAACATACAGCAGCACTAATGTTATGAATATTATTAGCGCTATGTATGAAGCAATGTTGTGATGTTGAATAGGCCCTTGACTTGATTTTAGGTCATATGGTAACTTTATTTTGAATCTGGGTCATAATTGACTACTGAGTTTGTCAAGTTCATTGTAGCTTAGCTGAACATTGGTAGAAGCCGTTTCATTAGTTGAGTTCATCATCATAGTGGAGAAATTCCCAAACCGGGCATATGACATATTCATTGTGCCGGTGGTTGTAATACGATGTCCAGTTACACGTATTAATGGATTCCGCAAAGTGCAACTTGGATCAAGTGTTAATAATCCTCCTTGACTTATGGTGATGCTTGAACTGTTGTCATCGCAGACTGCAGATAACTGCATTGGCGACATTGTAGCAAAAATCCAATGGTTCTTGTAGTACATATTGAACCAGACGAACGTCATGTTTGTGTATTTAATTTGACACATATTTGAAGTTTTGTTGTTGAACAACTGGAATTCACAATTACTGTTGATTGAGAACACAGATTGTTTATTTTAACATATGAATTCTTCATTTGTGACTTGATGGCATTGTTTAAATTCAGTTGCTGTTAATCCAAGAAACTGATCTCTGTGCTTATTGACCGCTATCATGGGAATTTGAATATCCATCGTCATAATTCCTTTATTGCTGATTGCTGGTATGGGAACTAGATTGTATAACTCAAATACTTGTGCTGAGAGCAATGGTAGCGTTACTTTGAATATTACGCGCTTCTTTACAATGCTCCCTTCTGCCTTCATCATTTTATACAGTTGTAGAACATCATCGTCTGTGGCAGGAAGTATGTGTCCTGGTGGAAGATGATTTTTTAACTCTTTTAAGTGTTGTTCAAGTTGTTTAGGCGAGAGTAACAACGGGCTAATTTGGTCATGATGAACGTCAGTGAGTACATGGGCAATCTCTGATTGTACTCGTTGCAAATTTGAAGCAATCACCGAAAGTTGTGTTGTTATCGTGAGATACCATTGAAAAGTCTTGACAGAATCAGAATGTGCTTGAGATATATCGAGTAGTTGCTGCTCCATCAAATTCAATCGCTTCTCAATAACCGCCTCATCACGCTTGAAAATGTTGATTGTTGAATCAAGTATAGACGTTTGATTCTTTAAGAGTGTTACCAAGTATTCCTCATTTGTTTTCACCTTTTCAATAGTATTGGACATTTCTTTTGCATATTCCGAGTCCAGTACTCCATATAGACTCCTGGCAATGTTGCCAATAAAATCAAATGGTGCTCTACGATTTCGTCCTATGTGCAAGAGATCGTTTTCCATTCTCAGTTCCTCTTCCACATGTTGGAAATGTTTGTACATTGCAGAACAGGCTTGACTTGGTTTTAATCGGGAACACATTTCCCCAATCTTTTTTATTCCGAAAGAAAATGTGTTCATATCGTCCCAATAAGGATCCAAATTATAATACGCAATGATTGTCCAGTCAGCTACAGCAAATCTGGACGTTCCAATTTTTTCATAGTAAATACCAGGTTTGGCACCAAATTGGGTCACATTTACTGATTGGGCCAATGCCAATGGTAACAATAGCAACATCATTAATAACGTTAGGGGTAACGATGCTAAGATTCGTCTTTTTGGGCTTTGCCTTGTTGTGGCATCCTTAAGCCCGTCTTCTTGGGAATCATCGGCGTCGTCGTCGTCATCAAGTTGATCATCAAGTTTTTCACCTGGTTCTGGATACAAGATATTCACAGATTTTCCTGACGAGGCATCCAATACCACTCTTAATTTGGTTGTGGTAATGTCAGGTTTGAGTACACAATGATGTCGCCTTGTTAATTTTTTGGGCAACACTTCCTTCATGTGTCTAAGCTGTTCTTCTAATCTTCTAACAGCCACATCACAAGACTCCCCCAGGGATGAAGAGTCTTCAGCAAATGGCAGTTTTACAACCAATCTTCCATCTGCAGCTTTATGTAAATTGTCCAAGAAGTGTTTTCGCAATATTCTTCCTCTGGACTTTTGTATGATCTTGCTGGTTTCAGGGTATCCAATTTCCAGAACCGCTCCAACAGTTCATCAGACTTGGAAGGCACCATACAAGTGGCGGTTGCAGATGTAACCATGTTTATTTTTCCAGCTATGATCCAACCAAATTCTGAATTTTGAAGAACTGGACAACTATTTTGTTTTATTTGTCCCGGTAATAATATTGAGAAATGGTGATCTGCACCTAGTAATAAATCGATTTTACTTGTTTTGTAAAAGTTGGGATCCGCTAGAGGTATGTTTTTCGGCAGGTCAAACATTTGCGTAATTGCTTCTGTGGGTTGATCTGCAACAATGTGCGGTAAAACAAAGGCCTCCACTCTTGTACTGAAATCGGTGTATTTTGATTTCACAAGTACATTTACTCTTGAGCTGCTGAGTTGTGGTTGTCTTCCTACTCCTTCAATTCTTAGCGATGCCTTTTCCATTTTTAAAGATAATTGTTTTACTAGTCTATCTGAGATTAGATTGACTTGGGAGCCACTGTCTAAGAGCGCACGAAATTCTCCTTCTCGCTCATTGGTCCCTTTAACAATTACCCTAGCCGTCGCTAGTAGAGTATAATTTTTATTGCTTCCATATGTGGACGTAGCTGAGACCGTAGCTGTTACATTTGATTTCAAATCGTTGTTTCCCAAATGTAACAATGTATTGTGTTTTCCATCGCATTTCAAACATCCCTTCCAGCTACAAGCCTTCGACATGTGGTCGGTTTTAAAACAATTGACACACATTCTCTGTCTCTGTACCCAGTTTAACCGTTCTGCTGCAGATTTAGTTTTGAATTTATCACACTGAAACAGTTTGTGATTTAACTTACTGCAGAATGGACATGAAGATGAGTTTGTGCCAGACGCTGATGCACATATTTTTTGCCTTTCCCTGAACTGCTTGGTACCAATCGCCTCGAGGGCAAGGAAACGTTGTTCCAAAAATGCAAGGAATTCTTTGGTCTTCTGCAATTCCCTTGTATCGGAAAGGGATTGTTCATATAGAGTGTGGGTAAGTCTGTCCAATTTTCTTGTCATATGGAAAATTATAATAGAATCCCAAGTTTCTGTGACAATGCCTATATTCTTTAAGGCTTGCAATGATTCATGAATATTATCATGAAGATTCTTTATTGACAGGGCGTCGTTTCCAATGTTTGGATGATCAAATAATTTTTCGAACACTGCTGTAACCAAGACCCGTTTATTGTTAAATCGTTCTTGCAACATTTTCCATGCAGTGTCATAATTGACTTCTGTTAATTCAAGGTGCCTAATTAATCTTTCGGCATCCCCTGATAGATTTGCTTTTAAATACCACATCTTTTGTACAGCGGGTATGTTTGATTCATGAACCATTTTCTTAAAAATGTCATGAAATTGTTGCCATTTCAAATAATTTCCATCAAATTTTGGAATTGAAATTTTTGGCAATTGTAGTGACGACGTTGTCACATCATGTGCAGGTGGGACACAAAATTTCAGTATCGCCTTTTCTGCCATTATGAATGTTTCCAAATTGTATCCAGCTTCGACTGGATCTACTGCAAGTTTATACATCTCATAGTGCAGTTGTTCTATCTGCTGCCATAAGTTTTCTACAACTGTTTTGTAGTTCATTTTTTCTTCAGGAATTATTTGCTTTAATGTCCTGGAAAGTGTTGCTAGCATAGCGCTTTGCTTTCTGATCAATGGTTGAATGTTAATGCGATCTTCATCTTTTTGATGGGCCAATTTGCTTTCTTCAATTTTTGTCCTTTGTAGTTTCCAGTCCTTTATTACTTCTTCTGTTAATTCTTTTAATTTGGAATAATATTCCTTTTTGAAGTAATCGTGACCGGATGGCTCGTATCCCAACGATTCCAATAAATCAGTGTGGGCTTTGTCAAATTCATCCCAAAGATCTTCAATCGTCTCAATTTTATTATCATAATAGAGAACTTTTGACTTTCTTGAGGCAGAGTCCTTTTTGACATTTCTAATGACATTTTGAATCTCTTCACCTCGCTCAAACTGTTGTTCGTATATTTTATCCATTTTACTTTATGTACTTTGATCCGTTGGAAGTATATTTTTTAGTCAATTGACAAGGTACGCTCCGACTCGCACCGATTAGTGATCAAAGTACTAGTAAATAAAGTTAAATTGAACAAGTATAAAGTTTTAAAAATTTTTTTATTTTATTTAATATAAATGTATATAATGAATCGTAGAATCCTTCGACTGCTTGGTCTCCGTGTTTTCCAGATGATTCAATTGATTGGGTACGCCTTGTCCCACGTTGCAGAAATCCAAATTTGGAGTATCCGATTATACTCTGCTGTCGTTCTAGTCCCCAAATTGGCTAGGTGACAAAGTGCTGATAATTTCAGTTGTCCGACAAACAGAAGATTTTATGGTCGCCAAGTTGACCTGTTGTACACTAATAGTCGCCAAGTTGACTCAAATGTACTTTTTTCCGCTGTGATTCTAGTCGCCAAATTGACTAGGTGACAAAGTGCTGACACAGTCAGTTGTCTCACAAGCAGATGTAGTTTTTTGTTATGGTGTGCAATACCGTCGCCAAGTTGACATAAATGATATGCACAAATGCAATGATATCCAAATTAATCAATTGCTTCGTAAATGTCGGGACCTCGGATTGTTGCTAACCTGCAAAACCGTGCCCTCGCTAAGGAATATCAATATTTTCCAAAGCGTTGTATTAAAAGAGGAAATGATCGACAAGTTGACCAAATTCCTTTTGTGCGTGTTATTGAGAAAATTAATCAAAATTGACCAAAATTCTCACACTTTGACTGTTACACCAAAATGTTTTATTTTTTTAAATTGGGAACGCCAAAGTCGGGGGTCACCAAAATGTTATTGAATTTTATAATTTTATTATTTATAAAAATGTTTGCCTCTAGAACATAAACTAGTGACATAGGGCTGTCGCAACCAACACTTGAAATTGGGTGGACTTCGGAGAGATCATGCAAATGGGGGCCAAAGACACAGCGATGCTCACCCGTTGATTGTAGAGTAGTGAATAGACAAGAGTTGCTTGAATACTGATTTTATTAAGAAAAAGGTCGAGTTTATATACACGATTCTAGGATCTATGGGGTCACATGTATATACATTTGGGGGTCTTATTCATAGTGAAAATGTGATTGTGTGTGTGAACATAATGTGGGGGACAATTTTGTGTTGTATGAAAATATGGTGTGAGTACAGTGTATATGAAAATATGTAGGGGTTAATTCTATTCTAAGCAAAGCCTGCATTGGTCTTTACTGTAAGAAATTCATAGTTTGTATTTTAAGCATGCATTTACACCAACAGGAACGTTATTAAGAAAGTAGGTAATTAACTGAGGAGTGTTTCTGAAAAAAGTCATGACCTTGCATTTAGATGTGTTTAGGTTTAATAAATTATGTCGACACCAAGATTGAAAGTTTTGGAGGTCAGACTGCAACCGTGAAGGTGATATAATATCTCTGTAGCTGAGACAAAGCTTTACATCATCTGCATACATGAGGACACGAGAATGTATTATAACGGATGGAAGATCGTTAATAAAAAGGGGTGAATAGCAGTGGTCCCAGATGACTACCCTGAGGCACCACCGAAGTTACTTGGATGGTCCTTGAACTTGAAGACTTGAATAGAACTTTCTGTGTTCTGTCTGTCAGGTATTCACGAATCCAACAAATTAAAGGGCTTGGGAAGCCAATTTTGTTTAATTTTAAAAGAAGAAGTGTATGATTAACAGAATCAAAAGCCTTGCTGAAATCAGTATAAATGACATCAGTTTGTCTTGCATTCCTAAATCCTTCGAACGTTAAAGATGTAAATTCTAATAGGTTAGTGGTAGTAGATCTACGTTTCACAAAACCATGCTGAGATGGTGAAATAATAGATCTACAAAAATGTTGCAATTGAGAAGTGGTTAACTTTTCAAATGCTTTAGGAATAGCGGACAATTTAGAAATACCCCTATAATTGGATGCTTCGGACTTTTTACCATTTTTATGAAGAGGAATTATATAAGATTCTTTCCATATAGACGGAAAAGGACAAGATTTAACGGACAACGAAAAAAGTTTTTGAAGTGGCTTACATAGAGCCTCAGCACAAAATCTGAGTACACAACAAGGTATTCCGTCAGGACCAGGTGTGTACACAGGTTTTACTAAATTAAGCACGCTAATAAGCGAACTTTCATCGATCGAAGGACTACAAATACAATTAGACCTATTTATCTGATAAGGATACAAAAGATTCGCTCGGTATTCCGTTGAGGAATATGTTGTTGTGAAGAAATCAGCAAACAAATTGGCAATCGCTTGATCAGAGTCCGCTATATTATTTCCAAACGATAAGATTGATGGGTGGACATCCATCTTGCTTTTAGAATTCACAAAACTATAAAACTGTTTAGGATCACGGGAAAACTCAAGCTTACAACGCTTGAGGTAATTATTATAGCAGTGTTTGTTAAGCAACATAAAATTGGAGCGAGCAACTGCGTAAAAAGCAAAGTCTGAAGAACGTCCCGATTTCTGTATTTTTTATAATATCTGGGTTTGACATTTTTCAAGTTGGATAGCTCACGAGAAAACCAGGGAGGTCGGTGAGACAACACTGGAGCCCTCAGTGGGACACAAACCCTAAAAAGCGAACCGAGAGTATCATAAAACAACGAGATAGCAAGATCCATGTCTGAGCAACTATATAAGGATGACCAGTCAGTTCTCAGAATGAGCTCATTCAGTTTAACAAAGTTAGTCTTGCGAAAATTACGAGATTTAATCACAGGACTGACACCAGCAATCGGTGCACGAAACGACAGATCTACAGATAAATCCAGAGTAGGATGAAAATTGTCTTCGGGCAAGACTAGAGGGTCGGTTCTAGTTACTGCACAGTTGGTGGAATCCAACACAAATATCAGATCTAAGGATCTGCCTATGTTATTTCGCACAGGGTTTATTTGAGCTAATGATAACTCAAAAAGGCCATCAACGAAGCAGTGAGATTTAGAAGGAAGCAACAAAGCAGATTCATCAGATTGAGACCATACTATTTCTGGTAAATTAAAGTCACCAAAGATGATTAAGATATCTCTATTAGAAAGCAATGAAGAAATATATCGAATAGAATCTAAATGTTTTGCGTACACCGCCATGTCGGATTGTGGCGGAACGTAAGAACAAGTAATGTAGACAGAGAAAGACTTGAATCTGACCTTAACACTAACAAACTCAATCTCCAGAATGTCCGGTGAATGAATTTGGTCAGAAGTTAAGGCCGAGTCAACAGCAATCAGAACTCCTCCGCCTACACGAGAAGTCCGATCACATCTAAAAATTGAAAATTTTGCGGAAAGAACAGATGCATCGTTAATATCGGGTTTTAACCATATCTCAGTAAACACTAAAATTTTAAATTCAAATGCTAGACTATCTAGATAGAGTCTAGGAAGCTTAGATTTAAGTCCTCTCACGTTCTGATAGGCCAGATGAAGGGACGAGATTAGTTTTTTGGAACACCAGCCGATGCTGATATTCCGGAAGATGAAGAATTAGATGGGATAGAGAGCCTAACCGGAACTCCAGTTAAAGGTTTATAGGAACCAGGCCGCAAATCAACCGCAGCGTCAGCGACCACGATTGAATCCGCCTGCGTGTCCGGTATTGCACCTCCAACTGGACTACTATCGGCAATATCAACAGTTATTGATAATTGCCCGGACTTTTCGGATACTACAGCTTTGTTCGTCTGCAAAGAGAGACCATTTCCTGGAGAAACGGAGATAGCCTCTTCCTTGCGACCACCTTGAGAAATGGGGGTGGTGAACGAAATAAGCTGCGGATGATTTGTCACAGTGAGCAGTGAAGGAGTTTGTGGAGCTACGGCCGAGACGGGATTGGGCACAGGCAAATGCAAGGACAGATTGCGCATATTGGTTTTCTTGCGCTTTGGAGACTCATTTAACAGCTTATAGCTGCTAAATTCACTCTCCACAGCATTGAACTCATCGTAGAGTTTACGAAAACCCGATGACAATTTCTTCAATCTATCCCTGGTTTGCCTCATAAACACCCTCATTTCAATCTCAACCTCACGGCACGAGTCACAACCCCATTTGAGCCCCCCTTTTTGCTCCAAACAATCCTTTACCCTGGCTGTGTAGCCAGCACATTTAACGTGCATGACGTTGTCACACAGCCAACAGGAAAGAAATACGTTATGGGGTGAAGGGGGGTTCAAACACTTTTTGCTTGAGCAGACAGACATTTTTTAATTCAATTAATACTCAAAAATTTTATAAAAAAAATTAAATATCAAAAAGGCCAAAGAAAAAACTCACTCAGATTTACTAAGCAAATTCGACACTGGGGTCAAACTCGCAGAGAAAATTAGTGCAAGAATTAAGAGAACTAAGCACTACACAAATACACGTATCACTTGTACGCGAGACAGAGATAGATGCGAGCGCGAATAAAAGAAATTAGAAAAAAAGAGAGCGGGAGAACCAACAGCACTGCACATGCAACAACAATGCGTTGGCGAGAGCGCGAGAGCGGTCTTAAAGCGGTAAAAAGTACAAACGCAAGAGCAAAGAATAACAAAAACAACAACACTGCTGTAAAAAGTTTTGTTGTTTTTTTCAAATATTAAGTTCAATGCTTTGATTTTGCTTTTGTAAAGTTAATTAAATAAAAAGCGCAATGACAAAAATTTAAATGACAGAATAATGTCAATAGTTATTGCTAAATAATTAGCTGAATTTTTAGGCAGGCGCGGTGAGTTTAAAACCGAAATAAAAGAAATTATGCAGGAGCACAGAAAAACACGTCTATCCACGATGAAGAAAGAAACGATATCTCATTTCCATCCATTAGGATTTCGAAATCCATAGGGATTATCCAAAGCGATATGGATATCGAAATCCAAAAGGATATCGAAATCCATTGGGATATCGAAATCGATATGAATATCGAAATTCATAGGGATATCGAAATCCATAGGGATATCGAAATCGATATGGATATTGAAATCCATAGGGATATCGAAATCGATATGGATATTGAAATCCATAGGGATATCGAAATCGATATGGATATGGAAATCCATAGGGATATCGAAATCGATATGGATACCGAAATTGATATGGATATCGAAATCCAAAGGGATATCGGAATCCATAGGGATATCGAAATCGATATGAATACCGAAATTGATGTCGATATCGAAATACATAGGAATATTGAAATCGATATGGATATCGAAATCTACAGGGATATCGAAATCGACATGTATATTGAAATCGATAAGGATATTGAAATCGATATGGATATTGAAATCCATATGAATATCGAAATCGATATGGATATTGAAATGGATATGGATATCGAAATATAAATGGATACCGAAATCCATAGGTATATCGAAATACATAGGGATATCGAAATCGAAATGGATATCGAAATCCATTGGGATATCGAAATCCATAGGGATAACGAAATCGATATGGATATCGAAATTCATAGGGATATCGAAATCGATATGGATATCGAAATGTATAGGGATATCGAAATCGATATGGATATTGAAATGGATATGGATATCGAAATCGATATGGATATCGAAATCCATGGGGATATCGAAATCGATATGGATATCGAAATCCTTAGGGATATCGAAATCGATAGGAATATCGAAATGAATATCGAAATCGATATGGATATCGAAATCCATAGGGATATCAAAATCGATAAGGATATCGAAATCGATTTGGATATCGAAATCCTTAGGGATATCGAAATCCATAGGGATATCGAAATCCATATGGATATCGAAATCCATGGGGATATCGAAATCCATGGGGATATCGAAATCGATATGGATATCGAAATCCTTAGGGATATCGAAATCGATAGGAATATCGAAATGAATATCGAAATCGATTTGGATATCGAAATCCCTAGGGATATCGAAATCGATATGGATATCGAAATCGAAATGGATATCGAAATCAATAGGGATATCAAAATCGATAAGGATATCGAAATCGATTTGGAAATCGAAATCCTTAGGGATATCGAAATCGATATGAATATCGAAATCCATAGGGATATCGAAATCGATATGGATATCGAAATCGATATGGATATTGAAATCCATTGGGATATCGAAATCCATAGGAATATCGAAATCGATATGGATATAGAAATCCATAGGGATATCGAAATCGAAATGGAATTTGAAATCGATATGGATATCGAAATCGATATGGATATCGAAATCGATATGGATATCGAAATCGATATGGATATTGAAATCCATTGGGATTTCGAAATCCATAGGGATTATCCAAAGCGATGTGGATATCGAAATCCAAAAGGATATCGAAATCCATAGGGATATCGAAATCGAAATGGATATCGAAATCGATATGGATATCGAAATCGATATGGATATCGAAATCGATATGGATATCGAAATCGATATGGATATCGAAATCGATATGGATATTGAAATCCATTGGGATTTCGAAATCCAAATGGATTATCCAAAGCGATATGGATATCGAAATCCAAAAGGATATCGAAATCCATTGGTATATCGAAATCGATATGAATATCGAAATCCATAGGGATATCGAAATCGATATGAATATCGAAATCCATAGGGATATCGAAATCCATAGGGATATCGGAATCGATATGGATATTGAAATCCATAGGGATATCGAAATCGATATGGATATTGAAATCCATAGGGATATCGAAATCGATATGGATACCGAAATTGATATGGATATCGAAATCCATAGGGATATCGAAATCCATAGGGATATCGAAATCCATAGGGATATCGAAATCCATAGGGATATCGAAATCCATTGGGATATCGAAATCTATAGGGATATCGAAATCCATGGGGATATCGAAATCCATATGGATATCGAAATCCATTGGGATATCGAAATCGATATGGATATCGAAATCCTTAGGGATATCGAAATCGATAGGAATTTCGAAATGAATATTGAAATCGATATGGATATTGAAATCCATAGGGATATCGAAATCGAAATGGATATCGAAATCCATATGAAGTGCTTCACAGCTCCCTGAGCGAAATTGTCAGATGACTAAAGTTAGAAGTAGGAATCGAGGACACACAGATGTAACTTTACTAGGTACTGTTGAGTACAAAAGAAGTGTTCATTCAGTTACTGGGCAGAAACTAATCGACTTATTTAATTCAAGTCAAGCCGCTGTTAACATAGAGAGCAGAGTTCAAAAGAGCGACAACCGAGAGCGTAGTTGTGTGGGCGGCAAATTTTATTATTTGGGCAGCAGCCGAAGTGAACTCTACTCTCTTGAACTTTACTCTCTCTAACAGCGCTCAGAGAGTAGAGTTCACGATCGGTGTGTGGGCGGCAACCGAAGTGAACTCTACTCTCTTGAACTTTACTCTTTCTCTAACAGCGCTCAAGCCTCTGTAGTATTTTTTGCTGGATCATGATTCGGTGAGTCCAAATAATTTTTTTTTTTTAACGTTTTATTTGTTTGTTGGATCTCTTGTATAAGCTTATAAGACTAACAACAATTTTCTAGGTTTATCTTAATCTAACACATAACCTAACATCTGAAAGATGCTACATTGAACTATGGCCCGGATTAATTACTAGAGGGTTAAGAGGTCGTTTCGTTGAAGACGAGTACTTACACGTACTCGGGTTAATGATTTGGCTAGGGTATTCGGGTGTGCCTGTAGTTTAGCGGTGTACTTTAGCTGTTGTACTTTTATTTCGGTTATTACACTAGGAATGTGTAGGTCTTTCTGTACATTTTCATTTCGGATATACCAAGGTGCTCCCGTGATGGTTCTGATTGGATTGTGCCCTTTGTGTGGTTTCGTTGTTGCTCTTGCTTGCGTTTCCCCACAGTGCAGATCCAGATGGGTTTTAATACTGAGTTGTAGAGGAGAACTTTGAATTCCAAACACAGGGAGATCGTTCGTTGATAAGCCAATGTAGTCCGTTTGCTTTAAGCTTTAGTTGCTTTTTCTTGGCTTCGATATGCTTACGCCAAGTTAAACTTCTGTCGAGGTGAACTCCAAGATATACAACATTGTCGGATTGAGGCACTGGCACGTTGTTGAGCGTCAATGAGCGTTTCTTCTATTGGGTTGCCAGTTGCTCAGCAGCTTTGATCGGGTACAAAATATAAAGTGTTGGACCCAACACACTGCCTTGAGGTACACCTGCTTTTGATACGAAGTCATCAGAGGTGAAGCTATTACATCGTACAGAGAATTTTCTGTTGGATAGATAAGATAAGTGTGTGTATTGTGGGAACGTCGCCTTTATTTTATATATTAGGCCGTCAAGCCAGACTCGGTCAAAGGCTTGGGCGACGTCGAGAAAAATTGCTGTGCAATATTCTTTTTGCTCGAATGCTGTGCGGATCTCTGAGGTGATACGGTTGACTTGCTCAATTGTGCAATGCTTTTCACGGAAGCCAAACTGATGATGTGGGATTATATTTTGGTTTACCAAGATTGTATTTATACGAAGTTGTAGGACTTTTTCAAATAGTTTTGAAAGACTTGGTAATAGATGGGTCTGTATGATGATGGCTGTGTTTTGTCCTTTCCTGGTTTTGGGATCATTATGATTACTGATTTTTTCCAACTTATGGGAAAGTGACCAGTTTTTACTATCGCGTTGAAGAGTTTGCAGATGTGTCGGACGGCACAGATCGGGAGTTCTTGGATCATTTGGGGGTTATTTTGTCATGACCAGTCGCCCGGTCTTGGGTTAAGATAGTTTTTAATAATTGCAGAAATTTCCTCCGCTTGGAAGGAGGGGAGCTGAAAAGAGTTTGTTGACGGATTTGGCTGAAAGACCGTTTTTAGATGAGCTGCAAAGATGAGAGCTCTTTCTTCGTCTGAACGGGCCCATTTGCCAGTTGGGCATCGTAAAGGTGAAATTATCTCGGCTGGAGCAGTTTTGGTTGGATGTGCTTTCCACAGCGGATATTTGGTGCTGGTAGGGGTGAGCTTCTCGATGTATAGCCGCTGTGTCCTTGCTTCTTCTTGCGCAAGCGTTTTTGCTAGAGTTCGCAAAGCTGCCTTTAGTCGATATTTGCCATTCTTGCCTGAGCCGTCTTTTGTCTGCTGGAAGTAGTTCAATAGTCGGATGTTGGACTTGTGTTTTTCCTGGGTGTGATTGATAATTGGGGTAGAGATATCTGCGGCTTTAATAAGCGTAGACTCTAGTGCAGAGGGGCAAAACTCGATGTCTTCTTCGTCGTCCAGTTTGCCATTTAGCTCGATACGGGTGCTTATGTTATTTTTAAGTTTGAGCCAGTTTGTTTTACAATTTGTTAGCCCAAGTGGGTGCTTTATTATTTGTGGTTGTGTTAATATATTGAAAACTTGTGGCGAGTGGTCCGATGACAATTCTGCTAGTGTCTCTGCCGTTATCAAATTGTGCGCAATTCCCCTGGTGATTGCAGAGTCTATTAGATCTGGGAGCTTGCGTGAGTCTGCTGGCCAGTACGTGGGCTTATTCGGTGAGGCATAGCCCATTTTGTTTGCTACATTGATGATTGTGTTATACAGCTGTTTGCCTTTAGGATGCGCCAGGATTTGTAGTCTCCTGCAGCAATAAATCATGCTCCGAGTGTATCGAAGAAATCAGTAAACTCTTTTTCAGAGACTAAGAATCGTGGTGGACAGTAAAGTGCAGCCACGGTTGTACTGCCGAAAGTGGTTTGGACACTTATTGAAGTTGCTTGTAGGTGTTGTTTGGCAAATCCATTGTGCAGACAGTGTTTAATCCGGTTTTTGATTAGGATACCAGTTCCTCCGTGAGCCTTGCCGTCTGGGTGATTTGTTGCGTAGAATGCATATTTGGGTATTTGGAAGTTGTTTTTGTTTGTTAGGTGTGTTTCTAATAGCAGCATAATATCAATATCATTTGAGTCCAGAAACACATGTTTGTTGACACGTGTGGGCTGTAACTCCACTTTGAATAGAGGTTGCGGCACTTTATTTCTGTTCAGTATGTTTGAGACGGACTTTACCTCAAAGCCCTTCTCTTCCAATGCTTCAACTATTTCCTGAGTCGGAACCGTTGGTTCAATGCCTTTGATCACCGCTTGAAGGCCTTTGGCACTCTTTAGTTGGAATGTGTAGAAATTCACACTTTCCTTTCTAAAGTACTTTTCAATAGTACGATTGAATTCTTCACTTTTGGCTTGAACTTTGGTCTCTTTTATGTTACCCCTATTGAATGGTGTCACATAAAAGTTGTTTTGACCAACTAGCGCTACCAATTTTGGCACCAGTGAAGTGCAGTTTGCACCACGGATATAGAATGGTGGTGGCTTGGCTATAGAGGGCTTAACTTGGGAAACTGCTTCTTGGGACTCCGGCTGATTTGCCAATATTTGGAATCTATTGCTTTCCAAAGCTTTTTGTTCAACAATGTTGTTTTTCGACATTTTAGGAGTGTTGCCTCATTTTGTCTGAGGGCTAAAAGGAATCGATAAGGATTTCGATATCGAAATGGATTTCGATATTAAAATGGATTTTGAAATCGAAATGTATTTCGATATCGATATACAAAAAGCAGAAGAGCATTATGCGACCAACGAGGGAGTTGCTTGCTTTTGTTTGGGCTCTCGAAACATTAAAGAATTACCTTTATGGAGAAAAAAATTTGAACGCATACGCATTGTCTCGCCAGTATTTAAATAATACTGAGAAAGAAATCAGTTCGAACGAAGCAACATTTCATATTCAAATACTATAGAGTCCGTTTCTAGACCAGTTATTTGTTACGCCAACCAAATAATTCTTGAATTCGGAAAATTTCTCTCAAAAAAAACTACAATTCTGTTTGGCAAAAAAATATGACATTTTATCGTTTTCACCGATTTTCAAAGCTTAATTAACACTATGCAAGACTGCGTAAAGTTGGGAGTTGTTTATGCAATTAAGTGTGAATTGTCTATTCTTGGCAAGATTTAGAATCAGCTAGTTGAACTTTTTCCCAAAACTAGTTTGCGACACACCGAACATATGGTTACTTACGTTTTTAATCCAAACGAGCAACTCGAAATTATTAATCAGGAACATAATAGGGCTTTTCCCAAAATGGAGAAAAAGGCAAAGGAAGTTGCTTTAAACTGTAGGATTTGTTTGGATTTTGTTAGACATCCAGCATAGCATCCAATCTGCGAGACTCCTATTCCATCTTATGTGGGAGAACTTTTGCACGTTGATATCTATTCTACAGACTCAACGTACTTTCTCACATGCGTAGACAAGTTATCCAAGTTCGCAATAGTGCAGAATATAGCATCTTGTAAAATATTGGGTGTAAAAATACACCTTTTGCACCTTCTCTCGAACAAAAACGATTTATTGTGACAACGAGCGCTCTTTGAACTCTAATACTGTTGTGTCTTGTCTTCGTGATCATTTCGGTATAACAATTGCGAACGCTCCACCTATGCATAGTACTTCGAACGGGCAGGTCGAGAGATTTTTTACTTAAAATATCGCTTTTATTTAATATTCTTCTGCTTCGAGTTCATTTGAATATGCATCTAAGGGTTTATAATCCGAATCTGAATCTGATTCATATTCGATATCTACTAAGGCGAGATTTTCATCATCAGTTTTCACATTAGGTTTAGCGAGAAGTTCGAGTACTTTTGACGGCAATTTTTATACCCTGTACCCATAGGGTAAAAGGGTATATTAAAGTCGCTAAAATGTATGTAACAGGCAGAAGGAAGCGTTTCCGACCCCATAAAGTATATATATTCTTGATCAGCAACAACAGCCGAGTCGATTGAGACATGTCCGTCTGTCCGTCTGTCCGTCTGTCCGTCTGTCCGTCCGTCTGTCCGTATGAACACCTAGATCTCGGAGACTATAATAGCTAGAGCTACCAAATTTGGTGTGAGCATCCGTCTAGTGTCTACACAGGTCAAGTTTGTTTTAAATTTTAGCCACGCCCACCTCCGCCCCCGCAAATGAAAAAAGAAAATTTTAAAATCAATTTACAAGAGCTGTAATAAAGATATCCAATTGTTATTTGGTAGACATAATTATATAGTCAAAATGCACTAACTGACCAAATTTTATTCAAATCGGACAATAAACATCGGAGATATAGCCATTTGCATTTTGTACTGAATTGCCAAGGCGACATTGGCAGATATGAAAGAGCGAGATAGCATGCTTTCGCTGCTGCTGCATGTTAAAGGGAATTTTGTTTTGAATTGATTGCGATTTCAAGAGTGTTCGAACTTTTGTTTAGTGCCTACGCAAATCAAGAGTTTAAAATTTTTGCCACGCCCACTTCCGCCCCCGCAATTTAGAAAAAACGATTTACTTTTGTAAAGCAATCACATTCTTATTTGGCACACCCAGCAATGTGGCCAAAATGCATTATCTGACCAAATTTAGTCGAAATCGTACAATAAATATCGAAGATATACGAATATGCATTTTGAACTGAATTGCCAAGGCGACACTAGCTGGAAAGAGTGAGCGAGATAGCATGCGGTAGCTGTTGCTGCATGTTAAAAGAAATTTTGAATTAAGTTGATGCCGATCTTGATTTAATATAACTAGTTGGTATAGGGTATACTCAATGTCGGCAGGGACGACTTGCTTGCTTCATTTATAATTGTGGTTGTTGTATTTATCCAAAAAATATTTACTTGAAAGTAGGCGATCTAATAAATCAATTGCTCGGTGAAACACATCTACTAAATTATTAATGCGACAGTCCATCCGAAGCATTTTCTCCTAAGCATCCAACTGGAACTGAAGAAGCAGAAATAATTTGGGATCCATGAACCAATATTTTGCGAACCGTCGGCGACATTGGATACCAAGGATATTTTGCCATGTATAAGTCTGAAGCACAGAGATTCTGGAACTTTTGTGGACATATTTCATATTCACAGAAGATTGCGATCAAAAGTGTCCAAAAGCATTCAAAGTTCAAAATAGATGAGAATAAGGGAACATTTGAAAAAGCCCTTCTAGCATCATTTGTATTGCCGCTTCCGTTTTGTTTTGGTCGATCTACGTGTAGTCCCATTTGTTTCCATAGCTTTTCTTGAATATTTTTTTTTTCGAGATGCCATAAAAGCTTTATCATTTGGATCTCTGATTTGCCACTTATTTATTCCTATCCGATACGAAAAATGAAAGCAAATTCAAGAAACCTTATCCATGCGTGTAATGGGCTTACACCATATTGCAGAGCAAAAGGCTTTGGCTTAAATACTTCAGCATTTATATCCGTGGTCATCAAAATGGTTTTAGGAGTAGCACCACATATTGGACATGATTGGGTCGAGTTCGTTCCTGTTAAAGCATTTAAAACTTTTCCATCGATAAGTGTCATATTTAGGTCAAACGAAACAGAGACAGTTCTCCCAGACCAATTATTGAATAGGTACGGTTTCAAGTTTTTAATTTCGTCCTTCAATCTATTGTTTTCTGCTAAAATATGTTCTTTGCTCTCCATTTAAGTCGATCCATCAAAGCCATAGGTGACGATTAACTTCACATCGGTTACGCTTTCAAATTGAACAAAAACTTCTTTTTGAAAAATAATTATTCTTTTTGCAGTATGGTTTAGCATATTTTGTAACGAAACTTGTGCTGAAGTTTCTGTTGCTTGTATTCCATCGGGTCTACATTCAGATTTAGCTTTAAAAACGTTGTCGTAGCATGGTAATATGTCGCAACCATGCTTCTGGTTTATGGTTCGAATGGCGTTATACTGCTTTTTGGAGAAAGAATTTTCAAGTAGAAATGCTAATGCTTCATCTGCAGTCATCTAAACTGGTTTTTGATTGCAATCGCTTTTCCTCTTGACATTGATAACATTTTCTTTTAAAGAACAATCAATACAGTCAGTACATTCATTACATTTTGATTTCTTGGCGCATATGGTAGCTGCATGAAAAAGCATTGCTGTATTGTGCCCTTGACTAGTCGCGATATCTGAAGCTATCTTTCGTTTTAAACGACTACTGCCTTCATCATAAGTCAGCCGTGGACGACCAACGGAACACTCTTTCACAGCAGCTCTTCCAATATGTACTGTCATTTTTTAATCGAGGAACTGTTGGCGTTTTTCTTTGGCATTTTGGCATGTACTTGCATATATAAGCGACAAAGTTCGAAATTTTTTTCTTTATTTCAAGTTTATTAGCTGCCTTAAGATTTTCATTAATCTTTTCACACACCCAATTAGAAAGCGCTTCACTTGTGCGCCCATTGTCAATCCAAATTTGAAGCAACTCCGTGTGACTGAACTCTACCTTGTCTGCAATATCAACAAATATTTTAAAAAGGCGCAAAAAGCGCAAGAAAAATTATTGGCGTCATCTTAAGAACATTTAACGGAAAATAATTGCATTCTTACTTGCAAGTAGCAGCGACAAGCAGGTAACATTTAGTCCACAAATCACAGAACGTTGAGGTCAGGTTTTTTCTACAAACAATACCAACAATAACAAACGAAACGAAAGACAAAAACACAAGTACAAATTCTTTGACATTAACCTAATGATCAACATACCTTGAACTATGTTTTCCATATTTAGCAATATCTCTAGTTATTTTATTAAGCGAATTATGGACCATTAAAATTTAAACTAGCTTTTCGGAAAAATCAACACAAAAGCCACGCGCCACAAATAGCTAATTTTGCAGGTTTGCCAGCAGGACAGGGCTGCATGAATAATTAAAATTTTTTTATTTTTAAATAGATAAAACACTTATTTAGTGAAAACAATATTAATTTAAAATCAGAGTTAACATTTTTTTTTTTTTTTTTGAGTTTATGCCGCTGTTTTCTTCAAATCTGCCACTGTGCGCTGTTAACATAGAAAGCAAAGTTCAAAAGAGCGACAACCGAGAGCGTAGGTGTGTGAGCGACAAATTTTATTATTTGGGCAGCAGCCGAAGTGAACTCTATTCTTTCGGACTCTACTCTCTTAAACTTTACTCTCTATAAACGATGAATTTGCTGGCTCCAAAGAGGGGCGCTAGGGCGCCAATTTTTCAATAATTGCACGGGCGTCGAAGTGAACGGATGAAAATTTTCTGCTGGATCATGATCCGGTGAGTCAAAATAATAAATAAATTTTTTTTATAACTAAAATTTTTTATTTATAGTATTCATACACATACGTTTTCAGTTAATTTTTTTGCTAATCTATTCAAATCAAAAGAAATCCGATACATCGGCATCGGAAAATTTCCATCGATATATCGCACTCCACCGGTTCCATCGACAGTATCGACAGTGCCATCGATGGTTTTCCCAGCTCCAAGACTTAGGATCAGATGTTAAGGTTAACGGAAGACTCGTGCACAAAGATAATAAAGAAAAAAAATACAATAGCGTTTTGAATAAAAAAGAAATAAAAAGTAAAGAAATATATATATTTTCCTACAAAATAAGCATTTCTTGCAGAAAATTTTGTTAGTCGTAAGATATCTTGCCTGTATTTGTTATGTATTGGCCGCACTTTGCAAGGAAAATCTCACCTATGCATAGCATGTGCATAAACTATATGGCCATTTTTGGAGAAACGTTGATCGTTTTCTACGGTACCGAGGACGTCCGCGATTGAGGGGGGGAATAGTTATTATATAAAGCTTAAACCTCAACGGTTCTACATAAGTGAGGCTTTAAAATTATCACTGGAGGCTTTGGCCCTGCAAAACTTTTCCCAGCTGATACCACAGATCTTTAAACTCCACGTGGTTGCTGACGTGGAGTCTGCTGATTGGCGTAAGTGCAAAAGCTTGATAAAGGGCAAGCTTTAGGTTTTGGAGTCGATCGTGCCAACTTTAGTATTAATTAGAACTCTCCCAAAACCAACACGCCTAGCGGTTCTTTGTAAAATTGAATTTCCTCAATGAATTTAAATTGTGGACCAACCTCATAAAGCATCCACCTAATAAAAATAATAATTTATACATACATATAATGCGACAACAACAAAAAGGAGAAAGTGTGTGAATTCTCTATTTGGGAAAAATTAATCAAATCAAAAAGGAGAAAGTGTCTGAATTCTCTATATGAGAAGAACTAATAAAATCAACACCACTCCATTCAGCTGCTGCCGCTCCCGTCTAAAAAAAATTACAAAAGTTACTTATCTATATTCTCGTGTTACATGGCCGACGGTGAAATTAATAATAACTAGAAGGATGGGCTAACTTCGGCCGTGCCAAAGCTCGTATACCCTTGCAAACTGTTATTTAACAATTACATATTTACAATGTTACAATTACATATTTACAATGTTTCAAAAGCATTGGAAAACGTTTTAAGCAAGTCAAACCTCTTTTAAATGTTTGTGGCTTCAGAAAAAAATGTAATTCGACAAATAGATGACCGATTTGGCTGAAACATAACACAGGCTTCTTTATATATACTTAACTTCTAAATACCAAATTTTGTGACAATCGTTTTAAAAACACCCAAGTAATTGCTCTAAAACCGTATTCCTGACCGATCGTTCCAATGGGAGCTATATGATATAGTCATCCGATCGGGATGATTCCGAGATATACTATGCCTGCAGCAAAATGAAGCCTACGTGCAAAATTTCAGCTCTGTAGCTCTGTAAGGGTTTCGGAGGATAAGCTGTTGATCCAGACAGACGGACTCAGCTCATCGTGCTGATCACGAATATATATATTTAATATAGTCGGAGATGCTTCCTTCTATGCGTTGCAAACTTCTGACCAAAATTAATATACCCTTTTTGCAAGGGTATAAGAATAATAAGAAAACAGAGAAAGTGATATTCGAAAGTGCCCACTCATAAAAGCTGAGTACCGGGCTCGTCTACAAAAAAAATCAACACAAAGAAAGAAGATGCGGGGCGGAAAAAGAATCACCCCCCTTGCGCCAGAGACGACTGGTGCAGGATATGCTTAAAACTACAACATTGCCAAAGAAAGACCGACAGCTCTACTGTACTATATTCTGTAGAGCATTTAACACTTATTCATAAACATACAAACATATGAAGCAACCACATAAATATATAAACAAAAGTAGAGCACTCGAAACTCGATCAACTAATGCAATGTTGACCGACAGAGGCAAATGTAAAATGCTGAACATGCATTTTACAGTGTGATTGCAACATACATACATTAACACTCATAATAGCTGAGTAAGACCTTTTCTACCTAAGCTTAAGCCAAATTCAGTATTTAAGAAAAACAATAGAAACAGAATAAAATTGGACTTAAACAAGAGCGGAAGCTCTAAATAAATTCGTTTGTAATTTCCCTCATGATTTATCAAAATCATGTAGATTGAAAGGATCCATCATTGTTAATTACATGGCGACCGTGACATAGGTCCAAAAGCGACCTGGACATCGAAGGACAAGACGGAGGAACAACTACAAAAACAAACAAATAATAACAAAAATTACATGGCGTACATGGGAAACAAAGAAGAAAAATGCAGTGAGTAGAGTGCGATGTGTGCAAAAAGAAGCGGTGTTGTTAAAAGGCTTAAAGCTAGAAAAGCAGAACTGCTTAAGCTGTTAAACAAAAAAAAAAATTTTAATAAACTGGAACAACTCGGTCAAGCTACATGCCGAAGTTGAGCACATAAAAAACCAATTATCAGTTCGAAAAAGCCAAACACCAGCAACACACACATCCACCTACCCTGCTATACAAAACATTGCAAAAACTAAACTAATAAAATCTCCACCTGAAATAAAGGAGATCCCGAAGCTGAAGAAGTCATGTCCAAATGACTGCGAGGGATCGCTGAGCTCACCTCATTGTGAGTACACCTGTGCTGCCAGCACCGGTACCCCATCATTTTAATTACATAAAAATTGAGCCTATGCAGCCAGCATCGGCACCGTCTGGCTTATCAAGCCAGACCAAGGAAAAGTGAACCGACAGCGTTTCCAAGTGCGCCCAACAAATAATTAATTTAAAAATATTTTTTAAAATGCACTGCGCTGCATAATTAATATTAAAAAGAAATGATGTACAATTGAGCGACATAACAGTTGCCCGATTAGAGTGTGGCCTGAAAACCATACGCAAATATAGGCAGGGAAACATGTTAAACTAAAGTCAAATAATTATTCAACAACTCAAGTAAAAAAAAAAAAATTTTAATACCCTCACCTCTTAAACAAAATAATTACATAATTCAAGTTCAAACACAAACAAATTAAACAATATTGCATTACTTTCGAAAAAAAAACAAAGACTCATAAATGGAATAAAAATTTTCAAATAAAAAAAAGAATTAATAGTTTAAAAGAGAAAAAAATTTTTTTCTTTTAATAAATATATAAATATATATATATATATGTATGAATCGAACAAATAAAACAAGACGATACGTCTGTATGAAAACAATTTTTTTTAACATGCTAAATTAGGTAAATTAGATCGATAGGAGTTATCTTTCAAAATGGGTTGGTTTGGAGAAGAAAATCAAGCTAAGGGTAATACGGCTAATGTGGTCAATAATGTCAAAATAGTTGACCACACAGACCAATTATTTTCGATTTGGATTCTCTTGCTTATCCTAACAATTGTAACAATTTGTCAATTTCTATTGACCATCTAGATCATATATTGACCATCAATATAATAAGCTTATTAAAAATCGCTACACAAGGAGAGCAAACAATGCAATGGATCCAAGGGAAATCGATCAGGTTTACGCTGAGCATCCGAATTTCAGATTGCAGGCTATACAACTTCTAAGAAATTTCACAGATTATATATCGGTTTACGAGTTCGAAAGTGAGTATACGGAAACGTATGATATTAATTTTAGCCCACTAATAAATTGTGGCAAGAATGAGAAAGCAATTATTCTAGAGACCTTACCATACGTAAGGGTAAAGTTAGTTAGTGAAGACCATCCCATATTAGGCCTGGCAAACACTTTTTACGTGCGCTTGCACGATAGAAAATTAATTCCTAACTATAACTTCGTTCAATAAATAAAACAAAAAAAAAAAATTTATCCACTATTTGTTATACACATTAAATTATGGAATGGGGCGTGTTAGCGCGACAAATAGATGAATTTCGGCAAATTTTTGAAAAATCCTATAAATGTATAAATAAAGATACAATACTAAAAGTCGAAACGCTAACACACCCCACTATAATTATTGTAAGCGAATATAACAATATAGTGAAGATAATAAATAAGTTTGAGAATAGACTAACTACAGATCACAGGAACAGATATCTTAAAGTAATAAGATCACTGAACACAAGACTAATAAATCTGTGTCATAGGAGGAACATCAAGATAAATGTGCCCTCAGAGTTAGACAAATTGGCTAGTTTCAATCCTAACCAATTAGAAAATCTAGATGAGTCAAAACAAACTGACTCCGATTTAGAAGTAGATAGTGATATAGAATCGTTAGATGACACAGTTGAACATAAAGTTCACAATAGACCCCAAACAACCATTGCACAAACAATGGCAGAATTCATGAAGTTAGCATCACCGCTAATACCAAATTATGATGGAAGCCCAGACGATTTACGAAGTTTCTTAGTCGCATTGATCCTTGTGGATTCTATAAAAGGCGAGTTCGAGACAACAGCCGTAAATATAATAAAAACAAGATTAAAAGGCCACGCAAGAAACCTAATAAGTACTGAAAAGACAGTACCCGAAATTATAGAAAAACTATCAAGAACAGTCAAAGGAGAGTCTGTGGAGGCCATTAAAGCCAAAATGCTCAATTTGCAGCAGAAAAATAAAACAGCGAGCCAATACACCCATGAGGTGGAAATCCTCACTAAAGCCCTACAAGGAGCTTATATTAGTGAAGGAGTAAACCAAGAATTGGCCGACAAATATAGCATGACTTCGGCCATAAAGGCCATAACACAAAACTGTGCTATAGAACAGGTAAAAACAATGATGCAGGCCGGCACATTTAACAACATGAATACACAAGGTAACTGGGAAAACGAACAAAACCCTTAAGATGCGAATGCGTATATTCACACAATCAATCTCAACTACAATATATATATACAACTAAAAAATGAGGAAACAAAAATAAACCGCACATTTTTGCTAGATACTGGTGCAGATATCTCAATATTGAAACAAAATTCAGATAAAATCCAGAGTATCGACTATTCACTCACAACTACCACTTAGTCCAACAAGAGTTCCCCATACCATGTGATGGAATAATAGGTATGGTTTTTTTTAAAAAATTCAATTGTCAGTTAGACTTTCAAAACGATACAGATTCTCTTACATTGAGACCCAATAATCTTCATTTTCCAATTAGAATTCCAATAGCACACACTATTGAAAATAACAAAACACTATTACCATCACGTTCCGAAGTTGTCCGACAAATAAAGCTTAGTACTAAACACAAACAAGTATTTGTACCATGTCAAGAAATAGAAGAAGGAATCATAATAGCTAGTACAATTTCGGATTCCGAAAATATCTTCATAAGAGTCCTAAACATGACCAATTCTAACGAAGTCTTAAATCTCGACAAAGTCCGATTTGATACCATAGAAAACTATGATATGGTACACAACTCTGAAAACAAAAGAGATAATGAAGTACTTAAAAAATTAAAAAAGAATTGCCCATCACTCTTTAAAAACGCACTCTTAGAATTATGCACCAGCTACACTAATATATTTGGTTTGGATTACGAACCAATTTCAACCAACAACTTCTATAATCAAAAATTAAGATTGAAAAGTGATGAACCAACGTATATTAAGAACTATAGAATTCCACAAAGCCACCATGCTGAAATAACAAAGCAGGTAGATAAATTGATCAAAGACAAAATAGTAGAGCCCGCCGTTTCAGAATATAATAGTCCTCTCTTATTAGTTCCGAAAAAACCCTTACCGGGTTCAGAAAAAAAAGAGATGGCGTTCAGTAATAGATTATCGCCAAGTTAATAAGAAATTGTTAGCTGATAAATTTCCACTTCCGAGAATAGATGATATTCTTGACCAATTGGGTAGAGCAAAATATTTCTCCTGTCTAGATCTTATGTCTGGATTTCACCAAATAGAGCTTGAAGAAAATTCAAGAAACATAACGTCTTTTTCTACGAGCAATGGCTCTTATCGTTTTACGCGATTACCATATGGATTGAAAATAGCGCCTAATTCTTTCCAAAGAATGATGACAATTGCATTTTCTGGTCTTGAACCATCCCAGGCATTTTTATACATGGATGACCTAATTGTCATCGGGTGTTCGGAAAAACACATGATCAAGAATCTTACACAGGTTTTTGATTTATGTCGGAAAAACAATCTCAAGTTACACCCTGATAAATGTTCATTTTTTATGCACGAAGTGACTTTTCTGGGTCATAAGTGTACCGATAAAGGAATTTTACCGGATGACAAGAAATATGATGTCATTAAAAAATAGCCAGTCCCGACGGACGCAGACAGCGCTAGAAGATTCGTCGCATTTTGTAACTATTATAGACGTTTTATAAAAAATTTTTCCAATTATTCAAAACATATAACTAGACTATGCAAAAAGAATGTTCAAAAGAATGACAAAAGATTGTCAAAAAGCATTCGAATATCTCAAAGAACAATTAGTCAAACCGACTCTATTGCAATACCCAGATTTCAGCAAAGAATTTTGCATAATAACAGATGCAAGCAAAGAAGCATGTGGAGCAGTCCTAACGCAGAACTACGATGGACTTCAACTCCCAGTTGCTTATGCATCTCGTGCTTTTACAAAAGGCGAAGGCAATAAAAGCACGACAGAACAAGAATTAGCAGCAATTCACTGGGCTATCAATCATTTTCGACCATATATATATGGTAGGCACTTTACTGTCAAAGCTGATCATAGACCATTAACATATTTATTTTCAATGGTCAATCCAAGTTCAAAATTAACTCGCATGAGGCTTGATTTAGAAGAATATGAATTCACTGTGGAATATCTTAAGGGAAAAGATAACTATGTGGCTGATGCCCTTTCCCGGATTACCATATCCGAGTTAAAGGACTTACAATCAAAAGTCCTGAAAGTCACTACCAGGCAACAAAGTAGACAGAAAAATCTCTGCGCAGAGAATAAAACAATATTATTGCCAAGGCAAAATAAGGATGTTTCTAAGCCCAACGTACATGAAGTCATAACAAATGACGAAGTACGCAAAGTAGTGACCTTACGATTAACTGAATCAAAATGTTTACTAAAACATGGAAACAAAGTGATCGCAAGAATTGATGTTAGCAACATGTTTACCAATGGAATACTTGACTTAGGTCAGTTTTTCCAAAGGCTGGAAAAAGAGGCCGGTATACTAAAAATAAGCAAACTCAAGGTGGCACCGAGTGAAAAGATCTTTGAATTTATTTCAACAGATACTTTTAAATCAATGGGCAATAAAATTTTAAAATCATTACGAGTAGCGCTACTCCAACCGGTGACCCATATTAGAAACGAAAAAGATATAGAAAAAATATTGTCTACATACCATGATGATCCAATTCAAGGAGGTCATACTGGCATTACTAAAACGCTAGCAAAAGTAAAGAGACATTACTATTGGAAAAATATGACACGTCATATTAAAGAGTACATAAGGAAATGTCATAAGTGCCAAACGTCTAAAACAACAATACATACGAAGACGCCAATGATCTTAACTGAAACACCAATAAAAGCATTTGATATAGTTTTAGTGGATACAGTTGGTCCACTACCAAAATCAGATTATTGCAATGAATATATAATCACCTTAATATGTGATTTAACCAAATATCTAATAGCTATACCCGTTGCAAATAAAAATGCAAACACAATAGCAAAAACAATATTCGAGAACTTTATACTTAAGTTTGGTCCAATGAAGACGTTCATTTCGGACATGGGTACTGAGTATAAAAAGCAAATTATATCAGAATTGTGCAAATACATGAAGATTAAAAATCTTACATCTACAGCTTACCACCACCAAACGCTAGGAACAATTGAACGAAGTCATAGAACTCTCAATGAATACATACGTTCATACATTTCCGTAGATAAATCTGATTGGGATGTTTGGATTCAGTATTTTACATACTGTTTTAACACGACACCATCAGCTGCACACGAATATTGTCCCTATGAACTAGTATTTGGAAGATTACCAAAACAATTCATAGAATTTAACAAACTTGACCACATAGACCCTATATATAATATAGATGATTACTCTAAAGAAGTAAAATTTAGATTAGAAATAGCATATAGACGAGCTAGAGATATGTTAGAAAAAGCTAAGACTTATAGAAAATTAAACTATGATAAGAAAGTAATAACTCTTGAATTAAAGATAGGAGATAAGGTACTATTAAAGAATGAAACAGGTCACAAGTTAGATCCAGAATATTTAGGACCCTATACAGTAGCAAAAATAGAAGATAACAATAATGTTATAATAATAGATAATAAACAAAAGAAACAAACAGTACATAAGGATAGATTAAAAACATATAATAGTTAATGTTTTCATGAAAACGGTCTGATCAACCAACGAAAATTTTTTTTTAACACTATATTATATACATATATATTATATTTTATATTTTTATACCCATTATCATATTCATTTTTCATATATCAATTTTATTACTTTTATTCCATTTATATACATTTTTACAATTTTTACTGCACATTATCAATTTCAAAAAAAAATGAAGCAAGCAAGTCGTCCCTGCCGACATTGAGTATACCCTGTACCAACTAGTTATATTAAATAAAGTCGAACACCCTTGAGATCTCCTTTGATTTAATTCAAAATTTTCATCGAATGCATACTATCTCGCTCACACCTGACACAGCTAATCTCGCACTTGTTGGTTCAGTACAAAACGCACATTCGTATATCTCCTATATTTATTGTCCGATTTCGACTAAATTTGGTCAGATGTGGCATTTTGGCCACATTATTAGATGTGCCAAATAAGAATGTGATTCCTTCAAAACTGCTCTAGTAATTCGTTTTTTCTAAATTGCGGGGGCGTCAGTGGGCGTGGTAAAAAATTTAAACTATCTTAGTTTGCGTATGCACTAAACAAAAGTTCAAATACTCTCGAAATCGCAATCAATTAAAAACGAAGTTCCCTTTAACATGCAGCAGCAGCGAACGCATGCTATCTCGCTCTTTCTTATTTGCCAATGCCGCCTTGGCAATTCAGTACAAAATGCAAATGGCGATATCTCCGATGTTTATTGTCCGATTTGAAAAATTTGGTCAGTTAGTGCATTTTGACTATATAATTATGTCTACCAAATAACAATTGGATATCTTTATTACAGCTCTTGTAAATTGATTTTAAAATTTTCTTTTTTCATTTGCGGGGGCGGAAGTGGGCGTGGCAAAAATTTGAAACAAACTTGATCTGCCTAGGCATAAGACGGATGTTAACACCGAATTTGGTAGCTCTAGCTCTTATAGTATCCGAGATCTAGGTGTTCATACCTACAGACGGACAGACGGACATGTCTCAATCGACTCGGCTGTTGATGCTGATCAAGAATATATATACTTTATGGGGTCGGAAACGCTTCCTTCTGCCTGTTACATACATTTTAGCGACTTTAATATACCCTTTTACCCTATGGGTACAGGGTATAAAAAAAGAAAAAAAAAAAAAAACACATTTTTGTATACCCCACATTACATTATCACTACAAAATACATTGCACACAATACAATAATAACCTACATAAAATGACTCCATAGAATATTACGTCATTTCTCTGAAAAGGGAGGTGTACTATATTCTGTAGAGCATTTAACACTTATTCATAAACATACAAACATATGAAGCAACCACATAAATATATAAACAAAAGTAGAGCACTCGAAACTCGATCAACTAATGCAATGTTGACCGACAGAGGCAAATGTAAAATGCTGAACATGCATTTTACAGTGTGATTGCAACATACATACATTAACACTCATAATAGCTGAGTAAGACCTTTTCTATCTAAGCTTAAGCCAAATTCAGTATTTAAGAAAAACAATAGAAACAGAATAAAATTGGACTTAACCAAGAGCGGAAGCTCTAAATAAATTCGTTTGTAATTTCCCTCATGATTTATCAAAATCATGTAGATTGAAAGGATCCATCATTGTTAATTACACTACAGAGAGAGTCTGAATGTAGATGACCAACTTTGCAGTGGTTCAAAGTAATGCAAACCGGGTGTACATCGGATATTGCCTTTAATTTTAAATGAAATATGAAAAAAAAAATTTTTTCACGTTTATATAATTACTTAATCTTAAACATTAACTTTAAACCCGTAAGCCGATGCGTCCAAACGTTGCTTGAACAACACTTACAAATTGATAGGTTATTACTAACACATGTGGTTGGAGTATCTATTGTAAAATTTAATGAGATGTAAACCTGAATTGTGAGCCAACTATTCTATTCTATTCTATCTATATATCTATTCTACTTTCCACGTCTCTGTCACTGCTAATAGCAGTTGAAAATATGTTTTTATATATGGGCATTTCCTGAAAAAGGTCAACCTCAACCCAAAAAATTAAAAGTACACCTAAGTAATTTTTTTTCTTTGATTATGAAAGAAGAAAGTTCAAATATAAATAAATCAAAAGGTTTAAAGCTTTTCGAAGTCCCGATGGCAAGATTTCGAGCCTCAAAGTTGAAGTTTAGGTATTTCGCCTATTTTGATTATTTCTAAGACCATCTTATATATTATTTTTTTTTCGGTTAAGAGTAACTGTACGATTATACTCATATTGCAAAACTTTCTTTATCGTTACAATTCGCTAAAAAAAAATCCAGAACAGCAAAGATGTAACAATGGAGGGGAAAATTTTCATTTGCCTTTTATCAATGTTCTAATGTAACGTCACGCCAGAAAAAAACACACTTTTGTTTGTTATTTCGAAACTGACGATACAAATTAAGGGAAACTTTAACTTTAAAGCAAGTTTTAGTTATCTTATACAAATCAAAAAAAAAATCCGAGTTTAAACGAACCGTTTGGTTTTTTTTTGAGTTCGAACATGCGTAACGTCACGCCAGATTGCGAGAATACGAAAAATTCTTGACATCTATCGGATGCATTTTCTTTCATGTGGAGAAGAAAAACAGCTAAAAGCAGCTAAAACTGCATTTTTTTCAAAAACTGATACTTAATATCGAATATTTTTCCATATTTCCATACTATGTATAATATTCCCCTTTCCACCAATATGGTGCCTAACAATATTATGGATAAAAAATTTATTTCTTTAAGTAGTTCAATTTTTTTTAATTTTTTGTTTTGTTTTGTGTTTAAAACAATGTTCTAGTTTTGTTTAAAAATGTTTTTGGAATAATTTTTAAAAAAATTTCCCTTGTAAATTTTCGTAACGTCACGCCATGTAACGTCACGCCAGATTTAGAATTCGAATAAAAAAAAAACTATAAACTTGTTTTTGATTTGCTAAACTGAAAAATTAACTTATATTATTTAAAAACATTATAAAAAAACATTTACTCAAAAAATCTTAGCCAATTCGCAGAGTTTTGATATTATGTCTGTGAAAGTCAAAAACACCATTTCGTGCGAATAACGTCACGCCAGGTCTTATTTTGACTATCAAATCAAACCCTTACATCCGATTGTTATCAAATTTTTTGTGAATATAGTTCTATATAAGTACTACCGATATATGAAAAAACTTTTTTTCAAATTCGTCTTTTTCATATTTTTTTTAAAGTTTAATCGTGCGAACGTAACGTCACGCCAGTTTAGGAAATGCCCATATGCATAAAATTTGAGAAAAGAAATATTTTTTCCTTTTCAACCAGTTTCTCAAAACCTCATTTTTAATTAATTTTCATTAATTATATTTCAAAATTAAATCTCACAATGAATTATTAAATCTAACACTCTCTTTTATAGTTTTTTTATACCCTGTACCCATAGGGTAAAAAGGGGTATATTAAAGTCGCTAAAATGTATGTAACAGGCAGAAGGAAGCGTTTCCGACCCCATAAAGTATATGTATATTCTTGATCAGCATCAACAGCCGAGTCGATTGAGACATGTCCGTCTGTCCGTCTGTAGGTATGAACACCTAGATCTCGGATACTATAAGAGTATGTTAACATCCGTCTTATGCCTAGGCAGATCAAGTTTGTTTCAAATTTTTGCCACGCCCACTTCCGCACCCGCAAATGAAAAAATAAAATTTTAAAATGAATTTAATGGAGCTGTATTAAAGATATCGAATTCTTATTTGGTGGACAAAAAACATCGGAGATATAGTCATTTGCATTTTGTACTGAATTGCCAAGGCGACATTGGCAGATAAGAAAGAGCGAGATAGCATGCGTTAGCTATTGCTGCATGTTAATGGGAACTTCGTTTTGAATTGATGGCAATTTCAAGGGTGTTCAAACATTTGTCTAGCGCCTAGGCGAATATAAGATAGTTTAAAATTTTTGCCACGCCCGCTTCCGCCCCCGCAATTTAGAAAAAAACGATTTACTAGAGAAGTTTTAAAGAAATCACATTCTTTTTTGGCACACTCACCAATATGGTTAAAATACATCATCTGACCAAATTTAGTCGAAATCGTACAATAAATATCGAAGATATACGAATGTGCATTTTGAACTGAATTGCCAAGGCGACATTGGCTGGCAAGAGTGAGCGATATAGCATGCGGTAGCCGCTGCTGCATGTTAAAAGGAATTTTGAATTAAATTGATGCCGATCTTGATTTAATATAACAGGTACAGGTTATAGTCAATGTCGGCAGGGACGACTTGCTTGTTTCATTTTTACTTAGCAACTTTGTTGAATTCATTTTGAATTCACTTGTAAATTACAAATCAGATAATTTGAAAAAACTCAAAAAAAATCAAATATATACGTTTTGATGATAGAAAGAATTTCAGAATTATTCAAACGACCGAAATTTATATTTGATATACCATTCCCAACAATGGGTTTTGTTTGAAGTAGTTTAGGTTGAAAATAGTGAACTCCACTGCCAATGGGATCAATAAAGTAGAAGTAGAGACCCAAGGTCTGGCAATTATTACGATCTTATTCATCGTAATAGTAATAATAATGATCGCCAACCTGTTATTCAAAATTTATAGAATGCACAATAGGTGCTTAAAAAAATATTTGAGCAAGGCATATGACTAAGATAAAGTTTAAATACAAAAAAAAAAATTAAGAAAAAACAATACGGGAAAAAAAAAACATTTTTTACAAAAAAAAAAATTTAAAATGGATAAGGTAGAGACAAGGCACTTAGGGATTTACCTAACGTTCCTTGATTTCCTGATACAATCAGGAGAAACAAACTTTAAATACAAGGAAACACGGTATCCAATAATTAGAGATTTGAAAAAAATATAGCAGAACTTATGGAAAAATCCATAACGGTGGCCTATAACAGGCTACTTGTTAAGAGACCGAAAAGAAAAGATGTGCCCAAATGGGTACACGAACTTTTCATGGATACCATCGAATCAATAACTATAAAAGATGCAGAAGAAGAAACCACAAACAAAACAAAATAAAAAAATTCAGTTTTAACACCTTGCTACAAACACTTCCTGACAATGACTACTAAACAATCCCCAATTTATAAATACTTGAACGGAAACCGCAGAAGAAGTAAGCCCTGTTCTGCGCTTCCATCAAGGGCAACAGCCCCCAACCAGACAATACATACACTTGCGATAAAGGAATAGTACTTCCAACTTATTATAAAGTCGTCCGATATTGATTCCAGATCAAGAAATTGATAAAGGAATTTCCGTAAGAAGTCTCCAATTACGAAATTTTTTTTTTTTAAATTATGAATAATAAATTGTCTGAATAGGTACTACGACATCGTCCAAATAAACACGAGTGTGAAGCTGTACTAACATAAAAATATGGAGATAAAACAACTCCCAGTTGCATATGCTTCACGCTGAAAACAACGAATCAACAATAGTTAGCAGCTATTCATTGAATTATAAAACACTTTCGACCATACATATATGTACATATGTACATATGTTAATACATGGTCAACATTTCACTGTTAAATAATTTCAATTGGAAAAGACAATTTCGGGGCAGATGCCCTATCTCGGATAACAATAACTGAGTTAAAAGATTTACAAAACAAAGTCCTGAAAGTAACTACCAACAAAGTAGAAAAATAAATCCTGCGCAGAAAATGAATAAGTGAGTACACCAAAAGCTTCAATGCCCAATATTTACCAAGTCATAAATAACGTCTACGAAAAGTAGTGGCCTTGCATATTACAAATAAATTGTGTTACTTGAAACACGGAAGTAAAGTTATTGCAAGAATTAATATTGGCGACCTACATATGTATGTATATACTTGTAATCCTATGTATTTTTATTGAAATTTCACAGAAGGTTGGATAACTTATTTTAAGATTAGATTTTTATGCTCAAGCTTTCGTCTTTTCCGGTTACATGCCAAAATTCAAGTGTGTCCACCTCTCGATTACCCATATAATACCCCTCGATAACTATCGTGATCGATAACGATAGTTATCGAGGGCCACAAGTTTTGGCAGCTGGGCACACTTTTTAGCGGGGAAATTTAAAAAATATACAGGTTTTACATTCGGCCTAACCTGACAGCTGATCGACCTCGATCATACACACTTATAACTTATAAACATAAGCCTATAATTTTTTCACATGCTTGCATCCACGGCTTGAATCGGGCTGATTCTAGAATGCCTTTATATGGCAGTTGGGTGAGCTGACAATCATCAATATCGGTGACTTCATATCGGTCGTTTGGGAAAACTCTATTTATTTTATAAGGACCACGGTACTTTGGAGCGAATTTCTTACACGATCCGGAAATGACGTCAACATTACGAATAGCAACAAAAACTTCAAACTTTAAACTTCAAAGGCGCCCTGTGTCTTAGGTCATACCGCTTTTCATTACGCTTCTGTGAAAACTGAATGTTCACTAGCTTCTTGCCTAACGGCTTCAACATCACAAGTCCTGTTTGAGCTAAATTTTTCGTCTAGATATTCAGTCAATTCATCTACCATGGGGCCACGCTGATCGCAACCAAACAATAATACGGACGGGGTCTTACCGGTACTACACTGCACTGAATTATTAATGGCAAACTCTACGCGGGTAATCAGCTTATACCAATCGGCCTGATTTAAGGGTTCTGACAATTTTTCTAACATTGGCGTTAATACGCGATTAACACGCTCTACCTTTCCATTAGCCTGAGGAGCGGCAGTGGCTACTTTCATGTGATCGATATTTCTACTATCAAGGAAATCGGCAAACTCAAATGAGAAAAAAAAAACCGTACCTCTATCTGATATAATTCTTCGGGGACGGCAGTAGTATTCAAAGTACTTCTCTAAGGCTGCATTTACTTCTTTAGTACTAGGAGAATTTGCAGGATACAACTTTACAAACTTTGTAAAGGCGTCAATGACAACTAACAGGTGCTTTCTCTTAGAATTTGTACTCGGCAACGGACCTAGGTGATATACATGGATAGTATCAAACGGAGTCGGACTTTTTGGAATACTATGCAAAGTTCTATTATGAACAGTTCTCGGGACGGAATGTAAAATACACGGCAGATAATCTTTTATAAACGACTCTATTTTACTCTTCATTAGGGGAAACCAGTACTTTTCTTTCAAATGATTCACACACTTATCACCAGCTAGATGACCCAATTTCTCATGACATTTCCTAATTAATTCTCCCTGCATTCGGATCGGAGCGTACAGGCATAATCTACCAGTCGCATTTCTTTTATAAATAATACCATCAACTAATTCGAAACTATCGACATAGCCTTTCTCAAGTTTATCTCGCAATTTAACTATATCAGTTAAACACGAGATTTGTTATCCAAAACTACACACGGTTTACTATTAGTTTTATCCATTTTAATTTGGTTCTGATGTTCACTACTCAATTGTTTATTCTCTAACAAATCACACGGGTCATAAGTATCTTCTACTATTTCTTCTAATAATTCTGTTTGTTGACTTAACGCGTCTACATGCGTCATACTCGATCCTGGTCTGTGAACGACTGAATAATTAAAATTCTCAATTTCTAAAGACCAACGCGCAATACGGGGGCTTATCGCTTTCTTACTTAAAGTCTGAACTAATGAATTACAATCAGTAACTATCAAAAAGGGGATAACCCTTTCTTGAGCATAAGCTCAAGATATATACGGAATCGACGTAGTGCGTAAACTATTGCTAGAGTCTCTAGTTCAAAGCTGTGGTAACGAGATTCACATTATTTCTATTATTTCTGGAATAATAGAAGACTGGATGCAACTTGCCATCTTTTTGTCTTTGCATTAATACAGCACCGAAACAATTAGAGCTCGCATCCGTGTGCAACTCGGTTTCATACTCGGGATTAAATATAGATAATACCGGCGGACTAGACAGGGCGGATCTCAAGGTTAAAAATGCATCTCTTGGACTTTTGTCTATTCGAAAAAGGCCACCTAGTTTCAGTAGTTCAGTTAATAGTTTTGCTATACGGGAAAAGTTTGGAACAAATTTACGAAAATATGAGAAAAGACCTAAACAGGAATGTAATGCTTTACAATTAAGGATAGTTCTGGATACTCTTGAATAGCTTTTAAATGTGTATTATTTGGTAAAATTCCCTGACCACTAACATTATATTCCAAATAATCGATGTGCTTTTGCAAAAATGATGGTATGATGGTGTTCTAGGCTGCGAGTCGCCAGAATAATGTCGTTCATATATACTACAAGTCCACGATTTCTAACCATATCACTTAATACACTCGATATAAATCGTTGGAACACCGCAGGGCCGTTCTTAAGACCGAAAGGCATCCTTAAATATTCAAACTGTCCATCTGGGGTGGCAAATGCGGTATATTTAATTGACTCTTCATCCATACCTACATGGTGAAACCCACTTTTTTGATCTATCACGGAAAACACTGTCTTTCCTTCCAAGTATTCTAAACAATCTTCAATCAAGGGCAACGGGTAATTATCTCTAACAGTTTTCTTATTAAGACCTCTATAATCGACACACATTATAATCTTCCCGTCCTTTTTTCTCACCAAGACAATTGTTGAAGCATACGGAGAGTTACTGGGCCTAATTACGTTGTTTGCTAATAACTCGTTAACAGTTTCAGTTACAATGCCTCTCTCGTAGTACGATAATCTTCTAGGACTGCTATGAAATGGGGTCATATCGGTCAAACGTATACTCGTCATAGCTTTCGGTGGGCCGTAATTAACTAAAAAGCTGTCAATATAATGATCGTTGACTATCTTGCGGCACTCCCGTATCGAACCAAGTCCAAAATCGCTGCCTATGTTAACATTATCTACATCCAAAAGCGCTGTACATGCAGTTTGTAATTCCATCAGCCACTCTCGAAACGGCGATGCAATCGTGTTTACATTGGGTTCACTAAAACTACTATGCGGTTCAGCGATAATATCACTAAGGGTCTTATACATAGGGAGCTTAGTAAGCAGGGATGCACAGAAAGATTTATAGGACAAAGCTGCAATGTCATTAATTGATCTAGTCTTCCGTTCACTTTTATTGAGTACAAGTTTTAGACCTAATATTCTGAAAGCATCTCTTCCCAGCCTCAATCCGACGATGTTGTATATCTTGGAGTTCACCTCGACAGAAGATTAACTTGGCGTAAGCATATCGAAGCCAAGAAAAAGCAACTAAAGCTTAAAGCATTCGGACTACATTGGCTCATCAACGCTCGATCTCCCCTATGCTTGGAATTCAAAGTTCTTCTCTACAACTCTGTGTTAAAACCCATCTGGACGTAGGTCTCTGCACTGTGGGAAAACGCAAGCAAGAGCAACATCGAAACCATACAAAGGGCTCAATCCAAGGTTCTCAGAACTATCACGGGAGCACCTTGGTATATCAAAAACGAAAACTTACAGAAAGACCTACATATTCATTGTGTACTAACCGAAATAAAGGTACAACAGCTAAAGTACACCGCTAAGCTGCAGGCCCATCCGAATACCCTCGCCAAATCATTAACCCGAGCATGCGATAGAACTCGTCTCCAACGAAACGACCTTCCAACCCTCTGGCAAATAATCAGGGCCATAGATTAATGAAGCATCCTTCTGATGCTAGGTTACGTATTAGATTAAGATAAAACTAGTTAATTGTTGTTAGTCTTATACACTATATAAGAGATCCAACAAATAAATAAACGCAAAAAAAAAAAAAAAAAATCTCTTCCAAGCAATAGCGGCGTAGGCAAAATTCCATCAGGAATAACAAAAAATTCAACTTCATAATAGTTTCTTAAAAAAAGAACAAGACATTTGACTCTTCCATACGTCAAAATTGAATTTCCGCTAAGCCCTTTAAGTGAGCTTTTGCTCTTCAATATACTCGGGTTCTTCACATCTGCCCATTGCTGCTGTCTGGACACGCTTCGGGCACTTCCGGTGTTGGTGGCCTAACTGGAAACAATTGAAACAACCTCCTTCCGGCCTTTTGGGATTGGCCACTTAGATGACCCATTTGACGAAAATTGTAGCATCTCGCTTCCTTCCAAGTAAGTGAATTAACAGGCGCACGGTCGGACAACGGACGTGCGCGAGCTGCCGATTGTTTTGCGATCAACTGCACTGACTGGAAGCGCATTATTTTCTCCCTTAATTCATCCAAAGAAGTACAGTAATATAACGGCGCAGCGACTCCTGTACGGTCTTCTATTTCATCCACAATGTATTTGATCACGTCGCTGTCTTCAAATTGATCCATTTGGGCCATGTTTCTTATCACTATGCAGTACTGAAAAAGCGGCTCCCCTTTTGTGACGGTTTCTCATTTGGCTTGTAATCTCGAAATTAGACATTTGCCTGCCAAATACCTTCACCAGGGCGTTCTTCAGCTCTTTCCAAGTAGCAGTCCTCTCGTAAATCATGTAGGCCTTGGCTGATCCCTGCAGTAATCGGTTACCCAATGACCAACATTGGGCATCATCTAAGCGATCGAATCCAAATGTGAATAGACAAAGCATCGTCTCCCGAAAAAGTGGGAACGGTTTCCTCTATATCTTTCAGGTCCACACGGTTTCTTTGGTTCGGTGCATTTAAGTTTTCCTCCAATTCGGCGACACGAGTTTTCAGCTCAGCCAGGTTTTTACGGGCGGTATACAAGGCAATGTGACTCATGACTGAAGCCAGCTCGTCCGCTTCGCTTGGTCTAGAGTTTTCGTTACCGTTCACACAAAATTGATGATCCTCGATATTTTCTACCTCTGGCTGCTCTACAAGGGCTCCGGCACAGCAACATTAACAAGCTGTCCGACAAGCTCACTACCAGCCACCGTAGCGTTCAGGTTTTCGGATACTTCCATAGCTCCAGCAATTCCTTCATTTGTTTCCGCCATCACCTCTTTTGCCAATGCACACATTTTAGCGGGGAAATTTAAAAAATATACAGGTTTTACATACTAATGAAAAACTTGACTTAGGTCAGTTCTTTCAAAGCCTTGAAACGCAAGCCGGTATACTGAAAATAAGCCACATCAAAACGGCACCGTGGGATATTTAAATTAATTTCAGTAGCTGCTTTTAAAGAAATGGGCAATAAAATATTGAAATCATTAAGAGTAGCGCTACTCAACCCGGTGTCCATTATAAATAATGAAAAAGAAGCAATTTTGTCTGAAAATCATGATGATCAAAGGCGGTCATAATGGCATTACTAAAACTTTAATAAAAATAAAAGGACACTACTGATGGAAAAATATGATGCGTCAAATAAAATAGTACATAAGTAGTTGTCCAAAATGCCAAAAGTCGAAAACGACTAAACATACCAAGACCCCGTTAACAATTATACAAACGCCTATGAGTGCCTTTGACAGAGTAATAGTGGATACTATAGGTCCACTACCAAAATCTGAAAATGGTAACGAATACGCAGTAACACTGATTGGCGACCTGATGAAGTATTTGGTAGCCATCCCTGTTCAAAATAAGAACGCTAATACTATTGCGAAAGCAATATTCGAATTCTTTATATTAAAGTACGGTCCAATGAAGACGTTCATTTCGGACATGGGCACTGAATATAAAAATTCAATAATAAGCGATCTGTGCAAATATCTAAAAATAGACAATATAACGTCCAATACACATCACCACCCAATAGTGGAAACAATGGAAAGAGGTCATAGAACTTTTAATGAATACATCCATTCATATACATCAGTTGATAAAACTGACTGGGATTGTCGCAGCTTATAAAATGAATAACGCCGATAGTGTGGAATGCCGATAACGATAATCTTAGCTTTAAGTATGTATTTTGATAAAAATAAAGAAACTGTCTCTCTAATTTGAAGCTTGGAAAAAGACGACATTGCGTAAAATAAATTAATATCTAATTTTATAATAAAGTTTGTTAAGCGCCTAATAAATAAACCAATATAGTGGTCCTTCGAGCCGGATCGCTAATAAAGCCATCAGCAAGTAAAATACAGTCCATTATTGAACAAATTCATAAACAAAAATGTGGGTGTGGAAGCAGCCACATCTCAACCGCGATGTCTCGTTGAAATCGCAACAACTGAGAGACGTTCATTTTGCAATTTTCCTAAAATTTGTGAAGGAAACATTAATTCGTGATTTCAAAGGCATAAAATACAATAATGCTAAAAGATCAGAACATGAAAAGACAATTTCAAAGGAACTCAGCGAAAACACAATGTTGCGCTTTTGTGAGTTTTTTGACATCGGCGTCGGTAAAAATGCGACAAAACACAAAATAGCGAAAAAAATTGTAGACGCTATTTCGTGTGTCGACATCGAAAGCCCTGATGGGTCAAATGCCTCAGTTTTGAAACAACGGCTGGAAATACTGGAACAAATTAAATATGGGGATAGCGAACATGTGAACGTCAAGCGAAAAGTGTGCGAAAAAGAGGCAATGCTTATAAACATGAAACGGATATTAACGGAGGCACAAAATAATCCAGCTCCGAAATAAACATTAACAAAACACTAGACGGTTTAAATTATGCTTCAAAAGGATAGGATCTTCTTCAAGTGGACGAAGTAGCGTTGGTAAGAAAGAAAAATGTTCTGAACACCAAAGTCGCACTAAGCGATTCTTCTTCTTGCAATTCGGTACGATCCAAAATTTCTGTGCGTCAAGACAACCCGAGAGAGCGAACATCAGAATGGGTACATTCGCAACATGAAGATCATACAAATCATCTTCACCATCAAGACGATTCAGCAATGGCCATGAACAAAATGCTGGCTGGTCAAAGTTTGAATTGAAAACAGCAGGAGTTCGACGGTAGCTCTGTTTTGAACTGCAGACATTTTATAAATGAGTTTAATGCCACAAGCAAGCAATGTGGATTTTCCAAAAAAGAGGACGTTCAACGGCTTGCAAAAGCACTGAAGGGAGCGGCAAGAGAAAAAGTTTCTTTGTTACTCATCTCGGCAAAAGAACCGGAAAAACTCCTATCGATTTTAAATAAGTCTTACAGTAGTCCGGAGGAAATTGTTCTAGACTTGATGTCAAAAGCATGCCACGTCAAGCCAATTAGACAACTAGTCGATTTTGAAAATTCAACAATAGCGTTCAAAACATACACTCAGCATTGGAATATACAGACGGCAGGTTGATCGACACACAACGACCACTTGCTATGATGATCGGAAAACTATCTACGAGAATGGGGCGCATATCTAAGAGATGAAAACGTGCGGGCCTCCTTCTGCACATCCGACAAACTAGCCGAAAATGCCCAGAAACAGGCTGATCTAACACAAGACATCTCATTTTTCAAAAAAATAACAACAATCAATCAAAGTGCATCATATGCCGAACCATTTGAATTTAACCGATCACAACACTGAGGAGCAGAAGATGAAGTTTATCTAAAACCAAAACCAAGGACAACATGCTCGATTTGTAGCGAGGAGAAACACGCTCTTAGCAAAAGCAATATGTTTTTAAAAGCGGATGTAAAGAAAAGGTGGGACTTAGCAAACCGCAATAAGTCTTGCTATTGTTGGCTTAAATTCCACAAAAGTCAATGTAATGAAAGACAAACATGCAAAGCAGATAATTGTGAGAAATATCACAATCCATTTCTACACAAGCGTCACATATTCTTCTGGACGTCGACGCGTACAATGCGCAGTACGTTCAAGTGGCCCAAGCGACAACAGGACAATGCCTGTTAGTTTACAACTAAATGTTCCGGCCAAAAATCTTTGTGGCAAATTTGGTCATTTTGAGGGACACTGATTTTAAATGACTAAATGTCACGGGTATATGAAAACCTAAACTTTTTCACCACTGTGTTTGCCGCTACGACTTTTGCCCGGATATGGGCTATGACATCATCTGATGCAGTATTGGGGTCGAGCCGCGAAATAAAGATTTGCTTTTTTGGTGGAATGGCTACAAAAGATCTCGATGCGCCAGTCGCAACTGCAGCAACAACATTTTCCGCTGGAACTACTGAATCAGATGACGCTTTGAGAGCTCTTCTGGTTAAAATTTTATTGGGAATATCCCTGGGAGACGATATTCGTGCGGACACATCGGAAACTACAACCGATATCGAATCAGCCTGCGGGGCACTGCTACCAGGGGAAATATCAATCGCCCCCGCAACTGCAGCCACCGCAGGACTCCTAAACGATATCAGTTGCTGACCTTTTGGAGTTATGGGGTCGTTCGACGATGCCGGATCCGGCAGAAACAGAGATGCCGGCGGATCAGGAGAGAAATCCCGTGGGATAGTCCTCTTCCGCTTCGATGATTCGTTCAGTAGTTTATAACTATTAAACTGAGTTTCCAGAGACAAAAACTCATCACGAAGTTTCAGAAAGCCAGCCGACAGGGACTTAAAGCCCTCTCTCGTCCGCCGCATAAATAGACGCATATCCATTTTTAAGTCCCAGCACGCTTCACAACTCCATTTTAGTCCCCCACCGTTTCCAATACCATCCATTACTTTGGCCGAGTAACCAGCGCATTTGACATGCATAATGTTATCGCACAGCCAGCACAAAAGATAGTCATCTTGGATTTTTTGAGGATGAGGGCACTTTATCTGAGAGCAGACAACCATTGTAAATTTAATAAAATAAATAATAAAAAATTTCAAAAGAGTGGGCAATTTAAAAATGAGCAATGTAATATAATATAAGGGCTATAACCACCAAGAAATAACACAAGTGTTAAGTTTTTAAAATGCGCAAGAAAAAACTGAAGAGACAAAAATTAAGAGAGTTAGTAATAACACACAACAACAAAGACTGGCACAATCGCGAGAGTAACGGTCGCGATCGCGGGCAATGTAAAAACGCGAGAGCAAGCAGCACACAAACAACAACACTAATGTGTACGCGAGAGCGCGAATGCAAGTAAAAGGGATGATAAACACTAAATCGAAGTCTATGTAGACAAAACAACAAAACTTTGAGTTTTGTTATTAAATAAAGCAATAAGTAATAATAGCTTTTGAGTAAGTGTTTAAGAACAAGTTACAATTTATAGATTGCGCAATTTATTATTTCGGCACTAGATTCCACGAAAAAAAATTTTTATATGCGGGATTAAATAAAAAACGAGAAAAAAGCGGGGGAAATAAACAAAAAAAAACACGACCGACTTCATTGAAGTGAAGAAAGTATATAAGTTAACACCCGACATTCCTAAAACCACTTATTGACCACTTATCGGCCCAAGATCGATATCAACAAATCTGCAATATAATCGCATTGACTCAAGTAAACAGGAATTTCATTTAACACCCAACATCCCCAAACCACTCATGGACTACAATCACATTGACTCAAGTAAACAGGAATTTCATCTAACACCCGACATCCCTAAACCACTTGTGGACCACTTAGTGACCCAAGATCGATACAAACAAAATCTGGAACATAATCAAATCTTGCCACACACTCAGATTTTGTCACATCAATATTCTCAATAAACATCCACGAATTAGAACCGCAACACTTTGGTAAACAACGACAACAGCCTTATCCCCAAACGGGGGAAATAAATAAAACCACCGCCGCTGCCGACGTCGATGCATGGAGGCAGAGCTTTCATCCAACCTTTTGTAATAGAAGTCAGATCATTTCTTTTCCTGTAATCAAATCTTCCTGTCATAGTATATATCGTACTAACCAAAAGAAGTTGAATAAAAATTTATATTTTTTTAAACGGGAAGAAAACTCAATTTTAATTGGCGCCCGAGCAGGGACCGGGTTTAAAAACGTGCAAGTGAACGCAACGTGTTACAATTGCTTCAAAACCAGTCGTCAAAAACAGAGCCTCTGTGAAGTCAACACTTGTGAACTTGTGCACCCGGTTTTTTCTCCTCACTGCGATCCTTGTTGTATTCGTTCACAGGGAACTGGGCACATAAGGAGTCCGGCGGAACCTCAGTATCTAAACCGGAAAACAGGAATACTTCCAAAGGACCAGTCCAGCTGAAGCATGGAGATAATAGGATTAATGTAAGTTAAGGAATAATAGAAAGTAAGAAGAATTGATCGAGGAAAAAAACAAACTAATTAAAAAAAAAGGAAAAATAATACAAAGTGAAAAAAATACACAAAATATGTGAAAGAAAAATTTAGAATCGTAAGAAAAACAAATTTCAGAACAAAAGCTACAATTGCTTAAAAAATTCAAACAAATTAAGAAAGATAAAAAAGAAAATAAAAGAAAAATTTAGAATCGTAAGAAAAATAAAATTCAGAACAAAAGCTACAATTGCTTAAAAATTCAAACAAACTAAAAAAGGAAAAAAAGGAGGATAAAAGAAAGATTTAAAATCGTAAGAAAAATAAAAAATTCAGAAAAAAGCTACAATTGCTAAAAGGAAATTTTTTTGAACAGATTAAGGAAGAAAAAAATTAATATACAGCTCTTAACGATATCCCAACATAATAATACCAATATTATCATAATACCAATTTCTTAAAACGGAAAAGTTTTCATAAATAATTTTAAGTGAACAGTGAGGGAAAAGTTGAGTGGCAAGTGAAAAAAGTAAATAAAAAAAAATCCAAAATGCCAGACGATTGGGTTAGGTCAGCAATAGTTCAGGATGCGGCACAGCAATCCTAAGCACAAACACCAGCTTCTGGAGCTTCCACTTCAGGTGCTTCGGTTAACAGGATAGAAGCCATTTCGATTCAGGGCTTAGAAGCCGCCATTGAAGCAGTAATAAATGGACAAATGGGTAACATAGTGAAACATGTATCCATGCGTACTGAGCAGGAAAACAGTTATACTGATCAAACAGTTAATTTAGAAGATGAATCAGGATGGGCAGAGTTAGATAAGGTCCCAGATATTGTCAGAGGTATAGAAAGATTTACAGTATGTAGGGAGGAGTTTATAACTTGGCATAACTGTGTGTCCAGAATCATGGAACTATATAAACCTATGCAGGGAACTCCGAAATACTTTGCTACTTTGATGACGATTAGGGGAAAGGGACAAACGAATACGGTTTTAGAGTCCTTCCGCACACCCTTATATTGGGATGCTATTTCAAAACAATTAGTGGCTGAGTACTCTGACAAAAGAGACGTTAAGACACTGACTTACCAATTATACGACATGACACAAGGACACATGACAGTTAACGAATTTTATCACGCGGTCTATCAACAACTCTCGCTAATATTAGACAACATTAGCACCATGGGTTATGGCCCAGAAACCGCTGGGGCCACGACAGACCAAGCTAGGGGGTAGGCGCTGGACACCTTTGTACGTGGACTTAATGGTGATTTATCCGAGAGACTAGCCCTCGTAGAGCCAGTAAATTTACAGCATGCGCTTAGACTTTGCGAAATAAAAAATATAGGAACAACATTGGGCACAAAGAAACCAGACCACCAGTGGGTCCTAAGCCATCATATGGCTATCAGAATCAAAAAATTCAGACAGGAAATAATTACCCAAAACCACCAAATTTCATAAATCAACAACAAAGAACATTCGCCACCAACGTGCAGAACCCATTACACGTATTCAACGTTAAGCCATACAATAACCAATATTCATTTAATCCAAATCAATACAGATTTCCCCCACCAAGACCATTCGCCCCTAAACCTCAACTCAAGCCAATTGCTATGGAGGTAGATCAGTCCATTCAGACTAGGCAGGTGAATTATGCTAACAGACCTAACATTCAATATCAGCAATACGCTGTTAAGCGCCCTAACGGTGCACCTGTACCTGTACAAAACAAATTCCAAAGACAATTGCATATAGATACAGGATATAATGAAGGCGAGTATACCCATGAGCAAATAAATTCTGAACAATCATATTTTGACCAGTTAGAAGAAGATGTAGTTGACTTACCAGCACAATTCAGAGAACAATCAGAGGAGCAAACAATTGGAACAGAACAGACAGAGTCTGAAATTTCAATCATAAATTTTTTAGACTAAACCGTTCCTCCTTGCCATATTTTACCTGTAGGGCAAAGGATGGAACCGAATATAATTTTTTAATCGACACCGGATCCAACAAAAATTATATACAACCTCAAATCGTAAAAAACCCAAAACCAAATGATAAAATATTTTATGCTAATGCAGTAAGTGGGCAAACAAAGATTTCACATCATGTGAATATAGGACTCTTCAACCAAATCAATAAACAAATATAATTTTTCCTTTTGTCCGATTTAAAGACATTTCACGGAATTTTATGGAACGACACCCTTAAAGAACTGAACGCAATAATTGACGTAAAAAATTACCGACTTATAATAGATAACTTATACACACTAACAATCAAGCAAATGCCAGCACAGCAAGTGAATAGTATTAAAGTAGAGACGAAACATATGACTATACCACAAAAAGACGGACTGAAACTTCTCTTCGCGAAATTTAAAAACCTTTTCGCAGACCCAAATAAAAAATTAACATACACCACTAAAGTACAAGGTGAAATTCGAACTATTAACGACACACCAGTTTGCAGTAGACATTACCCATATCCCATTTCTCTAAAGGAGGTAGTTGAAGAGCAAATGCAGGAGTTGCTTAAAGACGGCATTATACGACCGTCACGGTCACCCTATAATGCGCCAGTTTGGATAGTACCCAAAAAAAAGGAGATGCGTCAGGGAAAAAGAAATTCAGGAGAAATAGGAGAAGTCATTTCCCAACTGGGAAATAATAAATTTTTCTCTGTACTAGACTTAAAAAGTGGATTTCATCAGATTATACTAAAAGAATCTGATATCGAAAAAACAGCTTTCTCTGTTAACGGAGGAAAGTACGAGTTTACTAGACTTCCATTCGGATTGAAAAATTCTCCATCAATTTTCCAACGTGCCTTAGACGATATCCTTAGAGATCATGTAGGCAAGATCTGTTATGTCTATATCGATGATATAATAATTTTCAGCAAAACAGAAGAGGAACATTTTCAGCATTTAAATGCTATCTTCACGACACTATTGGAAGCAAATATGAAAGTTCAAATCGACAAGTGCGATTTCTTCAAAAGCAACGTAGAATTTCTAGGTGTAATTATATCAAGAGAAGGGGTTAGCACTAACCCAGAGAAAATTAAGGCAGTAAAAGATTTTCCAGTGCCAAAAACACTGAAAGGACTACGTTCATTTTTGGGCCTTGCCAGCTATTATCGTAGATTCATTCGAGACTTTGCAAAACTCGCGAAGCCATTAACCTCTTTATTGCGAGGAGTAGCAGGACGACTTAAAACGGGTTCATCTGATAAGGTAGAGATAAAAATGGGAAATGAAGAATTGGACGCTTTTAACAAAATCAAAAACACACTAACATCACAAGATGTAATATTAGCCTACCCGAATTTCAAACAGAATTTTCATCTAACAACAGATGCTTCAAATATTGCCATAGGAGCAGTGCTCGAACAAGAGGGAAAACCAATTACTTTCATATCACGAACTCTTACAAAGACAGAAGAGAATTACGCCATGAACGAAAAGGAAATGTTGTCCATCTTTTGGGCCTTACAAAAATTAAGAATGTACCTATATGGCAAATCAAAGGTAGTAATTCACACAGACCATCAACCCCCGACATTCGCATTAAGTAATAAGAATCACAACGGAAAGTTGAAAAGATGGAAAAGTTACTTAGAAGAGAGAAATCCAACGGACAGTACAGTGACATGTGACAGTGACAGTACAGTACATAGTGATGACAGTTCAGGGCATGAACTTATCCCAACTATGGAGGTCCCAATTAATGTATTCAAAAACCAAAATTTCATCCTAACAGATGATAACACAAGCAATAGCTTTGAAATAGTATTTCCGACCTATCACCAGCACATGATTACACAACCTAACTATACAGAACAAGACCTTATTAAAATTCTAAAGGAAAACATGGATCAAGTGGCCCAAGCGACAACAGGACAACGCCTGTTAGTTTACAACTAAATGTTCCGGCCAAAAATCTTTGTGGCAAATTTGGTCATTTTGAGGGACACTGATTTTAAATGACTAAATGTCACGGGTATATGAAAACCTAAACTTTTTCACCACTGTGTTTGCCGCTACGACTTTTGCCCGGATATGGGCTATGACATCATCTGATGCAGTATTGGGGTCGAGCCGCGAAATAAAGATTTGCTTTTTTGGTGGAATGGCTACAAAAGATCTCGATGCGCCAGTCGCAACTGCAGCAACAACATTTTCCGCTGGAACTACTGAATCAGATGACGCTTTGAGAGCTCTTCTGGTTAAAATTTTATTGGGAATATCCCTGGGAGAGGATATTCGTCCGGACACATCGGAAACTACAACCGATATCGAGTCAGCTTGCGGGGCACTATTACCAGGGGAAATGTCAATCGTCCCCGCAACTACAGCTACTGCTGGACTCCTAAATGATATCAGTTGCTGACCGTTTGGAGTTATGGGGTCGTTCGACGATGCCGGATCCGGCAGAAACAGAGATGCCGGCGGATCAGGAGAGAAATCCCGTGGGATAGTCCTCTTCCGCTTCGATGATTCGTTCAGTAGTTTATAACTATTAAACTGAGTTTCCAGAGACAAAAACTCATCACGAAGTTTCAGAAAGCCAGCCGACAGGGACTTAAAGCCCTCTCTCGTCCGCCGCATAAATAGACGCATATCCATTTTTACGTCCCGGCACGCTTCACAACTCCATTTTAGTCCCCCACCGTTTCCAATACCATCCATTACTTTGGCCGAGTAACCAGCGCATTTGACATGCATAATGTTATCGCACAGCCAGCACAAAAGATAGTCATCTTGGATTTTTTGAGGATGAGGGCACTTTATCTGAGAGCAGACAACCATTGTAAATTTAATAAAATAAATAATAAAAAATTTCAAAAGAGTGGGCAATTTAAAAATGAGCAATGTAATATAATATAAGGGCTATAACCACCAAGAAATAACACAAGTGTTAAGTTTTTAAAATGCACAAGAAAAAACTGAAGAGACAAAAATTAAGAGAGTTAGTAATAACACACAACAACAAAGACTGGCACAATCGCGAGAGTAACGGTCGCGATCGCGGGCAATGTAAAAACGCGAGAGCAAGCAGCACACAAACAACAACACTAATGTGTACGCGAGAGCGCGAATGCAAGTAAAAGGGATGATAAACACTAAATCGAAGTCTATGTAGACAAAACAACAAAACTTTGAGTTTTGTTATTAAATAAAGCAATAAGTAATAATAGCTTTTGAGTAAGTGTTTAAGAACAAGTTACAATTTATAGATTGCGCAATTTATTATTTCGGCACTAGATTCCACGAAAAAAAATTTTTATATGCGGGATTAAATAAAAAACGAGAAAAAAGCGGGGGAAATAAACAAAAAAAAACACGACCGACTTCATTGAAGTGAAGAAAGTATATAAGTTAACACCCGACATTCCTAAAACCACTTATTGACCACTTATCGGCCCAAGATCGATATCAACAAATCTGCAATATAATCGCATTGACTCAAGTAAACAGGAATTTCATTTAACACCCAACATCCCCAAACCACTCATGGACTACAATCACATTGACTCAAGTAAACAGGAATTTCATCTAACACCCGACATCCCTAAACCACTTGTGGACCACTTAGTGACCCAAGATCGATACAAACAAAATCTGGAACATAATCAAATCTTGCCACACACTCAGATTTTGTCACATCAATATTCTCAATAAACATCCACGAATTAGAACCGCAACACTTTGGTAAACAACGACAACAGCCTTATCCCCAAACGGGGGAAATAAATAAAACCACCGCCGCTGCCGACGTCGATGCATGGAGGCAGAGCTTTCATCCAACCTTTTGTAATAGAAGTCAGATCATTTCTTTTCCTGTAATCAAATCTTCCTGTCATAGTATATATCGTACTAACCAAAAGAAGTTGAATAAAAATTTATATTTTTTTAAACGGGAAGAAAACTCAATTTTAATTGGCGCCCGAGCAGGGACCGGGTTTAAAAACGTGCAAGTGAACGCAACGTGTTACAATTGCTTCAAAACCAGTCGTCAAAAACAGAGCCTCTGTGAAGTCAACACTTGTGAACTTGTGCACCCGGTTTTTTCTCCTCACTGCGATCCTTGTTGTATTCGTTCACAGGGAACTGGGCACATAAGGAGTCCGGCGGAACCTCAGTATCTAAACCGGAAAACAGGAATACTTCCAAAGGACCAGTCCAGCTGAAGCATGGAGATAATAGGATTAATGTAAGTTAAGGAATAATAGAAAGTAAGAAGAATTGATCGAGGAAAAAAACAAACTAATTAAAAAAAAAGGAAAAATAATACAAAGTGAAAAAAATACACAAAATATGTGAAAGAAAAATTTAGAATCGTAAGAAAAACAAATTTCAGAACAAAAGCTACAATTGCTTAAAAAATTCAAACAAATTAAGAAAGATAAAAAAGAAAATAAAAGAAAAATTTAGAATCGTAAGAAAAATAAAATTCAGAACAAAAGCTACAATTGCTTAAAAATTCAAACAAACTAAAAAAGGAAAAAAAGGAGGATAAAAGAAAGATTTAAAATCGTAAGAAAAATAAAAAATTCAGAAAAAAGCTACAATTGCTAAAAGGAAATTTTTTTGAACAGATTAAGGAAGAAAAAAATTAATATACAGCTCTTAACGATATCCCAACATAATAATACCAATATTATCATAATACCAATTTCTTAAAACGGAAAAGTTTTCATAAATAATTTTAAGTGAACAGTGAGGGAAAAGTTGAGTGGCAAGTGAAAAAAGTAAATAAAAAAAAAAATCCAAAATGCCAGACGATTGGGTTAGGTCAGCAATAGTTCAGGATGCGGCACAGCAATCCTAAGCACAAACACCAGCTTCTGGAGCTTCCACTTCAGGTGCTTCGGTTAACAGGATAGAAGCCATTTCGATTCAGGGCTTAGAAGCCGCCATTGAAGCAGTAATAAATGGACAAATGGGTAACATAGTGAAACATGTATCCATGCGTACTGAGCAGGAAAACAGTTATACTGATCAAGCAGTTAATTTAGAAGATGAATCAGGATGGGCAGAGTTAGATAAGGTCCCAGATATTGTCAGAGGTATAGAAAGATTTACAGTATGTAGGGAGGAGTTTATAACTTGGCATAACTGTGTGTCCAGAATCATGGAACTATATAAACCTATGCAGGGAACTCCGAAATACTTTGCTACTTTGATGACGATTAGGGGAAAGGGACAAACGAATACGGTTTTAGAGTCCTTCCGCACACCCTTATATTGGGATGCTATTTCAAAACAATTAGTGGCTGAGTACTCTGACAAAAGAGACGTTAAGACACTGACTTACCAATTATACGACATGACACAAGGACGCATGACAGTTAACGAATTTTATCACGCGGTCTATCAACAACTCTCGCTAATATTAGACAACATTAGCACCATGGGTTATGGCCCAGAAACCGCTGGGGCCACGACAGACCAAGCTAGGGGGTAGGCGCTGGACACCTTTGTACGTGGACTTAATGGTGATTTATCCGAGAGACTAGCCCTCGTAGAGCCAGTAAATTTACAGCATGCGCTTAGACTTTGCGAAATAAAAAATATAGGAACAACATTGGGCACAAAGAAACCAGACCACCAGTGGGTCCTAAGCCATCATATGGCTATCAGAATCAAAAAATTCAGACAGGAAATAATTACCCAAAACCACCAAATTTCATAAATCAACAACAAAGAACATTCGCCACCAACGTGCAGAACCCATTACACGTATTCAACGTTAAGCCATACAATAACCAATATTCATTTAATCCAAATCAATACAGATTTCCCCCACCAAGACCATTCGCCCCTAAACCTCAACCCAAGCCAATTGCTATGGAGGTAGATCAGTCCATTCAGACTAGGCAGGTGAATTATGCTAACAGACCTAACATTCAATATCAGCAATACGCTGTTAAGCGCCCTAACGGTGCACCTGTACCTGTACAAAACAAATTCCAAAGACAATTGCATATAGATACAGGATATAATGAAGGCGAGTATACCCATGAGCAAATAAATTCTGAACAATCATATTTTGACCAGTTAGAAGAAGATGTAGTTGACTTACCAGCACAATTCAGAGAACAATCAGAGGAGCAAACAATTGGAACAGAACAGACAGAGTCTGAAATTTCAATCATAAATTTTTTAGACTAAACCGTTCCTCCTTGCCATATTTTACCTGTAGGGCAAAGGATGGAACCGAATATAATTTTTTAATCGACACCGGATCCAACAAAAATTATATACAACCTCAAATCGTAAAAAACCCAAAACCAAATGATAAAATATTTTATGCTAATGCAGTAAGTGGGCAAACAAAGATTTCACATCATGTGAATATAGGACTCTTCAACCAAATCAATAAACAAATATAATTTTTCCTTTTGTCCGATTTAAAGACATTTCACGGAATTTTATGGAACGACACCCTTAAAGAACTGAACGCAATAATTGACGTAAAAAATTACCGACTTATAATAGATAACTTATACACACTAACAATCAAGCAAATGCCAGCACAGCAAGTGAATAGTATTAAAGTAGAGACGAAACATATGACTATACCACAAAAAGACGGACTGAAACTTCTCTTCGCGAAATTTAAAAACCTTTTCGCAGACCCAAATAAAAAATTAACATACACCACTAAAGTACAAGGTGAAATTCGAACTATTAACGACACACCAGTTTGCAGTAGACATTACCCATATCCCATTTCTCTAAAGGAGGTAGTTGAAGAGCAAATGCAGGAGTTGCTTAAAGACGGCATTATACGACCGTCACGGTCACCCTATAATGCGCCAGTTTGGATAGTACCCAAAAAAAAGGAGATGCGTCAGGGAAAAAGAAATTCAGGAGAAATAGGAGAAGTCATTTCCCAACTGGGAAATAATAAATTTTTCTCTGTACTAGACTTAAAAAGTGGATTTCATCAGATTATACTAAAAGAATCTGATATCGAAAAAACAGCTTTCTCTGTTAACGGAGGAAAGTACGAGTTTACTAGACTTCCATTCGGATTGAAAAATTCTCCATCAATTTTCCAACGTGCCTTAGACGATATCCTTAGAGATCATGTAGGCAAGATCTGTTATGTCTATATCGATGATATAATAATTTTCAGCAAAACAGAAGAGGAACATTTTCAGCATTTAAATGCTATCTTCACGACACTATTGGAAGCAAATATGAAAGTTCAAATCGACAAGTGCGATTTCTTCAAAAGCAATGTAGAATTTCTAGGTGTAATTATATCAAGAGAAGGGGTTAGCACTAACCCAGAGAAAATTAAGGCAGTAAAAGATTTTCCAGTGCCAAAAACACTGAAAGGACTACGTTCATTTTTGGGCCTTGCCAGCTATTATCGTAGATTCATTCGAGACTTTGCAAAACTCGCGAAGCCATTAACCTCTTTATTGCGAGGAGTAGCAGGACGACTTAAAACGGGTTCATCTGATAAGGTAGAGATAAAAATGGGAAATGAAGAATTGGACGCTTTTAACAAAATCAAAAACACACTAACATCACAAGATGTAATATTAGCCTACCCGAATTTCAAACAGAATTTTCATCTAACAACAGATGCTTCAAATATTGCCATAGGAGCAGTGCTCGAACAAGAGGGAAAACCAATTACTTTCATATCACGAACTCTTACAAAGACAGAAGAGAATTACGCCATGAACGAAAAGGAAATGTTGTCCATCTTTTGGGCCTTACAAAAATTAAGAATGTACCTATATGGCAAATCAAAGGTAGTAATTCACACAGACCATCAACCCCCGACATTCGCATTAAGTAATAAGAATCACAACGGAAAGTTGAAAAGATGGAAAAGTTACTTAGAAGAGAGAAATCCAACGGACAGTACAGTGACATGTGACAGTGACAGTACAGTACATAGTGATGACAGTTCAGGGCATGAACTTATCCCAACTATGGAGGTCCCAATTAATGTATTCAAAAACCAAAATTTCATCCTAACAGATGATAACACAAGCAATAGCTTTGAAATAGTATTTCCGACCTATCACCAGCACATGATTACACAACCTAACTATACAGAACAAGACCTTATTAAAATTCTAAAGGAAAACATGGATCCAAAAATAGTCAACGGAATTTTTACATCCGAAGCGATAATGGGGAAAATTCAGGAAATTTACCCAGCTCACTTTAGAAACTACAAAGCTAGATACACGCAGAGACAGGTCATTGATGTAAAGGAAGAAGCTGAACAACAAGAAATAATAATCAGGGAACATACAAGAGCACATAGAAATTCCATTGAAATACTATCTAAGTATTTATTCGCAGGGATAAAAAGGAAAATTGAAGCTATAGTTAATAGCTGTCAAACCTGCAAACTATCCAAATATCAAAGGCATCCGCCTAATATTGAAATCCAAGCAACACCTATTCCCTCATATCCTGGGGAAATAATACATATAGACCTATACTCTACCCAAGGGAAAATTATTTTGACAGCAATAGACAAATTTTCAAAATATGCCCAGGTCAGGCTGGTAAAATCTAAAGCAGCAGAAGATTTGAAAATTCCTTTAAGGGAACTTCTTATAGCTTTTGGGGCAACAAAGACCGTAGTTATGGAAAATGAAAAGTCACTAAATTCAGCCACGATTAAATTCTTACTAAATAATCAATTAAGCACTCAAACATATACGACCCCACCATATAAATCATCAAGTAACGGACAGGTTGAAAGATTTCATTCCACCTTCACTGAGGTGATGCGATGTTTCAAAAATGACAATCCAGCTGTAAATTTTGAAGATATAATGCTCAAGGCAGTAGAAGAGTACAATAGGTCAATTCATAGCACCACCAACAAAAAACCGATAGAAGTATTTTTTGCAACTCAGCTAACCCAAGAGACAGAAATCATAGAGCAAGACAGGGAGAAAATCAAAGAAAAGATTGCTCAGAAACAAACAAAGGATTTGGAATATCATAACAAAAAAAAGAAGAGAATGAAAAAATATAACACGGGAGATAAAGTTTATGCGAAAATAGATAGGAGATTAGGGTCCAAACTGACACCTAAATACAAAGAAGAAATAGTTGCAGAAGATTTAAACACCAAAATTAAAACAGCCTCCGGGAGGATTATACATAAAAACCACTTAAAAAATTAAATTCTTTCCTGTAGATTTTTCTTGCCGATGTGCCTAGGAAAAGCGACAATACTTGACTATACGAACACAAAATTAATAACTTTGGAGACGGGATTCGCCGCACGACAGAATGGAACATTTAAAATCATTCACGTATTAGAACACGAAAAATATGAGTTAGCCCTATCAGTCCTCAAGGATCTTATTCATAATGCAACGGCCTCTAACCCAATCTATCCATTCTTAATATACGAGATATCGAGAGTAGAAAGCGAACTTAAAAGATTAAGACCAATTCAAAAAAGAGATTCTTATCTCTCGCTAGATATTTTGGGAACAGCATGGAAATGGTTAGCAAGTAGTCCTGATCATGCAGATTACGAAATTGTAGTAGACAGGATAAACCGTCAGCAATAAGCAAGTTGTTATCAACAAATTAGTAGAAAATAAGATTCAAGAGTTAATCACTATTACGAATGAGCTAATCAAGAAAGGAAAGCAAAGTAAAAATACAGAACACCCAGAGTTAGAAACTTCTATACATAGTATAAAGCAAAGTCGCTTTCTGTGTCTGTCTGTATGTATGTATGCTTAGATCTTTAAAACTACACAACGGATTTGGATGCGGTTTTTTTTAATAGATCGAGTGATTCAAGAGGAAGGTTTTTGTGTACAATAACATGCTTAATAAATTGGAGAACCATTGATAATTTCAAGAAGTCGTAAATAAACACATTTTTTAAATATTTTGACAACCGTAGTAGTTAAGGTATTAAAGTTCAAAAAAGAACCGAATAGAATAAGTATTTTTGGTTGTTGAGTTTATTATTTTGGTTTTGTAAAATCATGTCAGGAAGACGTCGTCGTTCGAACATAGGTCGTAGTACATTGAATGCCAGAAGAACACGTTCAGCAAGAGATGAAGAAACGTCAGCGGAACGTGATGCTCGCATCAGCCAGCTTCGGGATAGAAACAGAGCTGAGAGAGAGAGTGAATCTTCAGTAGAGCGTGAGGCCCGACTCAGCCAGCTTCGGGCTAGAAATAGAGCTGAGAGAGAAAGAGAATCCTCCGTAGAGCGTGAGGCTCGCCGTAACCAGGATCGAGATAGACATATAGTTCAGAGAGCCAGAGAATTGTCTCTAGAGCGTGAGGCTCGCCGTATCCAGGATCGAGGCAGACATCGAATACAGAGAGCCAGAGTAACTAATTCATGGGTAAACAAAGAAAATTCTGCCATGAATTACGATCCTTCGATTCCTTACAAAGACGATCGTATAGTATCAATTGGTACCATGTCATTAGTGTGTGAGCATTGCTCGGCATTGAAATTCAAGGACGAATCGAAAGGCATGTGTTGCTTGCAAGGAAAAATAAAATTAGAAGAAATTCTACCTCCACCTGAACCACTTCACTCTCTACTTACGGGTGACGATCCGAAATCCAAACAATTCATGCGCAATATACGCCGTTATAATTACGCATTTCAAATGACCTCTTTCAAGAGTAATCAAGTCGTTGAGCGGGGTTTCATGCCTACATTTAAAATTCAAGGGCAAGTGTATCACTTAGCAGGGAGCTTGCTACCACTTCGACCCGATGATCACAAATTTCTGCAAATTTATTTTATTGCAGATCCAGACGCACAAGCATCAACGCGGTATTCAAGTGTCGCACAGCCAATTGATAGAGATTTGATTAGATCTCTCCAAGATATGTTACATTCGCATAATCGCTACATACAGTCTTTTAAAACTGCGATAGAGAGTGTTCCAGCAAGTACTCCCGACTTTAATGTCGTAATCCATGCAAATAAAGTTCCTGTCGGAGAACACAGAGGACGATATAATGCGCCTTCCACGAGTGAAGTAGCAGTGGTGATAGCCGGACAGCAATTTGACAAAAGAGATATTGTGTTGCATAGTCGTGATGATAATTTGCAAAAAATTTCAGAGTTACACAGATCTTATGACAGCTTGCAATATCCTTTGATGTTATGCCGTGGAGAAGATGGTTATGCCATTAATGTTTCTCAAGTTGACCCAATCAGTGGACTAACTCTGCGTAAAACAGTGTCATGTATGAACTACTATTGCTACCGGATAATGACAAGACGAAACAATTTCAATTCCTTGCTTAGGTATGGAATGTTAACAAATCAATATTTAGTCGATCAATATGCGAAAATTGAATCCGAGAGATTGGCCTACATCCGTAACAATCAAACTAAATTGAGAGCTGAAAATTATGTTCATCTTCAGGATGCTTTGCAGGCGAATGAACACAGCAACGGTATTGGACAGTTGGTTATACTACCTTCATCATTACGGTAAACCTGATTTATTTATAACAGCAACATGTAACCCAAATTGGCCAGAAATCAAAGAAAACATTAACCCCAACTTAACTCCACAAGACAGATACGATATAGTTAACAGAGTCTTCCATTTAAAAGTACACAAACTCCTGCACCTCATTAACAAGTCTCATATTTTCGGTTCGCCACGCTGTCACATGTACACAATAGAATGGCAGAAACGTGGTCTGCCACATGTACATCTGCTGGTGTGGTTAGTAAACAAAATTAAACCAAATCAAATTGACAACGTCATTTCAGCTGAATTACCGGACAAAGAAGAAGATCCTGAACTGTTCGAAATCGTAAAGAAAAACATGGTACACGGCCCGTGCGGGACTTTAAACCCAAACTCTCCATGCATGCGAGATTCCAAATGCAGCAAAAAATTTCCGAAGTCGTTCCAAACTCAAACGTCTACCAGCGATGATGGATATCCCAAATATCGTCGACGATCGCCAGAACAGGGTGGGCAAAGTGCCACCTTTCGAAACCACGATATTGATAACCGATGGATCGTTGCATATAATCCGCTTCTTTTGAAAATTTTTGATGCGCACATCAACGTCGAGTTGTGCAGTTCAATAAAGTCAATCCAATACGTTACTAAATACATTAATAAAGGTAGCGACCAAGCCACTTTCAGCATACAATCATCAAATGAAGTGGAAAAATATCAGTCTGGACGTTACATCTGCAGCTCCGAAGCTGTATGGAGGATTTTATCATTCGAAGTGCACGACCGGGCTCCCACAATTGTCCACCTAGCAGTTCATTTAGAAAACGGACAAAGAGTATATTTCACTGAGAACAATATACAAGAAGTTGTTAATAACCCGCGGGACACAACATTGACCGCATTCTTCAAGTTATGTGCTCAAGATGATTTCGAGAAAACACTAACATATGACAGAGTTCCATGTTACTATACATGGAACCAGAGTAATTCTAAAACCTTTCAACGGCGAAAACAAGGTACTGCGGTCGATGGTTTCCCCGGAGTAAAAAAAACGGATGCTCTTGGCAGAGTCTATGTGATTCATCCCAACAACAGCGAATGCTTTCATCTGAGAATGTTACTGCATATTGTAAAAGGCCCGACATCCTTTGCACACCTAAGAACTGTACAAGGTGTTGTTTACAATACTTATCAAGCAGCATGCAAAGCTCTGGGGCTTTTGGAAAACGATTCTCACTGGGAAAACACATTATCGGAAGCAGCTACTTGCAGTTCAGCTACATCACTAAAATATTTATTTGCCATCATAGTAGCGTTTTGTCAGGTAACTGATTCTGTTAATCTGTGGAATAAATTTCAAGAAAGTATGGCCATTGATATTTTGATACGTCGACGGCGAGTGTTAAACTCGGATGACGTACAATATGATCAAAGCATATTTGACGAAGCATTATATGAATTGAACAAAGTAGTGCAATTACTTTCGGGTAAATCGATCAAGGATTTTGGGTTACCGATGCCTGCTAATAATACTAACTCAGAATCAACGAATAGTGCCGAATACACAAGAGAAACATCATACGATCAAACGATACTTTTACAAAATATAGCTCAAGATGAGCCACGATTAAACAACGATCAGAAATATGTATTCACTACATTACTATCCTCAATTGATAACAATGAAGGGAAAATGTTTTTCCTTGATGCCCCGGGAGGTACAGGAAAAACATTTTTAATCAATCTGCTTTTAAGAAAAGTGAGATCTAAAGGAAAAATTGCATTAGCTGTAGCGTCGTCTGGCATAGCCGCTACGCTTTTGGAAGGAGGTCGAACCGCACACTCTACATTCAAGCTTCCGCTGAAAATCGCCACCGATGATAATAACAGCGTCTGTAGTGTTTCTAAACAGAGCAATACAGGAAAATTGATGCGTGACTGCTCATTAATAGTCTGGGACGAAGCTACTATGTCAAATAAAACGTCTGTGGAAGCACTGGATAGGACAATACGCGATTTGCGCAGCAATAATTCACCTATGGGTGGATGTACGATTCTGTTCTCAGGAGACTTTCGTCAAATCCTACCAGTTGTGACTCGAGGAACACGTGCGGACGAAATAAATGCTTCCCTAAAGCGATCTTACCTTTGGCCACACGTCAATAAATTAGAGCTTAAAATTAATATGAGGGTTTCGTTAACTTCACGTGGGAACAGACTTTTTCCAGAGATGCTGCTAAAAGTTGGCAATGGAGAGTTAACACAAAGTGATGGAAAGATAAACCTAGAAAACCTTTGTGTTTTGAAAGACAACATCCAAGAGTTGGTCGACAATGTCTATCCCGACATTGATAACATATGTTGTAAGACTATATCTTGGTTTAAAGAAAGAGCGATTTTGTCTCCAACTAACGAAGAAGTAGACAATATAAATAACTTGATTCATTCAAAGATTGATGCGCCGACGCAAATATACTACTCGGTCGATACTGTTATATCTTGGTTTAAAGAAAGAGCGATTTTGTCTCCAACTAACGAAGAAGTAGACAATATAAATAACTTGATTCATTCAAAGATTGATGCGCCGACGCAAATATACTACTCGGTCGATACTGTTCTCGATTTAGAAGAAGCTGTTCATTTTCCTACAGAATTTCTTAATTCTTTGAACCCGTCTGGACTTCCCCCTCACAAAATGCTATTAAAAGTAGGTTGTCCTGTTATTTTATTAAGAAACCTGAATCCACCTAAACTTTGCAATGGTACGCGTTTGTTGGTAAAATCACTGAAAACTTTCATAATAGAGTGCACAATACTCACAGGATGTGGTACTGGGGAAGTTGTATTGATTCCACGAATTCCTCTGATACCATCGGATTTACCGTTCCAATTTAAACGCCTACAGTTTCCGGTAAAGACATGTTTTGCAATGACCATAAATAAATCGCAGGGTCAAACCTTCAACGTTGCGGGTTTAGATTTGAGCGTTGAGTGTTTTTCACACGGCCAATTGTATGTCGCTCTTTCAAGAGTAATCTCTAAGGAAAAAATGTTTGTATTGTCTAATGACAAGAAAGCTGTGAACGTTGTATATAGAGAGATCTTGTAGTATATTAAATGTAAAAGTAAAATAAAAAGGGAAAATCTAAAAAATAAATAAGTAAAAATGAAAAAAAAAAGTAAAAATGTAGTTTATGAATTTAGATATCCCAAAGATAGTAGGAAATCTTCACAGTACAGGGAAAGAATTAAAATTCTTTTACTACAAGTTTAACGCGTGCGAAGCCGCGGGCAAAAGCTAGTTAAAATATAAATTAAACTTACTAAGAGAAGAAATAACAAATATCATCTATGCCAGGGGTGGCCAACTTGATTAGACCCAAGATCTACTATTCACTGACGACACCCTGTGGGATCTACCAATTACATACTCTTTGAAAGCCTTAATAAAACAGCATAGTTCAGTACACAATTATGTAGTCTTTTTATTTCATTAAGAAGAAAAACATAAAAATAACTTTAAAAAACTACTTATTTAATTGAGCATTCGTGTGAGCATTGGGTCTGAGCATCTTCTACTAGATTATCAAAATCAGATTTGTAGTTGGAAATTGCCAACCTTAAAGAGTCCAATGTATGAGCGTCTGTCAATCGAGAACGATGTTTATTTTTTGTTTGTTTTAAGTACGAAAATGTTGACTCACATAAATATGTTGAACCAAAACACGAATGCAGTTGTTCAACACATTTCTTCAAATTTGAATATTTTTCGTTGGAAACCACTGCCCAGAAATCTAGACCTGAGGATGATCTTGCTTTTAGAAATATGTCGCAGCGCAGAGTTATAATTTCGTTTTAAAGTATCTTGTGGTCCACTTGAAATGTATCTGCAAATTTTGTAGCTATTTCATAGATATCACTATGTTCAATGGAATTATTAAACGGATAACTGATGAATTCGACCAACTTCTCAATTTTTTTGAAATCACTAAAGCGAATTTCGAAGTCTGATAGCACTGCCTTAATTTCTGCCGTGTACTTGTCAGGAATGAAATTGTAAGTAGTATGTTTCTCAACATAATCCTTGACGTTTACAAATTGTTGAAATTTTTTTTTTTCGATGTCAATTATCATATACGCTACTTGACTTTGAAATGCTGCAATAGAACTCATCATTTCTGTTACTGTTTTATTCTTGCCTTGTAGTTCCAAATTTAATATACTCAGTTTTCCGGTAAAATCTGCTAAAAATGCTAAATCACATTGCCAGTCTAAATCACGCAATTGCTGACATTCATCACACCTCTCTTCAAGAAATTTTATTATTTCGTCCAATAGATCCTGAAATCTTTGCAAAAACTTGCTTCGACTCAACCACCTAACGTCAGTATGTAATGCTAAATTTGGTTCCTTCTCATCTAATTGCTGTTTAAAAAGCCGCCTTTGAAGAGATTTTCCTTTAATGGAATTTACAATCTTGAAAGAAATGTCCATCACATGTTTTGTGTTTAGTCTCTTACTAGCCAGTACTTGTTGATGAATTATGCAGTGGTAGCTAATGAAGTCAGGAAAATTTTCGTCTTCGTGACAAAGAGCAATAAAACCATTATGAATTCCTGTCATTGCAGGAGCCCCATCTGTTGTCATTGATACGAGTTTATACAAAGGTAGCTTAATCCGGCTAATATATACTTTAAATTCCGTGAATGTATCAAGGCCTCGAGTTTTTCCTTTTAAGGAAATCATACTTAGCAGTTCTTCCTTCGTCGAGAAATCTTCAAATACCATCCGAATAAAAATAAGTAATTGTGCAGTATCAGTGATTTGGTGGCACTATCGAACACGATCAGTAGTGCAGAACTATCAATAGTAGGTCCACTCGATAGTGCTCAATCATCGATAGTGTCGATAGTTTACCACCTTTAATGCGTGCAGCAGTGTTGCGCAGTCTGTTCCACGTATGTATTGTATTTATATTTTTTTGACTTGCCACGATCGACCGGTCGATCGCGATCGACCGTTTGGCCACCCCTGATCTATGCCATTGATTGGGCAAAAACCAACACAGTAAATTCACTTGTTCTTTCAAACAAAGAAATAGAAATAATTCAAGAAACCATGCAGAATAGTACAACGGTCGCGATCGACCGTTTGGCCACCCCTGATCTATGCCATTGATTGGGCAAAAACCAACACAGTAAATTCACTTGTTCTTTCAAACAAAGAAATAGAAATAATTCAAGAAACCATGCAGAATAGTACAACTTTTGTAAACATAGAATAAGTAATGGAATTTGCAGAAGTAAATATAGCCTCGGATGGTAAAGACCTTCTATACATGATTAGTTTACCAAGAGTAATAATTGAGAAATGCAAAACTATGTTGGCAATACCAGTAAAACGAAAACAAAAAATTGATGAATTAGACTCCTCTAATATACTTAGATGTAAGAATACTAACTACGGGTTACTCAAAGATTGTAAAACCCATAATTTTAAAACCATTTGTAAACTGGAAGATTTGATAGAAATAGATAGCAATAAGTGTATAGGGGCATATTTGAACAGAAGGCCTCCACAATGCATCACCATCAATAGCCAGCACACACGATCACACTCCGAAGTTTTACCAGGTGTCATCTTACTCAACGACTTCAAAGGAAAAGTACAAATCGATAAAGAAACACTAAATTTGGAAGGTACATTTTTAATCCAGGCACAAAATACAACTATAACGATTGGTAACAGCTGGTACATATTAAAAACAAGCGCAAAAGTCGACGCCATGCCACCTTTACTACAACTAATATCAAGTAAAAATAGTACAGAAGAGGTACTGTCCCTCGAGATGATCAAGGAGTTACATGTTAACAACACAGAAGAAATAGAAAAATATATACTAATAGTATCATCATGTCGTCATCCAACTGGTTGATATTTTTATTACTAGGACTTGGAGTAATATTCTATGCAATCATAAAAATGAAATGTAAAACTACAACCAACGCAAAAAATATCACACTCGAAACAAAAAGCGATGACATAATATCACAAGTCCAATTTTTTTTAGCGACCGAGGACGTCTGCACTTAAGTTGGGGGGAGTTAACACCCGACATTCCTAAAACCACTTATTGACCACTTATCGGCCCAAGATCGATATCAAAAAATCTGCAATATAATCGCATTGACTCAAGTAAACAGGAATTTCATTTAACACCCAACATCTCCAAACCACTCATGGACTACAATCACATTGACTCAAGTAAACAGGAATTTCATCTAACACCCGACATCCCTAGACCACTTAGTGACCCAAGATCGATACAAACAAAATCTGGAACATAATCAAATCTTGCCACACACTCAGATTTTGTCACATCAATATTCTCAATAAACATCCACGAATTAGAACCGCAACACTTTGGTAAACAACGACAACAGCCTTATCACCAAACGGGGGAAATAAACAAAACCACCGCCGCTGCCGACGTCGATGCATGGAGGCAGAGCTTTCATCCAACCTTATGTAATAGAAGTCAGATCAGTTCTTTTCCTGGAATCAAATCTTCCGGTCATAGTATACATATATCGTACTAACCAAAAGAAGTTGAATAAAAATTTATATTTTTTTAAACGGGAAGAAAACTCAATTTTAATTTATATACATACAGGGTATTTCCGCAGCACTCACAAACCTTAGTGGATATCTTTACTAAAAATGGTACCAATCACAGTACACGGAAGTAAGGGCTCTAAAGATACAGTTGCATTTTTGGATGAAGGCAGTACATCTACAATCATGGATATGAGCTTGGCACGAGAAGTGGACATACAAGGTGACATTAAACCATTTTGTTTTAGCTGGACAGAAGAAACTTACAGATACGAGACAGATGCAGAATCGGCCAGTATCAGCCTCAGTGGAATGAACGGAAGAAAGCATCAACTGGATGAAGTATGGTTAATAAATGAGTATGTTATTGTGTTATTGATTGGACAACGTCATTCTAATTTGATAACCACACAAGCAATAATAAACGGTAATGACCAACGACCAATGTTATCCAAAACCAAGCTAGGTTGAGTAGTACATGGTCCTATTCTAACACTGGAACTATCAACACAATTTACCTGTTGTTAAGTAATGGATGAAAGCTTACACCAAATGGTCAAGCAACAGTTTAGTATTGAAAGCTTTGGTGTCTGTGCAGTAAAAGATAATAAAACGGAGTCAATGGAAGATCAATTAGCCGTAATCAAAGCAGAATCGTCAATTAAACAAAAGGGTAACGTCTACGAAATAGGCTTGCCATGGAAAACGCATGTTAAGCTTCCAGACAGTAAGGAAATGGCAATTCAACGGCTCAAATGTCTTAAGCGAAAGTTACTAAAAGAAAAAGGTACAGCACAAGCATATCAAAATGAGATCAACAAACTACTGGACACACAGATATGAACATTCTTAAGTCTCCAAAGCTCTGGTTTTTACTACATTTTGCCGTTTTTAACCCAACCAAAAAATCAACAAAGTTTGATTGGTATTCGAAGCAGCCGCTACAAGCAATGGTACTTCACTTAACTGCAAGCTACTTACGGGACCGGACTGGTCAACATCTATAGTGGGTTTTTTGATAAGATTTCGGTTACACTTAGTTGCAGTAGTTGGCGACATTCGAGAAATGTTTAACCAAGTGAGAATCTCAGAAAGCGATACAGCTGCACAATGTTTCCTATGGAGGAACCTTCACCAGAATAAAGAACCAACAGTGTACCAAATGAAGGCAATGCTGTTAAAAATTACAATGCTAACAAATATAAAGATAATCAAGCCGATGCCGTAAAAGTTATAGAAAATGATTATGTCGACGATTATCTAGATTCGAAACCGAGCGCTGCAGAAGTCACCAAACTCATGAAATCAATTACACAAATACACTTAAAGGCTGGATTTGAACTGCGTCAATTCATATCAAACAGCAACGAAGTCCTGAAAATCTCAGAACGAGCAAAATATGGGAATACTGATGCGCGATATATGGGAATCTGGAATCGGTTGGGATGACCAAATTAAAGGTGACCTGATAAATAAATGGTAGAATTTGTTAAAGAATTTAACTTCAATTGAGAACACAAAAATTTCCCGAAGCTACACCAATAATATAGAAAAGGCTGATCGCATTAAATTTCATATATTCAATGATGCAAGCGCAAAAGCATATTCTTCAGTCGCGTATATAAAATGTGGTTACCAGAGGGAAAGCAAATGGCAATAAGAAGTGTCACTTGTCGCATCAAAGGCAAGTGTTTCTCCTATTAAGCATGTAACAATACCCAAGCTGAAAACCATGGCAGTCGATTAGTAGAAATGATCAGCCATGAACTACAACTTAAAGCAGACCAGCGATATTTTTCGACTGATTCACGAACAGTTCTTACTTGGATTAACAGCGACAAACGAATGGAAGTATTTGTGAGAGATATGAGGAAGAATAAGTGAGATATCTGTAAAATCGGCGAGATCAGAGTGGCGCTGGCTGTCAACAAACGAAAACATTGCTGACATAATAACACGGGACAATATAGCTCCACACAAGCTACCGATGTAGCTTACAGGTCCAGAATTTTTACAACACCCAAAATCTACCTGGGAAATTCAAAAATCGTGATGACACTTCTGGAAGAAGAACCACCAATGAACATACTCTTATAGACAAATTCTGTACACAACAAACTAATACGCAGCACTACTTGGATAAGAAGATATATCAAAAATTCATTGACGCGAATTGGCAGTATTAGAAGTTCAGGTACATTAAATGTGGACGAAATATAATGGGCAGAAAAAACCTGGTGTAAAGTGGTCCAACAACAACCATTTGCAGATGATTTAATACATCTAAAATTTGGAAAGCCATCTCCAAAATTACGATTGACAAAATATTGTGTCTTTTTGGACGTCGATAACAAAATACGTGTAAATAGGTATCAAAATATACAAGAAGCCCTATCGTTTTGGATAGAAAACATATTTATACTCGCATGCTGATATACAAATTTCATGTCGACGCTCTACATGTTGGTACACAGGTGGTAATGCATCGATTTAAAGAATCATACTGGATGCCAAAACTAAACAGGATTATCAGAACGACGATCAATAATTGTGTGTGGTGTAAACGCAAAATCCAAGCCACAAATACCAATAATGGCTCTCCTACCCGAAGAAAGAGTCTTCACCCAAAAAAAGCCATTTACAGCAACAGGCATAGATTATTTCGGGCCATTCTACACCAAGGACGGCATCAAAAACTTATGTAAGCGATACGGAGTAATCTTCACTTGCCTAACTACTCGCGCAATCAACGTGGAAATAGCTCACTCATTAGATAGGGACTCTTGCATATTGGCAGTTCGGCGAATGATGGCTCGTCGCGGTCCTGTAAAAGTTATCTGGTCAGACAACGGCACTAATTTTCGTAGTGGAGCAACAGAATTACAAGAAGCCCTGGAAGAGCTAAACGAGAGTAAAATAAAGGAGTATATGGCAAGTATTAAAATTAATTGGAACTTTATTCCAGCTAATGCCCCTAATTTTGGCGGACTAGTTGGCTGTTTTAAACGAGCAATTGAGGCCGTTATGTCAGTAAATACAAACCCTAATTGCATACAGCAAAGCCGTGTACTTTATAGTCCGGACAAGTTTCTCAATATGGTGGAGGAAAAACGCGCTTGGAGAGTTTCCCAGTATTTGATCGACTCTTTTTGGAAACGTTTTATCAAGGAATATTTGCCAACACTTATACATCTATCAAAATAGCATAAGGATCGCGGCGAATGGTCTCTCGGCTGCATAATGAAGGTATTTCCAGGAGAAGACGCAATTGTACGTGTTGTCGAACTAAAGACGGCCAAGAACACTTATCGGCGCCCGGTTAACCGACTTTGCAGAATAAGAGTCCAGCGCAATGTCATTGATGATCATGCTGAGAAATGGAGTCAGCACTAGGGGCCGCTATAAGTCGCAGCTTATAAAATAAATAACGCCGATAGTGTGGAATGCCGATAACGATAATTTCAGCTTTAAGTATGTATTTTGATAAAAATGAAGAAACGGTCTTTCTAATTTGAAGCTTGGAAAAAGACGACATTGCGTAAAATAAATTACTATCTAATTTCATAATAAAGTTTGTTAAGCGCCTAATAAATAAATCAACAGGGATGTTTGGCTCCAATATTTCACATATTGTTTTAACACAACTCCCTCTATGGCACATGGTATTGAGGTAGTTTTTGGCAAACAAAGCAATTTGATAAAACACTTAAAGATAAGAAGAAAAAAGCACAAAAAGTGCATAAGGATAGATTACCAATTTATAAGTTACGAAAAAATAAAAAAAAAAATAATTAAAATAAGTAGATATAAAGAACATTCAAATAAACACGTATACATTTGAAGCAAAAACAATAATGAAAAAGAGACAATAAAATAAATACAAATATAGAAATTTTTTATTTACCAAAAAAAAAAGAGAATATGAGAATAAAGAAAAAAAATTAGAAAAGAATAATAATAAAAATATATGTATACAGATATATATATAAATATATTCAAATACAGACGTACTTTTTTTAATATTCCAAATAAATTCATTGTATTACGTTATTCTTTTAAAAGGGGAAGTGTAGTGTATTCTCATGTTATAATTAAAACAATAAATAATTATAAATATATACATAAGAACGATTGTATGTATGTACGCAAACTTGCATACATACACTAGTCGGCATATATATTTTGACATATCGTTGCCTTAGTTTATTTTCTTAATATTTCTTATTTCAAAAGCAATAAATTCTTCATTTTATTTTTTATGGTTACAGTGTAATGTAGAAAATTATAAATGAAAAATTTTTTCACGTTTAACATTGATTTTAATTTTTTTTTTTTTTTATGTAACTAAAAACAAAGAAATTCAATAGTGGCATATATATTTTGACATTGTTATGTTAATCTACAAAATTTAATATTATGGTAAAAAAAGGCAATTTAAATTTTAAATAAATGGAAAATGTAGCCTCCTTTGGCATTTCTGACCATTTGGAGGCGTTTCGGGACGGAATCCACCAAGGTTTGGAGATGTTTTAATGGAATCCTTTCCCACTCCATTGTGACTTCAGCGATCGTTTCAATCCTTGTCCTTGTCAGATCGGCGGCTCTATTTCGCTTTATTAGCGAAATCGTTTAAGGTTCTTAAATATTGACCCTGATTCATAGAACCCTCAATAGGAACCAAGTCGCCTACACCATTGTATGAGACGGATCCCCAGAAAATCACTTTCCCAACCCCCATGACTAACTTTTTGGCGCGTTTTTTTTGCGAACTTCTTTGTCCAAGCGTACATAAACTTTCTTCTGCGATGAGTGGAACTCAAAAGTGCTCTCATCCGTCCACAGGACATTGCGCCAGAAGGATTTAGGCTTGTCAAAATACTTCTCCGCAAAATGAAGACGCTTAAGTTTGTTTTTAGTGGTGATAAATGGTATCGGTTTAGCTATATATGTTTTCATATTTGCTAAACTTAATCGCCTACGTATGGTCCTCTCACTTATGGGATTAGATGCGGTCCTATTCCACTCCAAAGCCACTGCTCTTGGTGTTATGAGAGGGTTTCGTTTGAATTCGCGCACGATCAGACGGACTTCATCCTCATTTGTCTTTCGTTTGCGTCCACTTCTGCGCTCATTGGTTAGTTATTCATTTTTTTATATTTATTAATCTGATAATAAATAGTCTGACGTGACAAATTATATTCCTTAGCGTGTTTATAACTGAAATACCCAAGCTATGTATTGTCACAATTTCTATTCGTGTTTGTTGACTTAACTCAGATATTTTAACCATTTTTAATATCAAAAACCCGATAATATGAAATAAACATACGGATTTATTAAATCAAAAGAGAATTTCTCAAAAAATTCTTTATTAACACTTCAAAGTCCGCCTAGAAACAACGAAATCACGCAATGTCAAAATACTTATGCCGCTGCAATAATCGTTGGCTTCTGGGATATTTTATCAGCAGAAAGAACTGACAAAACATAATAGACAAAATAATTCCCAAATTTACTGTTATTTGTGTGCACTTTACTTTGGCATTCATTTTCACTTCGTTAAATGCAACGGTACTTAGAAAAAAGACTAATAGTGAAATGTAAATGATGTCAAAATATATATGCCGACCAGTGTACATTTCGATTTGCGTATATGCTTACATAAATGAACTGTGCTGGCAAGCTAGCCTAAATATGCTAAGCTTGCATTTTGGTCACACCAAGAATGAGTGACCAAACATGTAAGTACACACTCGCCTCTTATATCCAACATAACCATAATTGTATAAGCTTAAGCAGGAGTCTAATACGTGAGAGAAAACAGACTTACTTTCAACAGCAAACGAAAAATATAAAAATATTTTAACTACTCAAATGGAACTATTCACCGTTTTACCCTTTTGTTGGGCGTTCATAAGTTTGGCTTGTAAAACGTCAGTGAAAAACAAAATTTTGTTGAACATACCATTTTGATTCCCAATCAAGAAATTGACAAAGGAATTTTCATTGGAATTACAATATCCAATAAAGATAATTTGTTTGTCCGAATAGTAAATACATTCATAAGAACGATTGCTTTGATGATGCGTTGGTCTTCAATTTGAGCTTGCACCTACGCACAGTGGTCGGGCTTGTATAGATAAGAATATAATAAATAAAAAACGCAAAAAAATCATTCATATACAGCCCCTACAAAAGTATACACTGTGCTCCATATCTTTATTAAAAAATAATAAACAATAATAATGCTTTTGTTTGTAATTTTTTCGCGTAAGGTACGTTATTATTAGATATTTTATTCTAAAAGATGAAAAAACACTTTTATTAAAAACAGACTTATTTGTAGGGGTTAACATTCGTTGTCCCGTTATGAAAGGATCCGAAGAAAAAGTTAGCGAGTAGATTTTCATTAACCCAGGATTGCTAAAGAATTTTCTGGCAGAGTTTCGATCATTCGATGTTCCACATCTACCAACCTTGGGCTTAGCAACAATCAATCCCATTTTTTCACGGAACTCTGTTTGAATTTTTCTTTTTCTTTCCAAAAACTTAAGTTTTCCTTCGTCCCCTCTAACTTTCCAACTTTGAACAACAAGTCTGTAGGACAATGAATGAAGTATTCAAAAAAATCGTATATATGCATGAAGTGGTGACAACCCGAATAGAAACCGATCCTGATAAACTTCCCTTTGTAAGCTTTTCTGAATATTGTTCATCTCTGTGGGCTTGGCGTTGCATATTTAGCATTTTGAGGATGATGTTTGGGTTAGGGCATTACAAATTTTGCCATCAACCATTGTAAAATATGCTCAACAGATAATGTTTTGTTACCAACAGCGATTTTCGTCGGGACAAGGTTCTTTATTTTGTTCTGAAATATTTTTCCTCCTGTATACTTAGCTCAGTTGATTCTTTAATAAATTGAAATCGCACAGGTCGACAATATCGTGTTGATGCCGTTCGTGGGTTTTTTCATACAATTTTTTACGTATCGTCAGTTGCTAATAGGGCAGCTGACTTTCACTTTCAGTTTGTATTAGCTGTATCCAGAGCTTCTGTCGAAGCCCCATTTACCTATTAGTTTTAGGTTGCAAATAGGATCGGCGCCTGCATCACTTACTACACTATCTTGCAACTCGATAAGGCGCTTTGTTGTGTGGTCCCATAAACTTTGAAGCTCCACTTCTGCATGTGCTTCACTAATTGTAATTTTCTCCGGATAACATTCTTTTAAAACGTTATCATAGTAGCAAAACAGCTAAGAACAGCAGCAGAACACAAATATTAAGCAGCAGACTCATCCAACTAAGCAAATAAGATGAACAAAAAAATAAAATATAACAATCACATACAATACAACAAAACTCACAAATAGACAATAATTTCAATACACATCACAAAAAGCACTGTAACACAAACGAGAAAAGTAGCGCGAAAACGTCGAGACTTCTTTGGGGTTTTTAAGGTTATGCAGTGGCTAACAAAAACTAGCAGCTGAAATTTATTCAAAATAATCTGTAAATATAAATTAATATTTCAGTATAAGTTTGATCATTAACTTTGATTAACTTCACATTTAAAAGTCTAAGTAAAATTTAAGTTTAAAGTTGTTAGTGAAATTGAACAAATAATAAATTACATTTTAAAAATATACACAAAATACTGGGTGCATGAAAATAATTAAATATAGTAGTTACTCCCTTTATTCAAAATATTGAAGATCTATCAACCTTAATTTAAATTGATTTAATTGCTTTGCTTGTAACTTTACTTGCAAGTTGCTCGTGCTGAAGTGCGGTTCAAAACCAAAAAAAATTTTTTTCTAATAATTCTGTTTGACGTTTTATCGCGTCTACATGCGTCATACTCGATCCAGGTCTGTGAACTACTGAATAATTAAAATTCTCCATTTCTAAAGACCAACGCTCCATACGGGGTTTTACCGATTTCTTACTTAAAGTCTAATGAAATACACTCGGTAACTATCAAAAAGGGATTATGCTCCAGATATTCGCGGAATCGACGTAGTGCGTAAATTAAAGCTAGAGTCTCTAGTTCAAAGCTGTGGAGCCTTTCTGGAATAATAGAAAACTGGATACAACTTGCCATCCTTTTGTCTTTGCATTAATACAGCACCGAAACTTTTAGAGCTTGCGTCCGTGTGCAACTCGGGTTCATAATCGGGATAAAATATAGATAATACCAGCGGACTAGATAGGGCGGATCTTAAGGTTAAAAAGGATCTCCCGAAATGTTACCCATTGGAAAAGGGCCTCATAATTTCAGTAATTCAGTCAATGGTTTTGCTATACGGGAAAAGCTCGGAACGAACTTACGAAAATATGAGAAGACACACAAACAGGAGTAAGTTAATTAGTTTACTATTAAGGGGATCTGGATATTCTTAAATAGCTTTTAAATGTGTTTTATTTGGTAAAATTCCCTGATTACTAACATTATATTCCAAATAGTCGATATGCTTTTGCAAAAGGGTACCTTTTATACCCTTGCAAAAAGGGTATATTAATTTTGGTCAGAAGTTTGCAACGCATAGAAGGAACCATCTCAACTATATAAAGTATATATATTATTGATCAGCACGACGAGCTGAGTTGATATAGCCATGTCCGTCTGTCTGTCTGGATCAACAGCTTCTCCTCCGAAACCCTTAAAGCTACAGAGTTAAAATTTTGCACCCAGGCTTCTTTTTACTGCAGGTATATCTCGGAATCATCCCGATCGAATGACTATATCACATAGCTCCCATAGGAACGATCGGTCGAGAATAGAGTTAAACCTCCATAACTTTGTTGTTTTTTCAATTAAATATTACAAAATTTGTTGTTAATGAGTTTGGTATACTTTTTAGCATATCCACCAAGTTTTATTAGAATCGGTTGACTATATCTTATAGCTCCCATAGGAACGATCGGTCAAGAATATTGTTTTAGAGCAATAACTTGGGTGTTTTTCAAACGATTGTTTGGTATTTGGAAGTTTAGTATATATAGAAATGGCTGTGCTAAAGCTAAATCGGTTGACTATATGCTATAGCTCCCATAGGAACAATCAGATCAAAAAATTTTTTTTGTCGAATTACATTTTTTCTTAAGCCACGAACATTTAATGAAGATTTGATTTTTTTTTATATGATTTCTAATGTAATTGTAAATATGTAATTGTGAAATAACAATTTGCATGGGTATACGAACTTCGGCACGGCCGAAGTTAGCCCATCCTTCTAGGTCTTAAATTAACTTCAAGGTTATACTCTATCAAACGATCTAATAACTTTGCTAACAGAATAAATGTCCATCTGGGGTGACAAATGCAGTATATTTAATTGACTCTTCATCCATACCTACATGGTGAAATCCACTTTTTGGATCTATCACGGAAAACACGGTCTCTTCCAAATATTCTAAGCTATCTTCAATCAGGGGCAACGGATAATTATCTATAACAGTTTTCTTATTAAGACCTCTATAATCGACACACATTATAATCTTCCCGTCCTTTTTTCTCACCAAGACAATTGTTGAAGCATACGGAGAGTTACTGAGCCTAATTACGTTGTTTGCTAATAACTCGTTAACAGTTTCAGTTACAATGCCTCTCTCGGTAATAACAAAAAATTCGATTTCATAATAGTTGTTTAAAAAAAGAAAAAAACATTTGACTTTTCCATTGGTCAAGATTGGATTTCCGCTAAGCCCTTTAAGTGGACTTTTACTCAGTTTTTGACGATTCGATGAGTGCGGTATCAAAGCTCTGCCAGCGAAACTTACTGGGCTTCCGGTGTCTAAAAATGCAAAAATACCATTAATATCGGTGCATCCCTCTCTACTAGGTATTCTTAAACTTACTAATTGAATAAACGACTTATCATCAATAGCCTCCGGTTCTTCACAGGTGCTCATGGCTGCTGTCTGGACACGCTTCGGACACTGCCGGTATTTATGGCCAACCTGAAAGCAATAGAAGCAACCTCCTTTCAGCCTCTTGGATTGTGAGCATTGGCTACTTAGATGACCCATCTGGTGACAATTGTAGCATCTCGCTTCTTTCACAGTAGGCAAAGGCGCACGATCAAACAACTGATGTGCGGAATCAACTGCACTGACTGGAAGCGCATCATTGTCTCCCTTAAGTCAGGTACGGTCTTTTTTTCCATACACAATGTATCTAATCACGTCGCTGTCTTCAAATTGACCCATTTAGGCCATGTTTCTCATCACTAGGAAGTACTGCAAGAGCGACTCCCCTTTGGCGATCGGGCGGTTCCGCAATCGGCTTCCAATCTCGAAATTAGACATTTGCGTGACAAATACTTTCACCAGGGAGGTCTTCAGCTCTATCCAAGTGGTAGTCCTCTCATAGATCATGTAAGCTTTGGCTGATCCATGCAGTAGTCAGTTACCCAATGACCAACATTGCTCGTCAATTAATTGATGTACGCTAGCCGCCTTTTCCAGCTCTCGAATCCAAAAGTGAATAGACCATCTACATCTTTCTACAAAAGCTCATTAGCAGACACAGTAGGGACGAGCATCTGGCCTTCGGGTAATTATACAGCTATCTATACTTTGAAATGAGGTTTCGTGAAATATATACAAAAATACTATTTAACCACAAAATTGTGTTTTCTCTTATGAAGTCAAGAATAAACTGTCGCGAACAAGTACAATAGTTTTGCACTTTATATCATATTTCTTTAATCGGTAGGTTCAAAGTTTTGTAGTAAACTTTTTCGATTAAAAAATCGATTTGCATTTGAAACAGGTGCTCCAGAAAATCCAAAAAAAAAAAAAAAAAAAAAAACAAAAAATTTATGTAATTACTTTTGTCCAACGATAAAAAAAAAAATTATAGTATAGTATTATAGAGTATAAATGATAAAAAAAAATTATTTTTGGTAAGCTATCCGGGAAGAGGCCCCACGGTGCAATGGTTCTTGTAAACGGGAGGAAAGCACATAAAAATAACATAAGATAAACCAAATTATCCTCTAGAATTCATTTTCTTTATTCTTAAGAGAGTTTGGATCACTTCTACTGATGAGAACCGGAAAGATAATGAACAACTCGAACTCAGAGTACATCCCAATACTGAACGAAAATGCTGTTATTTCGAAAGATTCTGTAATTTTCAGACACTTCACAAATCTTTCCATGTACTCGGAAATTACCGAGGAGCTATCCGCTATCATACATGAGACAAATTCCTGAATCCAACGTAGGCCATATAGAACACTATTCGAAACAGTCAATATTCATCGCATACAAACTAGGTGAACAACGAAATTTAGCTGAGTCGATTAATAAGCAAGCATCAATAAATAAAGGTCCAGAAGAAAATAAATAAATTAACAGAATTAGTAAATACCATAATAAAATTTGTAATGGAATAACAGAATAAGATTGGGCAACTTTACCATGCTTTGGGCAACTTTGAATTATGATTTCGGAACTTGAGACATTAATGTTGTCAATCCCTTGCAAAGATGAGGAGTTAAGTAATTATAGCTGATTTAATAGCCTATATAAACGCATTATTAGATAATAATTTGTAATATTTTATTATTAAATATCCAATTCATAGTTTAGGTTGTAAAAAATCACGAAGTTTCCAGTTCAGCACAGCACTTTGAAAAAAAAATAACGTCGCAGACTGCGGGAATAGACAAATAGCAATCGTAAACTGCACCGCTACGCTCATCTTGTGAGCAGCTAAACTCGACAATTTGTACGTATCAGCTACACTCGGGAGGCATAGTACACTGTGGCACCCCAGCAATTTACAACTGCTTTAAGGGGTTAGGAGTAATTGGAATTTTGAAAAAATCCAAAATTTTTTTTTAGCATTTTCCCAAGGTATGATATCTATATATATAAAAATGAAAGCCGTTTTCCTTGGTCACGACATCACGCGTGAACCGATGAACCGATTTCACTAATTCTTTTTTTGTTGGATTTGTTATTATTAGGAGAAGGTTCTTACGTTAAAAAATGTTAAGAAAATCTTTCATGCCATGGTTTATACGCAATTTTTGGCAAGACAACACAAAATAGTCGTAGCAACCTTTTAAAAATCGATCTGTTTACAGAAATCAGTTTGAGTCAAATAAAGAAAAAGTTCGATTTGAAATCCATAAAAACTTATACATAAAATTATAATATTTGCAATTGAATTTTCGTTTTTAACAATGCCAGCAACCAGACGTAGGCCGCAGAACTCGAAATACGTCAAATCAAAGATATATAAGAGCAAATCAAACTGATGAGCAACGCGAAGCGCGAAATGAACTTGAACGGAATCGATTTGAAGATAGAAATTTTGTGTTTAATCCCCACAGAGCTGCATTCAGTTATAATGTGGCAATTGATTACAGTTCAGCGAAAATTGTTGCTACTGGACAAATGAGTATTGTGTGTCCACATTGCAAGGCATTGAAATTCAAAAATGAAGCCCCTGGGTTGTCTTGCGCCAGCGGCCAAGTCAAATTGACGCCATTGGTACCGCCACCAGAGCCACTACGTTCATTGGTATCTGGAATTGGTCCAGATTCTCATCATTTTTTGACTCAAATCCAGCAGTACAATAATTGCTTTCAAATGATTCATTTGGGGCAACAAAGGTTATTCGAGACAATTTTATGCCTACTTTCAAAGTAAGTAATTATAATGGTAAACAATTTTTTTAGTTTTACTACCTATGGCAAAGAAGTTTTTTACGTCTTCTACCTATAGCTGTCATGGATGTAAAGTATTGTGGCAGTATTTTGCGAGCCACATGGTGGTAAATATATTTATATTCTTGCAGATTCAGGGTCAAATATATCATCGAACAGGTTCCTTATTGCCAATGCCTGATCAAGACTATAAATTTTTGCAAATATATTTTATGGGCAATTCAGCAAGAGAAGTCGATCAGCGTTGCGCACACAACAACTCAGTGAAAAGGCGCCGATAAGGCACCTGCAGGACAACATGCTGGACGTTTTAATGTGCCAACAATTGATGAAGTGGCTATTGTCGTTGTGGGTGAATATTTGGAAAACCGAGACATTGTTTTATATCGGCGGAACGATCAGCTTCAGCGTGTGTCTGAAACACATCGATCAAAATCGCAAGGGCAGTCGCTAAGTGTATGTGGCATCAACCTACAAAATCCATGTTTTTCACATGGCCAATTAAATGTCGCCTGTTCCCGTGTCGAAAAACCAACAACATTATTTATTTACGCGCCAGAACATAAAACTAAAAATATTGTTTATCAAAAAGCATTAAAGTAAAGAGAAACAGTGAAGAGTACAGAGCTTACTGTTTAAATGAATCCTAAGAAATAAACACTATTATGAAAATACTAGATGATACATTTTCAGGTATAACGAGACCAGGAAATTATGGATTCATTTTTATATGGAGGATTCAGTTCAAATTGAATAGGTACTCATAACTAAGATAGGTCAGCTATACAAAATAAAGTAGTGCATCATTGCAACGCTAAGGCGGTACGAAGTTCGCCGGGTCATCTAGTAATTATTAAAAATAATGTCTACAAATTTGAAGTCATTCCGGTAAACCTTTTTCGAGATATACCTGCTTTTGTAAGGCTATGTCTACCATGCGCAAGGTACTTCTGGAACATTAAAGTCGTTTTTCTCGAAACTACGTTTTACGTGTTTTTTTTATACCCTTGCAGAGGGTATTATAAAATTGGTCAGATGTTTGTAACGCATAGAAATATACATTTCCGACCCCATAAAGTATATATATTCTTGATCAGCATCAATAGCCGAGTCGATTGGGACATGTCCGTCTGTCCGTCCGTCCGTCTGTCCATCTGTCTGTTTAGCCAGACGTTTTCGAGCTTAAATTTTAAGCTACATGGTTGAAACATGAAAAGTTAAGTTCCTCAATCGATTGAGCAGGTAAAGTTTAAAAATTAGTCGGATCGGATAATTATCACCGGAGTTATTAACTAAAACGTGGAGGTACCTCGGGTAAAATTAGCGGTTTTCTTTGGCAGCAAAGAAACAAAAACAAATTCCAAGCAATTACACACACACATACATATGCAAAAATTGGTCACCACGCGGTGTGTGAGAGAGACAGAAACATTAGCGTTGTGTTGTTGCACAGAACGAAATTTAAAGAGCGAGATGCCATGCGTTTGCTATATATGTATGTCGAACTAGCTTAAGTGAGTTAAGTGAGGATGGTGACGTAGTACGTAAAGATCGGTCGCACGATGGTTCGGTGTTTGGTGGATTCGATTCTCGGTGAATTCGGGAAAATTTTTTGTTGAGTTTTCTCTTCAATTACTTTAAAAATTTTGCTTTTAAATTAAATAATAAAACAATGAAGCTGCAAGGGTATACAAACTTCGGCAGAGCCGAATTTAGCTTCTTTGATATTTTTTTTTTTTAAATATTAAAAGTTTCGATTAAGCACGAGATTATTTAATTTTAAAACTTATACTTTTTGAGCGATGGATTTTCGATGAATCCTTAATCGTGGTCACCGCAGAGTCCTTTTTTTGAGAAGGGGTCAAAACAAACAGCCTTAGCTTTGAAAATTTTGATTTTTTTTTTTTTAAATATGTGAAATTAAACATCCAATATTAATGCTGCATTAATACTTTTGTGGAATATAAATTTTTACTACACAAAAAAAATTTTTAAAATGACTACCCCTAACCCTTAAATAGTCGAGGACACCCAGGCTCTGCAAAGTCAACCACACTAAATAAAACTGGTCATCAAAGAATCCTGAGCTTGCCATATCTTCAAAGACTTAACTTTGAAAATCTGCAGTATATTGGCAGCATCGAGAGGAACATGAACATGTGGCCTATAATGCTAATCTTGTTATCAGTCACCATCACTATGCATAGTCATTAACAGCCTGAGGATAACCGGGGACGGTCTTCGAACTAGCGAGGGAGGAGTTACACATCTGGCCTGTAACAATATATCTGTTTGCCACGCAAACTCTTTTCTGCTGGTGACGCTCCATGCGCTGACGTCTAGACGATGGAACTTGATCCATGAGGGCTAATCACTGACACAGTGATTATAGGTCAGGGCCAGTTTAGCTTAAGAATATTTTCGTACTTCTTACTTTAGTCTGCTTTGAAGAACAAAACTGCAAAGTCAATTTATAAATACAAATTTTAGTGACATCGTACAGGAGGGATAATCAAATATAAATAACTTATACACATATGTAAGTGCATACGTACGTGAGTGCAAGTGAAAGCTTAAAGCAGAAAGTGCGTTAGTTTTCGAGTTTGGAATTTTACTTGCACTTTTATTATTTCAAACAAACGCATAAAACTAAAAAAAAAGTGATAAAATTTCGAGCATTATCAGTGACGATCACGGTGTGACTACGATAACTATCTTCGATCACTGCTTATCCAGCACTTAATAAAATATAAATTCGTTGTAAAAGTTTTCCACCAGAGCAAAAGAAAATAAAAATTTAAACAAAAAAACAAACTAAAATGTTCCCCTCCCAAATTACAAATTCGGCCCACGTTAGGGTGAAGCTAAATTTTTTTGGCAAAATTTCTAAAATTTTCAATTTTCAAAATTTCTTTTTCGAATCAAAGCACATGGCATTCCAACTATGTCCAAATCTTACCGGCATTTTGTATCTCTTGCAGCGAACAAAAAAAAAGCATTTTAATTAAAATAAAAAACAAAAAAAAACAATTAAAATAAATAATGTTTTCCATCTGCAAACAAATATTTTTAATTTACTTAACACATTGATTTGTCGACGCATCCCTTCGTAATAGTGCCCACTTTGGTCAAATTATCGTTAACTATCGCGATATCCGTCCTTTCTGACCCTTGACCCTGACACTTTCTAGTTGATCAGACTATGTTAACAGATTCTGCTAAAAGCAGACCGATCATTTAGCAGTGCCTCGTCGCTCCACGTCGCCATCTAAGCCGTCACCTAATCCGAAGGTACTTCGTAATACCGACACCGTCAAACGGTGCATTCCGGAACCTCAAACTTTGAGGCCCCACCTTGCTTCTCCGGCACTCCATCGCTCGTACTTTCCGACTCTAGCTTTTATTCGATTCTAAGTGTCTTAAGTAAGAACACGTACCGAGTCTCAATGACTATCCGACACAACAACACGTGACGTGTCATTGTTTTCGATGAAGAGGCACTTGGAGCAGGTCTTGTGGAACAGAGTCGAATCCGAGTGCTCATCATGTAAGAGAGCCCTCAGGACTGGCGCGAGCAAGGTGAACCGTACCAAATTAGTGACCGTGCAATCCAAATATGAGTATGAGAACGCATAGAGCGACTGCAATTCCCACTATGACTGCACTATGGGAAAATCTGCAGGATCGCCTTGAAAACAAGAGGCAGCTCGTTGCCAGCCATACGAAGATTCTCTTCATTTGGGATGTCTTGTTGATGGTGCTTGGCAACTCCAAGCTGGTGGCAAAATGGTGGCAATTAAGGAGCCATTTTTTTTTTTTTTTTTTACGTTTATTTATTTGTTGGATCTCTTATATAGTGTATAAGACTAACAACAAATTTCTAGTTTTTTCTCAATCTAATGCGTAATCTAGCTTCTAAAAGATGCCACATTAATCTATGGCCCTGATTATTTGAGGATCTAGAGGGTCTGAAGGTGGTTTCGTTGGAGACGAGTTCTATCGCATGCTCGGGTTAATGATTTGGCGTAGGTATTCAGATGTGCCTGCAGCTTAGCGGTGTACTTTAGCTGTTGTTACTTTATTTCGGTTATTATACTAGGATTATGTAGGTTTTCTGTACGTTTTTGTTTCGGATTTGCCAAGGTGCTCCCGTGATAGTTCTGAAAACCTTAGATTGGTTGCCAGTTTTTCAACAGCTTTGATCGGCGAAAGTAGATGTGGTGAGTGTAAAGCTTGTTGGTATGTCCGCTGTATACAAAAGATAAAGTGTTGAACCCAGCACGTTCTGTGCGGATCTCTGAGGTGCTACGGTTGACTTTCTCAATTAAGCCATACTTTTCACGGAAGCCAAACTGATGATGAGGGATTATGCTTTAGAGTGCCAGGTGTGGAAACCCGTGCCAAGAGAGAATTCTGTGGCTGGCGACAAACACACAGAAAGCTCCGCGGCACGAGCCACAAAATGAGTTTTCGCGTACGAGCTTTGGCATCGTTTCTTTATTTCTCAACACTTGAATTCTTGGCCGCAAGCGCAGCAGGACACATACCAAAACAACACTTGAATTCTTGGCCGCAAGCGCAGCAGAACACATACCGAACGACACTTGAATAAAGAATTAATTGATTTGTTTAAAATCAAAATAACTTGGCATTTATAATCACCGGAGTACTGGGTTGATACAGTATATATACATATATATGTTAAATGTTAGTTATCTTACATATAATTAAATGCCAAGTATTTGTGTAAATAAAAAAAAAAAAAAAAAAAAAAAAAGCAAACAGCTGAGCAAGGCAGAACTAATGCCCGTGCAAGCTGAAAATATCTGGAAAATTCCAGAAGTTGTACACAGCAGGGCTGTCCAAGCGAAATTATCTGAAAAGAATCAGAGGCTGAGCACGAAATAAAGTGTTAGCTAAAACAAATCAGCAGGATGGCTGAAATTAAACCATTTCTGTGCGCTAACATAGAAAAATCATTGTGGCGCATTCAATATCTATGTGGATTCAGAAGAAATTACATCGGTAATTAAAAAGCGGAACAAATTACTGCATCTCGGCGGACTACAGCTACAAGAGGTGGTGTACAGTCTTCCAGGCGCGTTGGTGCCATACGATGCGACAAAGGAAAATGATGTATTTACTCCACTGGTGGATAAATTAAATGAATATTTCTCACCGCAACGTAACGCCGTATTCGAAAGGCACATGTTTCGCAGCATGGTGCCCCGCCAAGGTGAGTGCTTCGCCGAGTTCTTGCTGCGGCTAAGGCAACAAGCCTTAAAGGCAACAAGTAAATGCTCTTTTGGAGCCACCAAGACCGAAAGAGAAGAAATCTGCATCGCTGATAAAATCATTGATGCCTGGGCTAAGACTGCGTTGAAAAAGAAGCTATTAGAAGCGGAGCTCAAGCTGGAGGAGATAATAAATGCGTGCACAGTTGAAGAGCAAGTGAATCTGCAGTCAGAGGTAATGGTGATTCCGTCGGATGCCGATATTGTGAAGAAAATTGGCGTCCAAACGAAAAGAAATGACAGGACGTATGATGTGTGTGGCCGATGTGGAGCAGCAGACCATGATGAACGCAGTATGTCATGCCCAGCAAGAAACTCAAAATGCAATAAATGTTCCCGGGTCGGACTTTATGCTCTGTAATGAGTTATTTCGATTTGGTCGTTGGCACGTCTGTGCTCTGGTGTTACTTTATTTCGATTGATTCATATTGTCTTTTAACTTATGCTGCTTGTTGGCAGCTACAAAATAAGAGGGGTGAGGCGCGCGAGTGAACTCACATGATCGAATTGCAAGCTCAGCATAATTGGGCTGGCTTGCCAGCACAATTCGTTTGCGTAAGCTTATATACAGAACGAAATGTATGCATGCAAGTTTGCGTACATACATACAATTGCTCTTATATATAAACTTATTACTATTATTTCCTGCTTGCAACAGAATGTTACAAGCTGTGCTGAAGTCATTTAAAACCGACATGTGAATTCACTACACCTCCCCTTTTTAAAGAATAACGTAATCTAGTGAAGTTATTATATATGTGTATATGAAGTAAATGACTTTAAAAGTAATTCGTGTTATTTAAAAAAAAAATTTGACGTCCGTCAATGAATATATATATTTTTCCCTTACATGTATGCATTTTTTTTTTTTTTTTTTTTTGCAAAGTTTTAAAATAAATTTTTTTTTTTTTCGCTCCTTTCATTTATATATATAAAAATAAAAATTTGTATATGTATATGCAAATAACTTTCCTTATTTTCAATGTATACACTTTAGATTTTGTAAATACTAGAGAAAAATTTTTCTGTTTGTTATTTAAAAATTTTTAACCTATCCTTATGCACTCTTTGTGCTTTATTTCTTTTATCTCTTATTAAAAGATTATCCTTATCTTCTATTGCTTCTACTCTATATGGGCCTAGATACTTAGATTCTAACTTATGGCCCGTTTCATTCTTAACAAGAACCTTATCTCCTATTTTTATTTTAAAGTTGTTTATGTTCTTATCGTATAATTCCTTATTCTTTACCTTATGCTCTTCTAGCATAAGCCTTGCCCTTTTATAGGCTTGCTCTAATCTAAACTTAGCTTCTCTAGCGTAATCATCTACATTATATAATGGATTAATATTAGTTATAGAATTAAATTGTTTTGGCAAATTGCTTTGTTTGCCAAAAACTAACTCATATGGACAATAACCATGTGCCATAGAGGGAGTCGTGTTAAAACAATATGTAAAATATTGGAGCCAAACATCCCAGTCAGTTTTATCAACTGATATATATGATCGGATGTATTCATTAAAAGTTCTATGACTTCTTTCCACTGTTCCCACGGTTTGGTGGTGATGTGCAGTAGACGTTATGTTGTCTATTTTTAGATATTTGCACAGATCGCTTATTATTGAATTTTTATATTCAGTGCCCATGTCCGAAATGAACGTCTTCATTGGACCGTACTTTAATATAAAAAATTCAAATATTGCTTTCGCAATGGTATTAGCGTTCTTATTTTGAACAGGGATGGCTACCAAATACTTTGTTAGGTCACAGATCAGGGTTACTGCGTATTCGTTACCGTTTTCAGATTTCGGTAGTGGACCTATAGTATCCACTATTACTCTGTCAAAGGCACTCATGGGCGTTGCTGTTATTGTTAGTGGGGTCTTTGTATGTTTTGTCGTTTTCGACTTTTGGCATTTTGGACAACTACGTATGTACTCTTTTATTTGACGCGTCATATTTTTCCAATAGTAGTGTCTTTTTATTTTTATTAAAGTTTTTGTTATGCCATTATGACCACCTTGTATTGGATCATCATGATTTTCAGACAAAATTGCTTCTTTTTCTTTTTCATTTCTTATTATGGTCACCGGGTTGAGTAGCGCTACTCTTAATGATTTCAATTTATCATTGCCCATTTCTTTAAAAGTATCTATTGAAATAAATTCAAAGATCTTTTCCCACGGTGCCGTTTTGATATGGCTTATTTTTAATATACCGGCTTGCTTTTCAAGCCTTTGAAAGAACTGACCTAAGTCAAGTTTTTCATTAGTATATAGGTCGCCAATATCGATTCTTGCAATAACTTTATTTCCGTGTTTCAAGTAACACAGTTTATTTGTTATATGCAAGGCCACTACTTTTCGTACCTCGTCATTATTTATAACTTGGTAAACGTTGGGCATAGAAGCATTTGGAGTACTTTGCCTTGGCAAAGTCTCTTTTTCTTTTCCTGCGCAGGATTTATTTTGTCTGTACTGTTGCCTGGTAGTGACTTTCAGGACTTTATTTTGAATGTCTTTTAACTCGGTTATTGTGATCCGAGATAGGGCATCTGCCACGAAATTGTCTTTTCCAACAGAAATTATTTAGTAGTGAAGTGTTGACCATAAATATATGGTCGAAAGTGATTTTAAAACTCATTGAATAGCTGCTAACTATTGTTGATTTGTTGCTTTCAGCGTGAAGCATATGCAACTGGGAGTTGTTTTATCTCAAATTTTTATGTTAGTACAGCTTATTTGGACGATTTGGGTACCTTTTCAGACAATTTATTATTTATTATCTTAATTGAGAAGAGGAAAAAAAAATTTCATTCTTGGAGATTGTACTTCTAACGGAAATTCCTTTATGAATTTTTTGATCTGGGATCAAAATCGGACGACATTGTTGTTGGAAGTACTATTACGTTAACGCAAGTGTATGTTTTGGCTGGTTGGGGGCTGTTGCCCCTGACGGAAGTGCGGAACAGGGCTTGCCTCTTCTGCATCTTCCGTCAATTATTTGTAATTTTGGTTTATTTAGTAGTCATTGTCATGGAGTGTGTGTAGCAAGGTGTTGCTACTGAATGTTTTTTTTTTTTTGTTTGTGATTTAATGTTGTGCTTCATCCATTAAATAAAAGCAAAAAGTACCCGCTGCGTTTGTATAACAGCATATGCTAGGTACTGTGAGGATGAAACACATTGCTACTCTGGTATTTCCTTGGATTGGGAAATTTTCTTCCGTTATATCCAGGTATGTTGTATTAATAGTAGCTAGATCTAATGCCCGTTGAGGTGAGCTACTTTGTTCACTCTTAAAAACCTCTAGTAAATCGCTTTCTATATTTGGGTTCCTATCTCTAATTTTCGCAAAATATTCGTCTAACGACATTTTTCCTTTCCTTTTTTTTTTTTTTTTTTTTTTAAGAAACAAAAACTTTTTCTCTTTTTTTTTTTTTTTTACTCCTAATATTCTATCATTGTGACTTCCTCGTCTGAGTTCTCTATTTCTATTGTTTCTGTCGTGAACATATCATGTACCCACTTGGGTGCATCCCTGTTCTTTTGCTTTATAGCTATCAACCTATTGTATGCTGTCTTAATGGATATTTCCATAAGATCTACTATTTTCGGGTTAAATCTATGATTATTATAAATCCAATACCGAATTTCCTTGTACTTGTAATTGGTTTCACCTGAGTTTATCAGGTAATCAAGGAACGGTAGGTATTTCTGTAGACGTTTAGTCTCTACTTTTTCCATTTGGAATAAAAAAAAATTTTTTTTCAATTGCTTATCTTTTTTTTTTTTGTATCTAGACTCTATCTAGATCATTCGCCTTACTCAAATATTTCTTTTTCAAGCACCTATTGTGCATTCCGTAAACTTTAATTAGCATGTTCATGCTCATTATTATTATTATTACGATCAGTAAAATCGTAACAGTTGTAAGACTTTGTTGTTCTACTTCTACTCTATTGATCACATTGGCAGTGGAATCCACTGTTTTCGTGTCAATTAAACCCATTTTGGGTTTTAGGGAAGCTAATTTGAAGAAATTCGATATTTCGTCTGTAATCAATATGTTTAAAATTTTTCGAAAATCTACCTTCTTTTCAAAATTATCCATAAAAAGTTATGAGACGCTAATCATACCCAAAAATCGCTCATACCTAAAACGTATACATAATAAAAATAAAGAAAATTTTTTTTGAAATTTCATCGAATTAAATATTTTTAATTTTTTTTTTTTTTAAAGGAATGTAATTAGAAATTACATTAAATATTTTTATATATAAAAAAAGAGTGTGATATCAATTAGTGATATCCACTAAAAGTGATCAATAGATCATGAAAAAAAAAATTAATTGATTAAATAATTCATTGCATTGCATATATGAAAAAATACATATATATTCAACTGCTAGTAGCAGCGACAGAGACGTGGAAAGTAGAAGGGATAGTGCATGTGGTTGGCTCACAATTCAGGTTTACATTTCATTAAAAATTTTTACAATGGATACTCCAACCACATGTGTTAGTAATAGCCTATCAATTTGTTAGTGTTTTTCAAGCAGCGTTTGCACGCATCGACTTGAGGGTTTAATTAAAATTAAATGATTGAGATGATTTGTTATATAAACATAGTAAAGAAAAAATTTTTTTTAAATGAGTGAATGAATGATAAATTTTTAAAATTAGTGGCAATATCGGAAATCCGATTTGCGTTACTTTGCACCACGGCAAAGTTCTTCTTCAAGATTCTTTAGACTCTCTTGGTAGAGTTGTCGGTCTTCCTCAGGCAATGTTGTGGTTTTCAACATATCCTGCACCAATCGTCTCTGGCGCAGGAGGGCGATTCTTTTTCCGCCCCGCTTCTTCCTTCTTTGCGTAGATTTATTTATTTGTGTTCGAGCCCGGTACTCAGCAATGGTGAGTGGGCGTGGTCCATCGTTTGGATACACCACTAGAGCCTCTTCTAGTGTGGGTGCATCCCTTTGCTCGACAGGAGCAGCACTTTCAAATGTAACTTCTGTATTGGCCATTCACTTGGCAGTATGTATGTGAACATATTTTGTTGTTGGGAAATTGGTTAGCGAGTGTGTGCTAAACGATGCGAGGTACGACTGTACTGAGCAAATGCAGATTATCTCAGTCGAATAAAAAAATTCTTTTTTTTTTTTATTGTATAATCGGGCACTTTTGTTGTTTCCACATTTCACACACAATTCCAATCAAAGGGTTCTGCAAGGTGACTGTCCTGTCACGGTCGCCATGTAATGAGTTATTTCGATTTGGTCGTTGGCACGTCTGTGCTCTGGTGTTACTTTATTTCGATTGATTCATATTGTCTTTTAACTTATGCTGCTTGTTGGCAGCTACAAAATAAGAGGGGTGAGGCGCGCGAGTGAACTCACATGATCGAATTGCAAGCTCAGCATAATTGGGCTGGCTTGCCAGCACAATTCGTTTGCGTAAGCTTATATACAGAACGAAATGTATGCATGCAAGTTTGCGTACATACATACAATTGCTCTTATATATAAACTTATTACTATTATTTCCTGCTTGCAACAGAATGTTACAAGCTGTGCTGAAGTCATTTAAAACCGACATGTGAATTCACTACAGCTCGGATGTGTAAGACCACATTGAAGAGACGTTTTGGAACACCGTATGATAATCAACGCAAGCGACCACGCACCTCACAGTTCCAGGTGCGCGCCATCGATGAGGAGGAAACTAAGTGTCACAGCGACAACAGTTGGTCGAACTGTTTTAAAATAACTGGTGAACCAGAAGGAGAAGTATCATGTATCTAGTTGGGGGATCCCAACTGCAAATGATAATTGACTCCGGATCACGGTACAACCTGATAAGCCGTGGCGATTGGCTGCAACTGAATAGTGTACATGCGACAGTGTTCAATGTTCGTACCAACTCGTCTACCCAGTTTCGAGCCTATGCTTCGGATGATGTGCTGAGGGTGACTAACGTTTTTGAAGCTCCGATAAGAATTCAGAAAAGACCAGAGATGATTGCTACATTTTATGTAATTGAAAATGGTAGACAATCGTTACTAGGTCGGGACACAGCCGTACAACTCAACGTCCTAAAAATTGGCTTAGACGTAAATAGAGTGGATTCGTGCGCACATTTTCCGAAATGGAAAGCTTCACCTGTGAGATTGGCCATAGACCACAATGTGAGACCAGTGCAGCAGCCAATGCGGAGATTTCCGACTGCGTTAGAAGACCAAATTGCAGAAAGGATAAGCCAGGCTGTGCAGCAAGACATTATAGAGCCAGTCCATGGACCGAGTCCATGGATTTCACCAGTTGTAATTGCATATAAAGGAAGCGGCGAGATAAGGGTATGTCTGGATATGCGAAGGGCGAATTTGGCCATTTCGAGGGAAAACTACCCACTGCCAACATTCGACATGTTCATGACCAAACTACGGGAGGCGAGATGTTTTTCCAGACTGGATTTGAAAAATGCTTATCACCAATTGGAGCTCGATGAGTCAAGTCGGCAGATTGCCACATTTATTACACACAAGGGACTGTTTCGATATAAAAGACTGTTTTTCGGAGTTAACTCGGCTCCAGAAATTTTCCAGAGGCGGCTGAAGGAATTGTTAGCAGGCTGCCTCAATGCTCTAAACTATATTGAAGATGTTATCGTTTTCGGCAAAAACGAAGAAGAGCACGATAAGGCGCTAACTGCGGTGCTAAAAATCTTTGATACCCACAACGTTGTTTTGAATAAGCAAAAATGTGTGTACAAAATAACAAAACTCAAGTTTCTTGGCCATATTCTATCGGACCATGGTATCGAAGCGGATCCGGAGAAAGTTAAAGTGATTACAGAGTTCCGTGCTCCGAAAACTAAGGAGGAGACAAGGAGTTTCCTGGGTCTCGTAACGTAATTTATACCCGATCTCGCCAACACGACGGAACCACTAAGAAGATTAATAAAGGCGAATAACAAATTTGATTGGACCAACAAGGAACAGCAAGCCTTCGATACGTTAAAGAAACAAGTCGTCGAGGTGACAAGGCTGTCATACTTCAATAAAAATCTCCGTACATGCCTTATAGCCGATGCAAGTCCGGTGGCACTGGGAGCTGTTCTGGTACAGATTGACGATCATAACGACCATCATATCATATCGTTCGTCAGTAAAAGCCTAACTGATGTTGAGAAGAGATATTCACAAACAGAGAAAGAAAGCTTGGCACTGGTATGGGCAGTGGAGAAGTTTTACTACTACCTAGCAGGACTGGAATTCGATCTGATAACGGATCATAAGCCATTGGAATTTATATTCAAACCAACTTCGAAACCACCGGCACGTATCGAACGTTGGTTACTACGCCTACAGTCCTACCGATTTCGAGTCATCTATAAAGCAGGAAAGGAAAACATCGCAGATTCCGTGTCGCGTCTTTGTCAACTTACAGAAGCGGTAGCTTTCGACTGGCAGGATGAGCAAAATATCTTTCAAATTGTAGCCAAAGGAGTACCAAAGTCTCTAACCATTTCGGAAATCATGGAAAAAAGTATGCAGGACGAAGAAATAATCGACGCAATGACCTATCTTAGCACCAACTTATGGGAGGCGAACTCATCCAGTCCATATTATCCGTTCCGATGGGAATTATCGACAGTTGGAAGTGTACTCTTACGCGGAACGAAAATAGTAATACCAACAATATTACGATCGCAAATACTCGCTCAAAAACTGGCTCACGAGGGCCATCCGGGTGAATCGGCTATGAAACGAAGATTACGTTCAAAGGTGTGGTGGCCAAGGATCGACCGGGAAACAGAAGGATTTCTTAAGGCCTGTTGAGACAGCATCTCCGTATCGCTAGCAAATAAACCAGCGCCTATGGATCGGCATGCGTTTCCAGCAGGCCCTTGGCAATGTGTCGCATCTGACTTACTAGGACCTTTACCGAGCAACGACTATGTACTGGTGTTGGTCGACTATTTTTCCAGATACATGGAATTGAAGTTTATGAAAACCATTTCGTCGAAGGTGCTGATCGAGCAAATGGAGAAGATATTTTCTCGTTTGGGAATACCACGAACGCTGAGAACCGATAATGGTCGGCAATTCGTAAGTCTCGAAATTCAAGATTTTTGTCGGACCAACGGTATTACCCAAATAACGACACCACCATATTGGCCAGAGGCGAATGGCAAAGTTGAAAATATGAACAGGTCCTTGGTGAAACGCCTTAAAATTGCGTGGTCAAAAGGGAAAGAGTATAAACGAGAGATCCAAAACTTCGTCATGATGTACAACGTAACACCACATGGAACCACAGGAGCAGCCCCTTCGGAATTGATGTTTAACCGGATCATTAGAGACAAGATACCGGATGTTCGAGACGTTGTGGGTGATATCGGTGAATCCTCGGAAAGAGACTTGGATTGCTGGAACAAACAGAAGGGAGAAGAGAAAGCAGACAAGGGAAGAGGCGCCAAAGCATCGGATATCCAACCCGGAGACAGAATTGTGCTGAAGAATGTCTTGTGCCCACATAAGTTGACACCCACGTTTGATACAACCGAGTACGTGGTAGTCAACAGAAAAGGGAATATAGTCCAAGTGCAAGGAGGAGGGAAAACGCTAACCAGAGATGTGAGTCATTTAAAAAAAATTCCAGTTACAGGTACCCATTAAGCTGCAACCACAACCGATAGTGTTCCGGGTCCGAGCACATCCGGACAAACATCTCAAGCACCGGAAGATGAAGCCTGCGCTCAGGACGAGGGATTGAAGCTGAGGCTGAAAAACATTGGAGGGATGTGGAAACCCCTGCCAAGAGAGATTTCTGTGGCCGGCGACAAACACACAGAAAGCTCTGCGGCACGAGCCACAAAATGAGCTTTCGCGTACGAGCTTTGGCATCGTTTCTTTATTTCTCAACACTTGAATTCTTGGCCGCAAGCGCAGCAGGACACATACCAAAACAACACTTGAATTCTTGGCCGCAAGCGCAGCAGAACACATACCGAACGACACTTGAATAAAGAATTAATTGATTTGTTTAAAATCAAAATAACTTGGCATTTATAATTACCGGAGTAATGGGTTGATACACCAGGTTTGTGTTTATATGGAGTTGTAGGACTTTTTCAAATAGTTTTGAGAGACTTAACAATAAACTGATGGGTCTGTATGATGATGGCAGTATTTGCCCTATCCTGGTGTTGGGATAATTTTCGATTATTGATTTTTTTTCCAACCTATGGGAAAATTACCAGTTTTTACCATCGCGTTGAAGAGTTTGCAGATGTGTGGCTCGGCACAGATTGGGCGACTTTCTTGGGATAAAAAGATTTTTAATATTATAATTGCAGAAATTTCTTACTCTTAGAATTTGGTGGCTCACTTTCCTCTGGGGTGTTTAGAGGAGGAAGCTGAAATAAGTTTAATGACAGATGTTGGTGCTTGGATTAAATAGATATAAGTACACAAAACACCACTACATTCTACACAAATATTACCCCAATTATAATAACTAAATAATAGCAAATAACTCCCATACTGTAAACACATGTGACCCATAATTAATAAGTAAATCTCGGGTAACCCTCTCATAGCAGTTATTGGCTATCAATTTATTAAGTACCCCTGCTAGGATCAGCAATAATCAATCAGTTGCTGACTTAGCAGCTACGTAATGAAAGGTGGAGCTAAAATGACCTATGCAGCCGGGCCTATATAAGTAGAGGCTAATTAGAATTCAATATCTGTAAGCAACTACAATATAATTCTCAACCTTGGTGGTTCACCCAACTCAAGTGTTGGTTGCGACAGCCCTATGCCACTAGATTATGTTCTAGGGACATTTTCATTATAAATAATAAAATATAAATAAATATACATTTACACCCTGCAATTCTTCTTGCGGTTTTACTAAAACATTTTGGTCAACAAGGCGACCAATTTAAATAACGCGCAAAAAGGACTTTGGTCAAAAAGGCGACCAATTTAAACAACGCGCAGAAAGGACTTTGGTCAACAAGGCGACCAATTTAATTGTCTTATTAATATTACGCTTTGGAAAAAATTTATATTCCTTTGGCGACTAGAATCACCGCAGAAAAATATACTTATATAAAAAATTATTAAGACCAAGACCGATGCAACAACACTCTAAGCTTATGTGCTGTGTTGTTGATAAATTTTAAAGTAATTGATTCCACAAAATATATATACATTCTGCGGGTTTGACAAGTAAATTAGTATTTTGTCAATTGGTTAACTTGGCGACCAGAACCACGCCAGAAAATTTTAAAATAAAATAATATATACATCATTATATTATTATTACACAATTATTATGGAGCAATTCTACGCTGTCAGCAGTTTGGCGGGCAACAAACCTAATAGTAAACCCCTTATGCGGCAGGTACTGACCTATGTCACTGTGATAGACAAGTCAGCATAAAGTTATTTTGCATTGCAATAACAAATTAAAAGTGGATTTTGTAAATTAAATATTTACTAGAGCAATCAGCCAGACTAAAATAAAGGTCTGAATAATTTACACAAAAACAGCAGTTGTGATAAAAGCATAATCTTGACCACATAGTAAGTGCGAGTCGGACATAAACAAATACTCCCAACGGGTCAAGATAAGCTAATATCATGGAGGAGATTTACGCTCAACAAACGGAACGGGAAGACGCCATTCAGTCGATGATCCGTAATTACAAAAAGGATTCTCCTGCAAGAAAGACGAAGGTGTCATACTTTGCAGAAAAAATTGAAATGATGGAGTACCTATGGGAGAACTTTGAAAAAGGTCATCAGGAGTTGATGGAAAAATTGAATCATCAACCATCTGACCATGACTACTTCAAAAAAGAGCACCACCCCAAAATGAAAAAGACGGTGGATGAAATAATAAAAATCTGGAAGGCTCAGATCCTCAAACTGGAAGAGGAATCAGAGGCCGATCAGAAAGGAGAGCGGCAAAAGATAGTGCCACTGATGCGCCAACAGAAGGCAATGATTGCATCATTACTCCGAATTTTGAATCAGATAACATCTGAAGGAAAAGTTCACTACAAGCCTATCATTGAAAAACAGTGGAAACAGATTGAACTAATCCACTTCGAAATATATAAGGCAGTAGCAGAACTTGTGGCCATTGGATATGACTTCGATGCGTATGTGGATGCCGAGAAGTTAGTGCTCAACTTTGCCATAACAGCAGAAAAGGAGGTGCCAGTACAAGCAGGGTCGGCACTTTAATTACCAAAAATATCCATCCCATAGTTTGATGGAAACTACTTGAAATGGCAACAATTTCATGACATCTTTGCAAAGATGGTGCATGAATCAAACGTGCCTGCGGTACAAAAAATGTGGTACCTAAAGGCAAATCTTTCCGGAGAAGCGGAAAGGTTAATAAGGCACCTGGAATTAACAGAAGCCAATTATGACACGGCTTGGAAAATGCTGCAAGAACGATTCAGCAATAAGCGTGTGTTGGTTACGGCAGTTTTCAAAAATTATGTGATCATCCTAACATTGGAAACGACGCTCTGTCAATAAAGAATCTTCATGATAATATTCATGAATCATTGCAAGCGTTAAAGAATATAGGCATTGACACAGAACGGACGAGAAAATTGGATAGACTTACCCACACTCTATATGAAAAATCCCTTTCCGATACAAGGGAATTGCAGAAGACCAAGGAATTCCTTGCATTTTTGGAACAACGTTTCCTTGCCCTAGAGGCGATTGGTACCAAGCAAACCAGAGAAAGGCAAAAAATATGTGCATCAGCGTCTGGCACAAACTCATCTTCATGTCCATTCTGCAGTAAGTTAAATCACAAACTGTTTCAGTGTGATAAATTCAAAACTAAATCTGCAGCAGAACGGTTAAACTGGGTACAGAGACAGAGAATGTGTGTCAATTGTTTTAAAACCGACCACATGTCGAAGGCTTGTTCCTGGAAGGGATGTTTGAAATGCGATAAAAAACATAATACATTGTTACATTTGGGAAACAACAACTTGAAACCAAATATAACAACCGCGACCTCAGCTGCGTCCACATATGGAAGCCAGAAAAATTACACCTTACTAGCGACAGCCAGGGTAATTGTGAAAGAAACCAATGAGCGAGGAGGAGAATTTCGTGCGCTCCTAGATAGTGGTTCCCTGGTCAATCTAATCTGAGAGAGATTAGTAAAGTAATTATCATTAAAAATAGAAAAGGCATCGCTAAGAATTGAAGGAGTAGGAGGACAACCACAGATCAGCAGATCCAGAGTAAATGTACTTGTGAAATCAAAACACACCGATTTCAGTACAAGAGTGGAAGCATTTGTGTTACCCCACACTGTAGCAGATCAACGCACTGAAGCAATAACTCAGAAGTTTGACCTGCCGAAAAACATACACCTGGCAGATCCCAACTTCAACAAGACTATTAAAATCTATTTATTACTAGGAGCAGATCACCATTTCTCAATTCTACTACCTGGACAAGTAAAACAAAATAAGTGTCCAACGCTCCAAAACTCAGAATTTGGTTGGATCATTGCTGGAAAGATAAAAATGGCTACATCTGCACCTGCTACGTGTATGGTGGCGACCAAGCCTGATGAACTGTTGGAGCGATTCTGGAAACTGGATACCTTGGAACCTGAAAAATATACAAAGGTCCAGAGGAAGAATATTGCGAAAACACTTCTTGGACAATTTACATAAAGCTGCAGATAGAAGATTGGTTGCAAAACTCCCATTTGCTGAAGACTCTTCATCCCTGGGGGAGTCTCGTGATGCGGCTGTTAGGAGATTCCTATCACTAGAAACCAGGATGAGCCCAGAAATAAAGGCAAAATATGTGAAGTTCATGAAGGAATATGAACAGCTTGAACACATGAAGGAAGTGTTGTCAGAAAGATTACCAAGGCAGCATTACTTCATACCTCATCATTGTTTACTTAAACCTGATAGTACCACAACAAAATTAAGAGTGGTATTTGATGCTTCATGTAAGACATCTTCAGGAAAATCTTTGAATGATATCTTGTCCCCAGGACGAGTGGTACAAAGTCAGCTGTTTTCAATCCTACTGAAGTTTAGGACACATAAATATGTCTTTACTGCGGACATAGAAAAAATGTACCAGCAGGTATGGATTAATCCAGATGATTAATTCAACCAAATGATTGTCTGGAGATACAGCCCAAACGAGAAACTAAAATATTATCGTTTAAAGACAGTCACATATGGAACAACGTCGGTTTCGTTGCTCGCAACAAAAAGTTTGGGGTTTTTGGCAATTAAAAACAAGAAAAAATTTGCCGCTGGAGCAACAACACTTAAAGATGACTTCTTTGTGGATGATTGCCTTACCGGAGCAGACAGCTTGGCAGAAGCACTGCAAATCAGGCAAGAGCTGGTTAAAATCCTAAAACCAGCCGGATTCAATCTAAGAAAATGGTGCTCAAACAATGCACAGCTACTGGAGGACATCCCAAAGTAGCAGCAAAGTATGCAGTAGCATTAATTTAGGTGATGCACTGGAACAATTAAGTGTGAAAGCTTTAGGCATAACTTGGATGCCTAAAGAGGACAAGCTTTGTGGAAAGGCCCAGCGATACATGAGAGGAATCACAAGACGTGTAATCCTTCGCGTCAAATACACACCTTTGTAGACGCTTCAGAAAAGGCATATGGAGCTGTGGTATACATCCGGGATACATAGCTCCATTGGAAAAGCAATCATTGCCACGTCTTGAGCTATGTGCAGCAGTGCTGGAAGCAGAACTTACAAACAGAGTTCGACACGATCTCCAAATGGAAGCAGAAAATGTTGAAGCCGTTCTATGATCAGATTCAACAATTGTATTGTCATGGATTAACTCTCGGGCATCTAATTTTCATACGTTTGTGGCAAACAGACTCACAAATATACATGCTGTCTCCAATCCAACACAATGGCGGCATGTATCGTCACCCCTGAGCGCTGCAGATGTTCTATCAAGAGGGATACCGGCATCTCAACTAAGCACGCACAATTTATGGCTATATGGACCATTATTCTTGCACGGGCCACGATCCTGCTGGCCCGTACCTTTCAAACCATCGGAACACACAGCTGATACTTCAGAACGGAAAACCAAGGTATTCAGCATGGCAGCAGTGAACAACAAGGCTCAAAACGAAATGGATGATGCGTGGATATATAAAATAAACCAGAGGAATTCATTCTACCGACTGCAGCGAATCGTCGCATACGTTCGCAGGTACAGCAGCAAGCTTAGGCGTGCAACAACGCAGGTTGAAGTAGAGGAATTGGAGGAAGCACGCAGGATCATCATCAAACAGATCCAAGAATCGGAATACGCTTACCAGTTGCGTCACCTGAGGCAACGTCCAGAACAACCACTCCATAGTAAAAGCTCTGTGACAACATTACCACTAATATTGGACGAAAACTCTACCATAAGAGTAACAACTAGATTGCCACAAGCTCCCGTACGAAGGGATACAACGAACCCGTATTTGCTTCCTTACGGGCATCCTATTGTAAAGATGATTCTGCAGAAGCTACATGAAGAAAACGTGCATTTCGGGCAAGAGGCCCTTTGTGGTATTGCTCGACAGCATTATCACATTATCAAGATCAAGTCAATGATCAGAAATGTAATTCAAAACTGTGTAAGGTGCACAAGATTTCGGCCACAAGTCATGGGAGACCTACCGGAGCATCAAGTCTCACAAGCTCGACCGTTCCTTAACGCAGGTGTTGACTACTGCGGTCCTCTCTGGATTCACCACAAGGTGAGAGGAAAAAGGCCAGACAGGATATACATAGCAGTGTTCGTATGCTTTGCAACTAAGGCTATACATTTGGAGCTGGTGGGCGACTTATCCACATCCTCATTTTTGGGCGCACTATAGCGCTTCATAGGAAGACGAGGAAAATGTCAAACGCTCCATTGTGACAATGCTACAAACTTTGTAGGAGCGCACAACCAATTAAAGGAACTGACTGAGTCAATCCACACCGAGAAGGCCTCAAGTGCTATTTTTGAATTTTGCATTCAAAAAGGAGTACAGTTCAAATTCATTCCACCAAGTTCACCACATTTCAGAGGCTTATGGGAGGCAGCAGTAAAATCAGTAAAACACTTGATGCTCAAGAATTTGTCAACAGCGAACATTCGAACCGCTGTCTACAATCATTGTTAATGTGGAAGTAGTACTCAACTCACGGCCATTAACACCAAACTCAAATGGCCCAAATGACTTGACCGCCCTGACGCCAGGCGAGCCATTAGTAGCACAGCCAGATACAGAAACGGTCCAAAGGAAATCATTACCCGAACAATGGGAGTTAGTTCAGAGGTTGAAACACACTTTCTGGACACAATGGTCACAAGAGTACTTGCAGGAACTACAGAGTGATTCCAAGTGAAAGAAACCATACAACAATGTCAAGGAAGGAATGATGGTGATCCTAAAAGAAGACAACATGCCAATGCTACAATGGCCAATTGGACGAATCATCAAGAAATACCCTGGTCCCGATAAATATGTGAGGGGGGTGGATGTAAAAACTGCTAAAGGAATCTTCAAACGAGCGATTCACAAACTGGCTCCACTACATCCAAACGCAGAGCCAGGCGAAAAGCGAAAATTGGACGGTTCAGATGAAGATAATGGGCAAACAACCAAGAACATGGAGGAGCATAGCGAACCAAAGCCAAAACGCATCGCTACAGCACTACCACCTCTAGCAGTAACAATTTTAATGATGTTATTTATGGTACCACTGGCTCTGGCGCAGTCAGTAAACATAACACAATTTGACGATAAACCACGCATATACTACGAAAAAATTGGAACATCTCAATTTATTGGATCTGACTGGACCATTATTGCGTATTATGAATTAAATACGTAGTTGGAAGAAATTGAGTCATATGCCAACGGATTAAAACGAGTAGGAGACATGTGTTCACAACTATCTCCACCAGAACCATGTTTTGCGATGCAACGGGACTTGCATCACATCTTCGACGAAATAATAACAGGAAATGAATTTCTGCACATTAAGCGGATGAAACGAGCTCCATTGGAAATCATTGGGTCCATCGCCAAAGGAATATTTGGCATTCTTGACTCAGAATACGCGGAAGAAATGTCACAAAAGATCAAAAAGATGAAAGTCAGTGAAGAATATTTACTGACATTGATGCGAAATCAGAGATCAATCATTGACTCAACTATAAACATATTTAAAAGAGATGAAGAAACTATCAAGAAACGCTTCAAACAATTGGATCAGCAAATGAGTGACCTATCAAATACAGTATCAGATGCAGTGAGGTTACTTCAGTGGTACATTACCATGACCACTCAACTATCTTTGATAGCGGCAAACTTGCAACGCGTACAGGCAGAGAGACACTGACATAATGCCATTATATAAACTAATGAAGACGGAGGGAACCATAGTGAAGGATCATGTGATCTTTAAGATCACCTTGCCTCTCGTGTCCACAGAGACCCTGGTATTATTTTTTTTTTTTTTTTACGCGCGAATCCCAACGGGAGCACTAATTGCTCACACCTCCCGCCCAACCGACCGAGGGGCGCAAGCCTCATAACGCACGGCTCGAGTCGCGGGGACAATTCACAAAGCACAGACAAAAAGCGAAACTATAGCTAATTACGTGCTAGATAGGAAAGGATAGAAGTTTTTAGTAAAGGAATAGAGAGCTCTGAACTGATTACATGATAAAGACGATTATAATCAGAACAAAGAGGAATATAGTTTCTAGTAGGTCTACAAGGAACTGTTAGTTTTACTCGGTTCAATAGCTCGGGAGAGTCTATATCCCCATTAAGAAGCTTGTGCATAAATATGACGCCAAGCATTAATCTACGATTAGTAAGGGAAGGAAGGTCAAGTAAAAGAAGTCTACTAGAGTACGAAGGTAAGTTGATATTACGATCCCAGTTCAGACCACGAAGAGCAAAGAGAAGAAACTGTTTTTGATAACTTTTATATAACTTAATTCCCATTCCTGCAATCGGTCATCATGGGATCATGATCATGAATATTGAAATCCCAATTATCGCAGTAAATAGACACAGAGATCAGTACATTGGTCTGTCAACAAAGGACCTGGCACAATGCTACCCAATGAAGGAAGAAAAATACATTTGTTTCGACGAACAAACAATTTTCACTACTAATAGTAGCTCCGAGTTTCAATTGTATAGAGAAAAGACTTCATCAATGTGCCATATTAAGCAAACCAACAAGCCGTTTGTTTGGTATGACCTGCATTACAAAAATCGCTGGATATTTGTGAAAAAATCGCTGATGAAACTGTCAGCAGTATGCGATGACAACATGATCAGCGTGACCATTAATCAAGGAGGTCTTCTATTTATGGATCCAGGGTGCACACTAAAACACCCCGCACTTCAAGTTTCTGGTCACCGTGTGGAAACTGCCGGATTGCTGAAATTATCATATGCACGATTTGGTAACTTCTCATCTGGCACAGTACCAAATATAACGAAGGCCACCTTGATGAACAATACTTTGCAATTGGGCTCTCAGGAACTAGAGAGTTTAAGCAATCAACTATTAGCCACGACCCGGATGAAGCTACCAAATGAACTTGAAGTACCCCACCACCACCATTACATCTCATATGCAGCGCTGGCAACATCCGTAATATTATTGGCTGCATATGTAATAAAGGTATGGAGTACGAAGAGACCTGTCCACCTTCAACCAGGCCAACATGAGATGACCCAACAAAAAGAAGGAAGAGAATCTAACAAACTACAGGCAACCAGTTCACAGAAATTCGAGATCGACATAGAGTAATGTTGTACAAGTGTTCAACGGCCGGGAGTATGTTGGTGCTTGGTTTAAATTGTAATTATGGAAAGGTTCTTTATGACGCGAGTGGAACGCGTCGCCAAATAGTAGGCGACTTTGAAGTAAGGAGGCGAGCCGATAGTTTGGTTACTCGCAGTTGGATGCGATTAGGCTGACTGACCTCGTAGGGTCGAGGCCGCTTTATTTATACTGTTTCTTATGGTCTAGTTTACATGGATTGCTTATGCTACAAAATAGTTTAATAAGGCGAGTATGCTTGCCTTGCATTCTAGTGTGTGGAATAGTGTAATTTGATGACAACGCATATGCACTTGCATTGCGTGCCTTCTTAAGTGTTTAAGAGATGTAGCGACCTTTGTATACACTATATGATCACTACACCTCCCTTTTTATTAGAATGAATTTACATCTAAATTTATTCTCTAATAGTGTATATAAAATGTAACATTTATTTCTTATTTCTAACAATTTGTATTAAGTATAAGTATAAATTTTTTTTTTTTTTTATATATATTTTCTTTTCCACGTAACGTATGTAGTTGAGTATTTTAGTTATTATATTTTATTATTCTGTCTAAGTGCGTTTTGAATTCTTTATTTTCGATTTTTAGTGTGCAGTTGTTATTACTATCTATATTGATTACTTGAAATGGACCTTTGAACTTATTTTCTAACTTATGGCCGGCGCTATTAGTTAACAAAACTAAATCTCCTACTGCTAATTTTATTTTGTTTACTGTTTTATCATAATAATTTTTATTTCTTTCCTTCTGTCTATCATAATCTTAGCTCTGTTTTGTGAAACCTGTAATCTATATTTAATATCCTTATCATAAGCTTCTATATTATATACTGGATCTATTTCATTATTTAATAAAAATTTATAAGGAGTCGGTGTTTTACCGAACACTAGTTCAAATGGACAATAGTCATGAACTGTGGATGGGGTCGTATTGTAACTAAACGCGTAGTATGTTAACCATTGATCCCAATCATTTCTCCCTATTGAAATATAAGTTCTGAGGTACTCGTTAAATGTTCTGTGGTTCCTCTCTATAGATCCTAATGTCTGGTGATGGTATGCAGTTGATGTCATGTGTTCAATTTGTAATAGTTTGTAGAGTTCGTCAGATACCTGATTCTTATATTCTGTTCCCATGTCAGTAATAATTTTCTTCATGGGTCCATAGATAAGTATGATGTTTTCGAAAATTGCTCTAGCAATATCCTTAGCGCTCTTAGATAATACTGGTGCTACTATCAAGTATTTGGTTAAATCGCATACTGCAGTTACTGCGTACTCGAACTCATTGTATGTCTTTGGTAATGGACCTATTGTATCTATCAATACTACGTCAAACACGTTTTGTGGCGTTCGAGGTATGATCATAGGCTGTTTTGTCTTGATTCGTGATTTATTCAATTGGCATTTTTCGCATTTCTTTACGTATTTTGTAACGTCTTGTCGTAATTTTTTCCAATTATAGTACATTTTGATTTTTCCGATTAATCTTGTTATTCCTGGGTGGCCACCAAAAATTGGATCATCGTGGTACTTTTTAATAATTTCCATTTTTTCTTCGTCATTTTTAGTTATTTGTAACGTAGGTGTGAGTGCTATTCTTACTATTTTCATATTGAATCCTTTATTCTTGAAGTCTATTATACTGCAGTTATTAAATATTCTGTCATTCAATGACAGTTGGTACCTTTTGATGCCTGTATCGTCAGCTAATTTTTCAAGCTGCGAAAAGAATAGTCCTAAGTCTATTTTTTCTTTACCGATCTGACATACTGTGCCTATATATTGCTTTCCTAGGTTTATAGTGATTTCGTTATTTACTGTACGAATTCTGGCACGTTTCTTGACTTCTTTTGACTGAGACGTCTCAGTGATAGCTAACTCGTATGACGGTATTTTATTTATCTTTTTTGGAATGTCTTGTGATTTTTTCTTTGCTTGTTGGCGTGTTGTAACCTTGTAAATTGCATTAGTATGTTGAATTATGTTTTTAATGTCTTTAAAGTCAATTCTTGATAAAGCATCTGCTGTGTAATTTTCCTTTCCCCTTAGATACTCTACTGCAAGGGTGGGCAGCCAAATTTGGCGTCGGAGCCCGACAACAACATTTACAACAAACAACAATCCGGGCAGAGAAAAAGGTCTCGACGTCGAGTCCGAGCAGAGGTCATAAATGTGCGAGTTTGTAGGCAGAGGGACGCACAAGCAACTGCGGGACGCATACTCAACTGAGGGACGCACAAGCAACGATCGCGAACTCGGGAAAGGGTCATAAATGTGCGAGTTCGTGGATAGAGGGACGCACAAGTAAATGCGGGGGAGGGAAAAGGTCGCGATCGCGAGCTCGAGTTTGTAGGCAGAGGGACGCACAAGCAACTGAGGGACGCACAAGTAAATTCGGGACGCACATTTATGACCCTTTCTCGAGCTCGTGATATTTTTCCTTTTCCCCCTCCCGCATTTACTTGTGCGTCCCTCTGCCCACAAACTCGAGCTCGCGATCGTTGCTTGTGCGTCCCTCAGTTGAGTGTGCGTTCCTCAGTTGCTTGTGCGTCCCTCTACCTACAAACTCGAGCTCGCGATCTCGACCTTTTTTTCCTTTTTCCCCTCCCGCAATTGCTTGTGCGTCCCTCTGCCTACAAACTCGCACATTTATGACCTCTGCTCGGAATCGCGACTGAGACCTTTTTCTCTGCTTGCCGGAGCTCGCGGAGCTCCCGGAGCCACTACGTGCCCACCCTTGCTCTACTGTGAAGTCATATTCTTCTAGATCTAATCTCATTCATGTTAATTTTGAGGGTTTTTCATTGAGAATAAATATGATAGTGGTCTATGGTCACTTTTTACTAAAAATTTTCTACCGTATATGTAAGGTCTGAAATATGTTATTGCCCAGTGGATCGCCGCTAATTCCTGTTCTATTGTTGATTTATTACTCTCTCCCTTTGTAAATGATCGTGATGTATAAGCTATAGGCAATTGTATGCCATTGTATTCCTGGCTTAACACCGCACCACATGCTAATTTACTTGCATCAGTGGTGATACAGAATTCTTTTTCAAAATCGGGATATTGTAAGATTGATGGGCTTAGTAAAGATTTCTTTAAGTACTGAAATGATTTTTCACAATCCTCGTTCCATTGAAAGATGACTCTCTTTTTGCATAGCTGTGTTAACTTTCTTGAATATTCGGCAAAATTTGGAACAAACCTTCTGTGGTAATTACAGAATGCAACAAATCTCCATATATCTCCATCATCCATATATAAAAATGCTTGGAACGTTTCAAGTCCCGAAAAAGCTATTGTCATCATTTTTTGGAATGAGTTGGGTGCTATTTTTAGACCAAATGGTAATCATTTGAATCTATATGATCCCTTATCAGTTGAGAAAGAAGTTAAATCTCTTGATTCTTCTTCTAACTCTATTTAGTGAAATCCTGATGTAAGATCTAAACATGAAAAATATTTGGCTCTACCTAACTGACTTAAAATATCGTCTATTCTTGGCAAAGGAAATTTATCTGCGACCAATTTTTTATTTAGATTTCTGTAATCTACCACTAACGTAGGTTGGCTCGTCTGTTTTAACTCTTAATTTTTGTCTGTAGAAATTATTTGTTGTTATTTTTTCATTTTCTAGTGCAAAGATATCTATATATTCTAAACATAATTTAGTCATTGTTGTTTTTACTCTGTCTGGGAAATTTCTTTGCAATCTTTCTAGTTTTTCTCTGTTATTTATTTCTTTTTGACTTTGTTCCATATCCTGGATTATTTCGTAACCATCTAAATTTTCTGTTTTGATCGTATCTGGTCGTATTATGATGTCATTATTGTAAGTGTTTATAGATCGGACAAATGCCTGTTTGCTAGTTGTTATTGTATTTGCTATGAATACTCCTTCATGAATTTCTTGATTTGGTATGAGTATATCGGACGATTTACTATTTATATTTATTTGTCTGATTGATTCAGCTCGTGCTGGTATAACTATTGCCTTTAATGTCGATTCATTATTTATTGGAATGGCTAGATTTTCATGGTACTCGTTAGGTCGTAGTACTAACCAATCCTTGTCTTTAGTATAGTCAAGGATACAGTTATATTTTTTGAAAAAATCTAAACCTAATATTTCATCCGTTGGTATTAGAAATGAATTGTCGATTATGTAAAAATGATGTTTTACTAATATGTTGGCTAATTTCAATTCTAGCTGATGATGTCCTATTGTCCGTATTGAGCCTGTTCCTATGCCGTTGAGACTGAGATTATTTTGTGTTTTGAATTGCGTTGTCCCTACTTTTCTGATTTTAAATATGGAGACATCTGCTCCTGTATCTATTAAAAATGAAGCTACCTTGGAATCATGTTTTAGATAGCTCGAAATGAAACATCCCATGGTAAGGTTAATATTGGCTTCTTTGACTTCACATTGTTTTTCTTTATTTAAATATCTAGAGGAATCTCTGAGTTTTCCGGTGCCGTTATGGCTCGTATATTTCTATGTTCGGTATTGCCGCGGTTGTTTCTATTCTGGTTATTATTGTAGTTTCTGTTGTTGCTATTGTTGCCTCTATTTGAGTTTCCTCTCCTGTTATAATTTCGATTGGTATTATTATTATTATTTCTGTTTCCTCGATAACCGCCTCTATAATTATTGTTATTATTTCTGCCTCTGTTGTTATAATTTATTTTGCCACGTCCACGATACGTTCGGCGATTATTGTATCCACCGTATTGGTAGATCGCGCCTCGCTCGGGTTGTACTTCGTCTGTTGCCTCAATGAACGCGGTCATTGTTTCTTCTAGAGTCTTGTGAGGTATCGATCGGAATAGTGTCCGTGTTTCCTTATCTTGGGTGTTGTCCATCATACGCAGTCCAACTGACTGTGTATTTTTCTGCCTTGTCCGAAGGGATACCATCGGTGATGTATGCCCTTTTTAAAGCTTGTGCAAGCTTCATTACTTCTGTCGTCTAGTCTAACGCCGATTTATTAGCTTGTTTCACTCTTTGTATCTTCGCATTGAGACTATTTATTGAGTCTCCCTTTACTTTTTTTTTAAGTGTTTCGATTATTTCACTTATTGTGTTTATTTCTGATACTGCGTCGGCTATTTCTCCGCTAAGCCGAGTTTTAATAAATCTAACCGCTGTCGCCTCATTATCTCCTTATATTTCGTCTATGGCCTCTAGTGCTATCAATACACTGGATAGCTTGGCCGGGTTTCCGTCATATTCTGCTACCATGAGCTTGGCAGCTGTACTAATTATTGCCTCTTTCGACATTATGGGAGGTATGTATGGATTTTCTATATATGAGTTTTCTAAGTCAGTGTCCGTACTGTCACTATCTTCGTCTGTTTCGCCTAGATCAAGTTTTAATCTAAGTATTTCTATTTTGTGTTTTGCTAGTGCTCTATTTGCTCTGTCACTGCAATCATCATAAAATGCTATTGCTGCTACTTGATGCGCCTGAGGTAGGTCTTTTTTTTTTTTTATCTTCTGGACGTTGACGCGTACAATGACGCGAACCCTATCAGACAGCATGCAAAAACGAAGTCGCGTGGACAACGGACGACAACTAAAATAATAATTAAGACTAACTAGTAGATAGATAACTTAAAATAGTAGTTTTTAGAATAGTTATAGAGAACTCTGATCCGATTACAGAATAAAGGCGGTTGTAGTCGGAACAGAGAACTCGGAAAGGTTCATGCAAAGAATAGTTAGAAGTACAGCGTGTTAAAGTTAAAGGGACATAATTTCGGGTTAGTCTACAAGGTACAGATAGATTGACCTGATTAAGTAAATTAGGACAATCTATTTGTCCATTTAGAAGCTTATGAATAAACAAAGTACCAAGCATTACTCTACGATTAAGTAAGGAGGGAAGGTTAATTAGAAGAAGTCTTTTAGAATAAGAGGGCAAGTTAACATTTCGATCCCAGTTTAAACCACGAAGAGCAAAAATTAGAAACTGTTTTTGAACAGATTCAATTTTAACTTGGTGTGATCCATATTGTGGAGACCAAACACATGATCCATACTCCAAAATGGGGCGGACCAGTGAAATAAGAAGAGTTTTGGTTGTGTAAGCATCGTCAAACTCTTTCGACCATCGCTTAACGAAACCAAGACAACTCATGGCTTTATTGACAGTGATATAAAGTACGAGTAAAACTTAATTTGTGGTCCATGAGTACACCAAAATCATTAATCTCGTTCAAACGTTCAAATGGGGTATTATTGAGATAATGTACCACTAATTGAAAAGAGGATCTATGAAATGACATGACATTACATTTTGAAACATTAAGGTTTAATAAATTAATTTCACACCAAGTTTGAAAGTTATTAAGATCGACTTGAAGCAGACGTGGAGAGCTTAAGTCTTTAAAACTAATACAAACTTTAACATCATCAGCGTACATAAGCACGCGAGAGTGAGTTACAACTGACGGAAGGTCATTAATGGCACCCCCGAGGTCACATTGATGGTCTTCGAAAGATAAGTTTTAAATAAAACTTTTTCTGTACGGTTATTAAGATATTGAGAAACCCAATTAAGCAAAAGGCTTGGAATTACAAGTTTGTTCAGCTTGAACAAAAGCAGTGTATGATTGCCAGAATCAGAAGCCTTACTGAAGTCAGTATAAATGACATCAGTTTGCAAGGCATTCCTGAATCCCTCGATCGCTAAAGAAGTAAACTCTAAAAGGTTAGTGGTTGTAGATCTACGTTTCAAAAACCCATGTTGAGAAGATGAAAGAATAGAACTACAGAAATGTTGCAGTTGAGAAGTTATAATTTTCTCAAATGCCTTAGGAATAGCGGACAATTTGGAAATACCCCTATAATTAGAAGCTACGGATTTATTACCCTTTTTATGCAAAGGAATAATAAAAGATTCTTTCCAAATGGTTGGAAAAGAGGAAGTTTCAACGGACAAAGTAAATAACTTAAGAATCGGGGAAATCAAAGTCTCAGCGCAAAACCTGAGTACACAACCAGGTATCCCATCAGGTCCTGGTGAGTACACGGGTTTCACTAAAGTAAGCGCGCTGAGAAGCGAATCTTCATCGATTACAGGATTAAAGACGCAATTAGATCTTTTCAACTGATAGGGATATGAAAAGTTAGCTCGATGATCTTTGGAGGAATAGGTCGTTTTGAAAAAATGAAAAAATGAAAAAATGAGCAAACATATCGGCAATGGCCTGATCATCGTTTGCTTTATTATTTTCAAAACATAAATAGGACGGGTGCACTGCCACCTTTCGTTTGGCGTTAACGAAGTTATAAAATTGCTTAGGATCACGGGAGAACTGAAGTTTACAACGCCTAATGTAATCCTTATAGCATAGTGTATTAAGCACTGAAAAATTCGATCGAGCAACAGCATAAAGAGAGAAATCAGACGGTCGACCCGATTTTGTGAACTTTCTATAATATCTAGACTTTACATTTTTCAAATTAGTTAACTCACGTGTAAACCATGGCGGTTTGTTAGACAACACATGGATCACACTTGGAACACAGGCATCAAAAAGTGAAAACATAGTATTATAGAAAAAACAAATGGCAGCATTCATATCATTACAGGAGTACAGATAAGACCAGTCTGTGGCAAGAATTAGCTCATTGAGCTTGAAAAAGTTAGTTTTACGAAAGCAACGGGTACGAGACGTCGAACTGGTACCAGCATTTGATAACCGAAAAGGTAGATCAATAGTCAAGTCCAAAGTTGGATGGAAACTGTCTTCGGGGACGACTAAGGGATCAATCCTCGAAACAGTACTGTTAGAAGAATCTAACATAAATATAAGATCTAGTGATCTCTCATTTTTGTTACGCACAGGATTAACTTGGGTTAGGGCTAACTCAAGGAGACCGTCAACAAAGCAATGTGAGGAAGAGGGCATCAACAAGGAAGACTCACCTGATGGAAGCCACGAAACGTCAGGTAGATTAAAATCTCCCAGAACGATAAATATGTCTGCATCCGAAAGAAGTGAAGAGACAAAGCGAATAGCTTCTAAATGGCTAGCATATACCGTCATGTCAGAACTCGGTGGAATATACGAACAAGTTAGAAATACAGAATATGATTTCAAACAAATTTTGACACTAACAAATTCAATGTCAAGAACGGCAGGTGGCAGAACTATTTCTAAAGAAAGAGATGAATTTACGGCAATCAAAACTCCACCACCATTTTTGGAGATTCGATCGCATCTATAGGTTGAAAAAATTGTTTGAAAAACAGAGGCATCAGAAATGTCTGGCTTTAACCACGTTTCTGTAAAGACCAAGATATGAAAGTCAAAAGATAGACTATCTACAAAAAGCTTAGAAAGTTTAGATTTTAGTCCTCTAACATTCTGATAGGCCAGAATAAGGGACGAAATTAGTTTTTTGACCCGCCAGCTACTGACGAGCCAGAGGTATGGAAGGATTATTTGTGTTAGGCAGACGAATCGGAGGCCGATTTTTCTTTTTCTTAGCTGTATACTCCTTTATAACTAAATGTTCCGGCCAAAAATCTTTGTGACAAATTTGGTCAAAGACATTTGTTGGGACACTGATTTTAAATGACGAGATGTCACGGGTGTATGAAAACCTTAACTTTTCCACCACTATGTTTGGCGCAACGACTTTTGCCCGGATATGGGCTATGACATCATCTGATGAAGTATTGGGGTCGAGCCGCGAAACAAAGATTTGCTTTTTTGGTGGAATGGCTACAAGAGAACTTGATGCGCCAGCCGCAACTGCAGCAATAGCATTTTCCGCTGGAACTGCTGAGGCAGATGACGCTTTGAGAGCTATTCTCATTAAAACTTTACTGGGAATATCCCTGGGAGAGGATATTTGCCCGGACACATCGGAAAATACAACCGATATCGAATCAGCCTGCGGGGCACTGTTACCAGGGTAAATATCAATCGCCCCCGGCACCTGCAGCCACCGCAGGACTCCTAAACGATATCAGCTGCTGACCATTTGGAATTTTCGGGTCGTTCGACGATGCCGGAATCGATACAAGCAGAGATGACGGCGGATCGGGAGAGAAATCCCGTGGGATAGTCTTCTTCCGCTTCGGTGATTCGTTCAATAGTTTATAACTATTTAACTGACTTTCCAGAGACGAAAACTCATCACGAAGTTTCAGAAAGCCAGCCGACAGGGACTTAAAGCCCTCTCTCGTCCGTCGCATAAATAGACGCATATCCATTTCTACGTCCCGGCACGCTTCACAACTCCATTTTAGTCCCCCACCGTTACCAATACTATCCTTTACTTTGGCTGTGTAACCCGCGCATTTGACATGCATAATGTTATCACACAGCCAGCACAAAAGATAGTCGTCTTGGACTTTTTGGGGATGAGGGCACTTTTTGGAAGAGCAGACAACCATTGTAAATTTAATTGTTTATTATTATTTTTACTGATAAGAAAAAAATAAATAATAAATGGCAAAAAATTAAAAAAGAAATTTAAAAATGAGCAATGCATACGAACCAAGAAGTAACACAAGTGTTAAAGTTTTAATTTTTAGAAGAAAAAACTGAAGAGAAATTAAGAGAGTAAGTAATAACACACAACAACAAAGACTGACACAATCGCGAGAGTAACGGTCGCGATCGCGGGCAATGTAAAAACGCGAGAGCAAGCACTACACAAACAACAACACTAATGTGTATGCGAGAGCGCGAATGCAAGAAAAGAGATCAAAAACACAAAGTCAAAGACTATGCAAGCAAAACAACAAAACTGTAAGTTTTGTTATTAAGTGAAACAATAAGTAATAATAGCTTTGAATAAATGTTTAAGAACAAGTTACAATAAGCTATTCGCGAAATAAGTAATTTCGGCACAGATTCCGCGGAAAATAATTTTTATTTGCGGGATTAAATAAAAAGGTTGGATAAAAGCGAGAGCGCAAAAAAAAACACGACCGACTTCGTTGAAGTGAAGAAAGTTTTTTCTAAAGGTATTTGTTGCTGTTTTATTAATTTAGCATGTTTCCTTATCGTTTCCCTTTTTATCTTTCTATCCTGTGTAATACATTTAATTGATCTATGTTCTCTTTGTAATGCCGTGCCACTTTTAAAATTTCTTGCCATTCAGTCATTTTTTATTAAAAGAAAAAAAAAAATTTTTTTTTTCTTAAATTTTCTCTACTGCTGTGTTTTGGTTAATGTATCGCTTTTTAATTGCGCGTCTATGCATGCTGTATACTGTAAATATAAACTGCATTATTATAATTGCCGTAAGTATCAACAATACAGAACGAATTTGACCTAAAGTGTTCTCTGGGTCCCATGGAGCTACATGAACTTCATTAACTACATTCGCGTTGGGTCTTTCTACTTAATAATATAAGTTTGTGTATATGTTTGTTTGTGTATTAGTTTTGTTTTATATATCATTTTTTGTTTTTGGTTTTTTAAATATATATTTGGTACGGGTAGTTAACTTTAGTCTTTCTTTCTTTGTAAGATTCAATTTCCAATTCATTTAAAATTTGTTTTAATTTTGTTTATAAGAATTTTCATATGAAAGATAATTAAAAAAATTTATATATTTTTTTTTTGGTTTCATTCATTGACAAAAAAAAATTTTTTTTTTTTTGTAAGGGAAATTTATATTTTTTTTTTCGAATTGCAAAATGTATTTATTATTATTTTTTTTTCTTTGATGAATAGATATTTGTGTGTTTGTGTGTTTTACATATGTGTTTATATTTGTTATTGTGGCGGCGAAATTCCCTTTTTACCACAAAGGTGCTGTATTAGCACTCTTTTTAATATTATTTAACATTTTTATTTTTCTTTGGGTTTTTTTTTTTTTTTTGCTTACTTTGGTTTTTTTTACTGCTGCTGCTGTCTTTGCTGCTTCCGCCTTTGTTGCTCTTTTGGGCGACTAGGCCTTCGGGACTCTGGTTAATTGGTCTTCTTCTCTTTGTTTCCGCAGTGCCTGTGTATTAGCACTTTTCTGGCGGGCGAGGTATTCCTCCACGGTCAATGGTCGTGGACCGCCAAGGGGGCACTCCTTTAGCGCCTTCTTTACTGCCTCCAGATGCATTACGCTCATCTGGGCAGTTCCGTTTCTGGAAAGGATTTAGGGTCTTCTCTCGTCTTCCGCGTCTTCGCTTTATTAAGCGGTGCCCTGATCCCTTATTTGGAATCTGGCAGGATAGCCATGTAATTATGGAAAGGTTCTTTATGACGCGAGTGGAACGCGGCGCCAAATAGTAGGCGACTTTGAAGTAAGGAGGCGAGCCGATAGTTTGGTTACTCGCAGTTGGATGCGATTAGGCTGACTGACCTCGTAGGGTCGAGGCCGCTTTATTTATACCGTTTCTTATGGTCTAGTTTACATGGATTGCTTATGCTACAAAATAGTTTAATAAGGCGAGTATGCTTGCCTTGCATTCTAGTGTGTGGAATAGTGTAATTTGATGACAACGCATATGCACTTGCATTGCGTGCCTTCTTAATTGGTTAAGAGATGTAGCGACCTTTGTATACACTATATGATCACTACAAAATAGATTTGAGTACACAAAACACCATTACATTCTACACAAATATTACCCCAATTATAGTAACTAAGTAATAGCAAATAACTCCCATATTGTAAACACATGTGACCCATAATTAATAAGTAAATCTCGGGTAACCCTCTCATAGCAGTTATTGGCTATCAATTCATTGAGTACCCCTGCTAGGATCAGCAATAATCAATCAGTTGCTGACCTAGCAGCTACGTAATGAAAGGTGAAGCTGAAATGACCTATCAGCCGGGCCTATATAAGTAGAGTCTAGTTCTTAGGCTAATAAGAATTCAATATCTGTAAGCAACGGGTGAGCATCGCTGTGTCTTTGGCCCCCAACTAAAATATAATTCTCAACCTTCGTGGTAAATAATAAAATATAAATCAATATACATTTACACCCTGCAATTTTTCTTGCGTTTTTGCTTAAACGATAGATTTGGCAGAAAGACGGTTTTTTTTTTGTCTGGACTGTATCATTTGCCGGTTGGAACAGCTTATGGTAGAGGAAGAACCTTTTCTTGATGTATTGTCGCCTTGACCTTGCTTCTTCTTGCCTTAGCGTTTTTGCTAAAGTTACAAGCATAGACTCTAACGCAGACTTGGAAAACTCGATGTTTTTTTCGTCGTCTGGTTTTGGATTCAACTCAATATTGGTGCTTACATATTTCCTAAATCTGAGCCAGTTTGTATTATAATTTATAAGCCCTAATGGATGCTTTATTACTTGTGGATGTACTAAAACAGTGGAAATTACTGGAGTGTGGTCTGATGACAATTCTGCTAGTGACTCTGCCGTTATCAAGTCGTGCGTAATTTCTCTAGTAATTGTGAAGTCTCTTAGGTCTGGAAGCCTGCGTGGATCTATTGGCCAGTATGTTTGATTGGTTGATGATTGTATTGTACAGCTTTTTGCCTTTGGGGTTTACCAGCGGGATCCCCAATGTGGGTGCTTGGCCATGTAGTCTCCTGCTGCAATAAATCGTACTCGGAGTGCATTGAAGAAGTCAATAAACCCTTTTTCAGAGATCGAGAAGCGTGGTGAGCAGTAAAATGGTTTGGACACTTATTGAAGTTGCTTGAAAGTATTATTTGGCAAATCCATTGTGCAGACAGTGTTTCATCCGGTTTTTGATTAGGATACCATTCAAAATTTAGGATATTTGAACGTTGATTTTATTTGTAAGGTGTGTTTCCGATAGCAGAATGATATTTCTATGATTTGAGTTCTAAAGCAGTAACAGTTCTTGTTTGTGCTTTGAAATGCCCTTTGCATTTCAGAGGCCTGTATGTGGTGTTTATTTGTCATTATCCATAAACTTTTGAATGAGCAAGTTATGGTTCCGCATATTGTAACGGTCCTTAATCGTCCTGATTTTCGGCAGAGCCGCATTTCAGGTGTCGAGTTTCGGCACAACAAATTGATATGTGCGCTGGTGAAATAATAAGATTTTTATGTTAAGTTTTAGGATGCAAGGTGTTTTTATTGATCTTTTAATTGCTTATATGGTGTTTGCAGGTAATATTGTGGTTTTGGTTGGCGGCGGCAAAGTTAAGCATCAGCTGGGATTTGTGGTATTGCGAGTACAGTATTCGGATCATCCAGTGACCAAGCGAAAATAATCTTAGCAGACGGTTCGTTGTATTGCCAGGAATACTCCTGGTCTTGCCTCTCTACCCTGACTACTGCTGATCTCCTTAAATGTTGCTAGGAATATCTCCTAGACTTCCCCCACTATGCCAGGAATACTCCTGGTCTTTCCCAATCTGTGCTACTAGTCGGCCCTGCCTGTGACAGGACAACTCCTGGTCTTCCCAACTGTGCTAGGAATAGTATTTTTAATGTTGCTAAGAATAACTCCTAGTCTTTGATTTTCTGCTAGGAATAAATCCTAGTCTTTGTTTTAATGCTAGGAATAACTCCTAGTCTTTATTTTGATGCTAGGAATAACTCCTAGTCTTTGATTTTCTGCTAGGAATAACTCCTAGTCTTTATTTTAATGCTAGGAATAACTCCTAGTCTTTATTTTGATGCTAGGAATAACTCCTAGTCTTTGGTTTTCTGCTAGAAATAACTCCTAGTCTTTATTTTGATGCTAGGAATAACTCCTAGTCTTTGTTTTACTGCTTGTGATTACCCTTCGCTTGGTCGTCGACTTTCGTCAGGACTTGAATTTGCTAATCTCGCAGCCGTTGCCTTTTCTTGTTGACTTCACTTATTGACTTCACTTGATGCTTCATTTGTTGACTTCACTTTCAGAATCTTCAGTCACCAACTAATAATAATCCCTTCTGGTCTCAGTCGTGCGAATTTATCGACATCTTGACCCAATCAGGACGCGTGGGGAACTCCTGACCCATTGCGGCTACTTTTCCATCCGTTTTCGTTTTGTCTCGAAAACTTTCCATCGCTTGTTACTTTCGATCGGCTTTCTCTGCCGCTCACCCAGCATAGCTTGCTTGTTGCTATGTACGGTTAAATTCTTTCACTTTGCGTGCGTCGCCTTCTATTTCGCTGAACTACCAGCCTCAGTTGCCAACGGCGTCTGCTTTTCGCTCTCACCATGCACCTTTTCTATAACTAGGAGTAATTTACATTTATAACGTAATTCCTAATACAATATAAGAAAATAACAAACTAAATGCATAAATAAAGGAATAAATAAAATAAATCGCTATGAAAAATATTGAATAAATACATGAATATAAAAAACATATATAAATAAAATAAAATTAAATAATAATGCCCCCGAAATACCCAAACTAACATTAACCACCATATGGCCGGAATAATATATATTTAATTCTATTATTTTTTATGTTCAAATTATACCGCCTTCAAAACTTATCTTTGCTTCAATTATTGCAGCCATTTTTCAGTGGCTGTCAAACTAGCCTCTGATTCGCCGCCGTTCACGTTTGTCATAAATCACCCACACATGCCGACTAACGCTCTCTCAGCCCTTATTCTCTCATCATAGGCCGATCTTGCATTCGCTTCGTATTATTTTTCGGCAACGCTGTTGCATTGCATTATTTGCTTACGATCATATGTTCGCTATTTGTTTACGAGCATATGATCGTTTGGTTTTGTTATTTTTCTTTTTCTCTTCGCTCTTCGACGTTTTGGTTTTCTCTCTTGTTTTTTTGTGTGAGCATTATGTTTGTTCATATGCATTCGTGTTTTATATGTTTTGCTATGCATGCGTGTCTCATGTATTTTATTTGTATGCATGCATGTCTCGTACGTTTTATCTGTATGCATGTGTGTTTTATATTTTGCACTTGTGTTGCTACCGCTTGGGTTATGTTGTCATCACATGCCATGTTGCAAGCCTTACATGTTGCTGACGCCTCTTGTGTTGCTTGCGCTCGATGTTTCTAACGTCTGATATGTTGCTAGCATGTGATATGTTGCTATCAAGTATAAGAACATGTTTGTGGGGTAAGATATATCATGTATTTGTGGGTACATTCTTCACTTCAACGAAGTCGGTCGTGTTTTTTTGCGCAATCGCTTTTATCTAATTTTTATTTAATCCCGCATATAATAAATTCTTTTTCGTGGAATCTAGTGCCGAATTAATAAATTACGCGATTTAAAAATTGTAACTTGTTCTTAAACACTCACTCAAAGCTATTATTACTTATTGCGTTATTTAATAACAAAACTCAAAGTTTTGTTGTTTTGTCTACATAGACTTTGATTTTGTGTTTTTGATCCCTTTTACTTGCATTCGCGCTCTCGCGTACAAATTAGTGTTGTTGTTTGTGTGCTGCTTGCTCTCGCGTCTTTACATTGCCCGCGATAGCGACCGTTACTCTCGCTATCGTGACAGTCTTTGTTGTTGTGTGTTGTTACTAACTCTCTTAATTTTTGCCTCTTCAGTTGTGTTTTGTGCATTTCTTGTGTTATTTCTTGGTGCGTCTAGCCCTTTTATTATATTACATTGCTCATTTTCAAATTGCCCACTCTTTTGAAATTTTTTATTATTTATTATTATTTATTATTATTTATTTTATTAAATTTACAATGGTTGTCTGCTCTTCGAGAAAGAGCCCTCATCCTCAAAAAATCCAAGATGACTATCTTTTGTGCTGGCTGTGCGATAACATTATGCATGTTAAATGCGCTGGTTACACAGCCAAAGTAAAGGATAGTATTGGTAACGGTGGGGGACTAAAATGGAGTTGTGAAGCGTGCCGGGACGTAGAAATGGATATGCGTCTATTTATGCGGCGGACGAGAGAGGGCTTTAAGTCCCTGTCGGCTGGCTTTCTGAAACTTCGTGATGAGTTTTCGTCTCTGGAAACTCAGTTAAATAGTTATAAACTATTGAACGAATCACCGAAGCGGAAGAAGACTATCCCACGGGATTTCTCTCCCGATCCGCCGTCATCTCTGCTTGTATCGATTCCGGCATCGTCGAACGACCCGAAAATTCCAAATGGTCAGCAACTGATATCGTTTAGGAGTCCTGCGGTGGCTACAGGTGCCGGGGGCGATTGATATTTACCCTGGTAACAGTGCCCCGCAGGCTGATTCGATATCGGTTGTAGTTTCCGATGTGTCCGCACGAATATCCTCTCCCAGGGATATTCCCAGTAAAGTTTTAACGAGAATAGCTCTCAAAGCGTCATCTGATTCAGTAGTTCCAGCGGAAAATGTTGTTGCTGCAGTTGCGACTGGCGCATCGAGATCTTTTGTAGCCATTCCACCAAAAAAGCAAATCTTTATTTCGCGGCTCGACCCCAATACTTCATCAGATGATGTCATAGCCCATATCCGGGCAAAAGTTGTGGCGCCAAACATAGTGGTGGAAAAGTTAAGGTTTTCATATACCCGTGACATCTCGTCATTTAAAATCATTGTCCCACCAAATGTCTTTGACCAAATTTGTCACAAAGATTTTTGGCCGGAACATTTAGTTATAAAAGAATATACTGCTAAGAAAAAGAGAAATCCGATTCGCCTGCCTAACATTCGCGGGTCAAAAGACTAATTTCGTCCCTTATTCTGGCCTATCAGAATGTTAGAGGACTAAAATCTAAACTTTCTAAGCTTTTATATCTTGGTCTTTACAGAATCGTGGTTAAAGCCTGACATTTCTGATGCCTCTGTTTTTCCCACAATATTTTCAACCTATATCCAGAAGTGGTGGTGGAGTTTTGATTGCTGTAAATTCATCTTTTCCTTTAAAAATAGTTCTGCTCGTATATTCCACCAAATTCTGATATGACGGTATATGCTAGCCATTTAGAAGCTATTCGCTTTGTCTTTTACGCGCGAATCCCAACGGGTGCACTAATTGCTCACACCTCCCGTCCAACCGCCCGAGGGGCGCAAGCCGCATAACGCACGGCTCGAGTCGCGGGGACAATTCACAAAACACTGACAAAAAGCGAAACTATAGCTAATTACGTGCTAGATAGGAAAGGATAGAAGTTTTTAGTAAAGGAATAGAGAGCTCTGAACTGATTACATGATAAAGACGATTATAATCAGAACAAAGAGGAATATAGTTTCTAGTAGGTCTACAAGGAACTGTTAGTTTTACTCGGTTCAATAGCTCGGGAGAGTCTATATCCCCATTAAGAAGCTTGTGCATAAATATGACGCCAAGCATTAATCTACGATTAGTAAGGGAAGGAAGGTCAAGTAAAAGAAGTCTACTAGAGTACGAAGGTAAGTTGATATTACGATCCCAGTTCAGACCACGAAGAGCAAAGAGAAGAAACTGTTTTTGAACTGATTCTATCCTTGCTTTATGTGCATCGTATTGGGGTGACCATATGCAGGATGCATATTCCAAAATTGGATGAACCAATGAGGTGTAAAGAACTTTGGTAGTATATGAATCGTCAAATTCCTTTGACCATCTTTTAACAAACCCAAGAACACCCATTGGCTTTTCCGACAGTAGTGCTTATATGCGACTTAAAAGTCAAATTATGGTCCATAAGTACTCCCAAGTCAATCATCTCATTAAGCCTGGTTAATGGAACGTTATTAAGAAAGTAGGTAATCAACTGAGGAGTATTTATGAAAAAAGTCACGACCTTGCATTTAGATGTGTTTAGGTTTAATAAGTTGTGTTGACACCAAAACTGAAAGTTTTGGAGGTCAGACTGCTACCGTGAGGGAGATATAATATCTCTGTAGTTGAGACAAAGCTTAACATCATCTGCGTACCTGACGACACGAGAATGAATTATAAAGGATGGAAGATCGTTAATAAAAAGGGTAAATAGCAAAGGTCCCAGATGACTACCCTGAGGCACCCCCGAAGTGACTTTAACAGAATCAAAATCCTTACTGAAATCAGTATAAACGACATCAGTTTGCCTTGCATTTCTAAATCCTTCGATCGTTAATGACGTAAATTCTAAGAGGTTAGTGGTTGTAGATCTACGTTTCACAAAACCATGCTGAGATGGTGAAATAATAGATCTACAAAAATGTTGCAATTGAGAAGTGATTAACTTTTCAAATGCTTTAGGAATAGCGGACAATTTAGAAATACCCCTATAATTGGATGCTTCGGACTTTTTACCATTTTTATGAAGAGGAATTATATAAGATTCCTTCCATATAGACGGGAAATGACAAGATTTTACGGACAACAAAAAAAGTTTTTGAAGTGGCTTACATATAGCCTCAGAACAAAATCTGAGTACACAACCAGGTATTCCATCAGGACCAGGTGTGTACACAGGTTTTACTAAATAAAGCACGCTAAGAAGCGAACTTTCATCGATCGAAGGACTACAAATACAATTAGACCTTTTTATCTGATAAGGGTACGACAGATTCGCTCGGTATTCCGTTGAGGAATATGTCTTTGTGAAGAAATCAGCGAACAAATCAGCAATCGCTTGATCAGAGTCCGCTATATTATTTTCAAACGATAACATTGATGGGTGGACAACCATCTTACGTTTAGAATTCACAAAGCTATAAAACTGTTTAGGATCACGGAAAAACTCAAGCTTACAACGCTTGAGGTAATTATTATAGCAGTGCTTGTTAAGCAACATAAAATTGGAGCGAGCAACTGCGTAAAGAGCAAAGTTTGAAGAGCGCCCCGACTTCTTGTATATTTTATAATATCTGGAATTGACATTTTTCACGAGAAAACCAGGGAGGTCGGTGTGACGACACTGGAGTCCTCAGTGGGACACAAACCTTAAAAAGCGAACCAAGAGTATCATAAAACAATGACATAGCAAGATCCATGTCTGAGCAACTGTAAAAGGATGACCAGTCAGTTGTCAGAATGAGCTCATTCAGTTTAACAAAGTTAGTCTTGCGAAAATTACGAGATTTAATCACAGGACTGACACCAGCAATCGGTGCACGAAACGACAGATCTACAGATAAATCCAGAGTAGGATGAAAATTGTCTTCGGGCAAGACTAGAGGGTCGGTTCTAGTTACTGCACAGTTGGTGGAATCCAACACAAATATCAGATCTAAGGATCTGCCTATGTTATTTCGCACAGGGTTTATTTGAGCTATTGATAACTCAAAAAGGCCATCAACGAAGCAGTGAGATTTAGAAGGAAGCAACAAAGTAGATTCATCAGATTGAGACCATACTATTTCTGGTAAATTAAAGTCACCAAAGACGATTAAGATATCTCTATCAGAAAGCAATGAAGAAATATATTGAATAGAATCTAAATGTTTTGCGTACACCGCCATGTCGGATTGTGGCGGGATGTAAGAACAAGTAATGTAGACAGAGAAAGACTTGAATCTGACCTTAACACTAACAAACTCAATCTCCAGAATGTCCGGTGAATGAATTTGGTCAGAAGTTAAGGCCGAGTCAACAGCAATCAGAACTCCTCCGCCTACACGAGAAGTCCGATCACATCTAAAAATTGAAAATTTTGCGGAAAGAACAGATGCATCGTTAATATCGGGTTTTAACCATGTCTCAGTAAACACTAAAATTTTAAATTCAAATGCTAGACTATCTAGATAGAGTCTAGGAAGCTTAGATTTAAGTCCTCTCACGTTCTGATAGGCCAGATGAAGGGACGAGATTAGTTTTTTGGAACACCAGCCGATGCTGATATTCCGGAAGATGAAGAGTTAGATGGGATAGAAAGCCTAACCGGATCTCGAGTTTTCTTTTTGGCCGTGTATTCTTTTACTAAAATGTGATCCGGCCAAAACTGCTATGACACAATACTGTCAAACAGTTCAACTGGGACACTTATTTTAAAGGAGGATATCTCCCTCGAATATTTAAATTTAAAATTTTCCACCGCTATTTTAGCTTTATAGTGATGAGCTTGAATTTTTGTCTTAATAAAAGCTAAGACATCATCCGACGAATGTTCGGGACCAAGCCTTGAAACAAATATATGTTTCTTAGGTGGAACTCCAGTTAAAGGCTTATAAGAACCAGGCCGCAAATCAACCGCGGCGTCAGCGACCGCGATTGAATCCGCCTGCGTGTCCGGTATTGCACCTCCAACTGGACTACTATCGGCAATATCAACAGTTATTGATAATTGCCCGGACTTTTCGGAAACTACAGCTTTATTCGTCTGCAAAGAGAGACCATTTTCTGGAGAAACGGAGATAGCCTCTTCCTTGCGACCACCTTGAGAAATGGGGGTGGTAAACGAAATAAGCTGCGGATGATTTGTCACAGTGAGCAGTGAAGGAGATTATGGAACTACGGCCGAGACGGGATTGGGCATAGGCAAATGCAAGGACAGATTGCGCATACTAGATTTCTTACGCTTTGGAGACTCATTTAACAGCTTATAGCTGCTAAATTCGCTCTCCACAGCATTGAACTCATCGCAGAGTTTACGAAAACCAGATGACAATTTCTTCAATCTATCCCTGGTTTGCCTCATAAACAACCCTCATTTCGATCTCAACCTCTCGGCATGAGTCACAACCCCATTTGAGCCCCCCTTTTTGCCCTTACTTTGGCCGTGTAGCCAGCACATTTAACGTGCATGACATTGTCACACAGCCAACAGAAAAGAAACGCGTTATGGGGTGAAGGGGGATTCAAACACTTTTTGCTTGAGCAGACACACATTTTTAAATTTAATTATAACTCAAAAATTTTATAAAAAAATTAAATATCGAAAAGGCCAAAGAAAAAACTCTTTCAGATTTATTAAGCAAATTCGACACTGGGGTCAAACTCGCAGAGAAAATTAGTGCAAGAACTAAGAGAACTAAGCACTACACAAATACACGTATCACTTGTACGCGAGACAGATAGATGCGAGCGCGAATAAAAGAAATTAGAAAAAAGAGAGGTGGAGAGCCAACAACACTGCACATGCAACAACAATGCGTTGGCGAGAGCGCGAGAGCGGTATTAAAGCGGCAAAAGGTACAAACGTAAGAGCAAAGAAATAACAAAAACAACAAAACTGCTGTAAAAAATTTTGTTGTTTTTTCAAATATTAAGTTCAATGCTTTGATTTTGCTTTTGTAAAGTTGATATAAACAAAAAGCGCAATGACAAAAGTTTAAATGACAGAATAATGTCAATATTTATTGCTAAATTATTAGCAGAATTTTTAGGCAGGCGCGGTGAATTTAAAACCGAAATAAAAGAAATTATGCAGGAGCACAGAAAAACACGTCTATCCACGATGAAGAAAGCAGTATTTTTTTGTCTCTTCACTTCTTTCGGATGCAGACATATTTATCTTTCTGGCAGATTTTTAATCTACCTGATGTTTCATGGCTTCATCAGGTGAGTCTTCCTTGTTGATGCCCTCCTCCTCATATTGCTTTGTTGACGGTCTCCTTGAGTTATCCTTAACCCAAGTTAATCTAGTGCTTAATAAAAATGAGAGATTACTAGATTTAATATTTATTTTAGACTAGTGTCCCGGCAGACTTCGTACTGCCTCAATCGATAAATAAAAGACCTTATCTTTGTATAAATTAATTTTAAAACAAACAAAGCAAATCCCTTTTTATTAAATGCATTCTAAGCCTATCTTCTTACATATCAATACGATTTTCTTGATATTTGTATATCACGTGAGGTAGCTCTTCGCACATTTGATTGACTGTGACCGCTTAGGTCAGGTCGTCTTCTCCTCGGCATCGTAAATTGTAATTAATCAAAGTGAGAAAATTTCCCGCTCATTTAGCAGTAAAGTGTCACTATCACAAAAAAGAGCATACTACTTGAAATGTCACTATCACAAAGGATCACCAAAGTAATTAAAAATATTTTAATTATTTAATTTTCAAATAATTGGTATAATTGTTTAACAAAATCAAAAAAAAACAAAAAAGAAGAAGAAACACATCATAAAAGCTTTCACACCACCGTCTTCGCCGGGAATTGAACCACCACCAAACATCGAGCCATCGCGCGACCGACCTCTACATACTACGCCACCGTGCTTACTTAACTTACTTAAGCTAGTTCGACATATATAGCAAACGCATGACATCTCGCTCTTTCAATTTCGTTCTGTGCAAGAACACAACTCAAATATTTCTGTCTCTCTCACACAAAATGCTGTTTTGAGGATTTTCCCGGCAATAATTCGAATTTTTCTCACCTTTTAAACCTTCCCTGGACTTCCACAATTAATTCAAAACCAAAATTAGCCGAATCGGTTCAGCTGTTCCTGAGTTCTAGCGAGACAAACAAACAGCAATAGATTTTTATATATATAGATTCATCTAACTGTACTGTTTCGAGGATTGATCCTTAAGTCGTCCCTGAAGACAGTTTCCATCCAATTTTAGACTTAACCATTGATCTACCTTTTCGGTTACCAACTGCTGGTACCAGTTCGACGTCTCGTACCCGTTGCTTTCGTAAAACTAACTTTTTCAAACTCAGAATTAGCTCAATTCTTGCTACAGACTGGTCTTATCTGTACTCCTGTAATGATATGAATGCTGCCATATGTTTTTTTTATATTACTATCTTTTCGCTTTTTGATGCTTGTGTTCCACGTGTGAGCCATGTATTGTCCAACAAGTCGCCATGGTTTACACGTGATTTAACTAATTTAAAAAAAAAAATGTGAAGTCTAGATATTATAAAAAGTTCACAAAATCGGGTTGACCGTCTAATTTCTCTCTTTATGCTGTTGCTCGATCGAATTTTTCAGTGCTTAATACACTATGTTATAAGGATTACATTAGGAGTTGTAAACTTCAGTGCTCCCGTGATCCCAAGCGATTTTATATCTTCGTTAACGCCAAACGCAAGGTGGCAGTGCACTTTGTCCGTTGAAACTTCCTCTTTCCCAACCAGTTGGAAAGAATTTTTTATTATTCCTTTGCATAAAAAGGGTAATAAATCCGTAGCTCCAAATGATGTCATTTATACTGACTTCAGTAAGGCTTTTGATTCTGTCATTCATACACTGCTTTTGTTCAAGCTGAACGAACTTGGCCTTCCAAGACTTTTGCTTAATTGAATTTCACATGATCTAAATAACCGTAAACAAAAAGTTTTATTTAAAACTTATCTTTCGAAGACCATCAATGTAACCTCGGGAGAGCCACACGGTAGCCATCTAGGACCACTGCTTTTTACGCTTTTCATTAATGATCTTCCGTCAGTTGTAACTCACTCTCGCGTGCTTATGTAGGCTGACGGTGTTAAACTTAAGTTTCCACATCTGCTTCAAGTCGATTATTAATAACTTTCACACTTGGTGTGAAATTAACTTATTAAACTTAAACATAGATCCTCTTTGCAATTAGAGTTGTATTATCTCAATAATACCCCACTTGAACGTTTGAACGATATTAATGATTTGGGTGTACTCATGGACCACAAATTAAATTTTACTCGTCATATTAATACAACTGTGGTACTTTTATTGACGTTCTAATTATTTATATGTTTGTTTGAGGATACTGTTAAATGGTTTTGGGTGGACGATGGCAGAAATTGGCATCAGTGGCTGGTACTGATGTCCAATATTTAGAAAACCGGGTGACCAAGCGAAAATACTTGCTAGCAGATGATTTCTTTTGAATTGCCAGGAATACTCCTGGTCTTGCCTCTCTATCCTGATTACCGCTATTCTCCTGAAAAGTTGCTAGGAATATCTCCTAGTCTTCTCCCACTATGCCAGGAATACTCCTGGTCTTCCCTAATCTGTGCTAGGAACACTCGTAGTCGACTCTGCCTGTGCCAGGACTACTCCTGGTCTTCCTAACTGTACTAAGAATAACTCCTAGTCTTTGTTTTACTGCTAGGAATAACTCCTAGTCCTTGATTTACTGCTAGGAATAACTCCTAGTCCTTGATTTACTGCTAAGAATAACTCCTACTCTTTGATTTAATGCTAGGAATAGCTCCTAGTCGTTGATTCACTGCTTGAGATTACCCTACGCTTGATTGCAGATTTTCCCCAGGACTTGAATTTGCAAATCTTGTAGCCGTTGCCTTACCTTGCTGACTTCACTTGGTACTTCACTTGTTGACTCAGCTTTCACAATCTTCACTCACGAACTAATTGCGCTTCTGGTCTCAGCCGTGCCTATTTACAGGCATCTTGATCCAATCAGGATCAATCCAATCACCACTTTTACCAACCATGCATCTCTCTTTTCTATAACTAAGAGTAATTTACATTTATAACATAATTCCTAACATAATATAAGAAAATAACAAACTAAATGCATATATTAATGAATAAATAAATAAATTAAAAAAAAAAAATATATATAAATAAATAAAATTTAATAATAATGCCCCCGAAATACCCAAACTAACATTAACCCCCATATGGCCGCAATAATATATATTTAATTTGATTATATTTTATATTCAAACTATACCACCTTTAAACTTCTCTTTGCTTAAATTATTGTAGCCATTTTTCAGTGGCTGTCAAACTGGCCTCTCTAAGCGGCGCTCTCACATTCGTCGTAAATAACTCACACATGCCGACTAACACTCTCTCGGCCCTTTTTCTCTCATCATAGGCCGATCTTGCATTCGCGTCGCCTCCCCTCCCTCTCGGCCCTACACATTGGCTTAGCGACGCGAGCCGAATCTCTGCTCTCTAAGCGTAGCTTTTAATTATGTTAGTGTGTGGGTGTGAGTAGATATCATTTCGGCAATGCATAAGCATTGCCGCCCGCCCGCTTCAGCCTACAAGCTGTTCCGAATTCTCTTGCCTATGTGTGCGTGAGAACTCTTTTGCTTTAATTTTGTATTATTTTTCGGCAATGCTTATGCATTGCCGCCCGCCCGCGTTAGCCTACAAGCTAATCTGAATCGCCACGCATATGTGTGCGTGAGAATTCTATTGTTTTCTCGTTGTGTTGTTTTCGGCAATGCTTATGCATTGTCGACCGCCTGCGTCAGCCAAGCCAATTGCATGTACATTCCTCATCGTCTGACGTCATCGTGACAAAAGTCCGATGACTTCTTTTGTACTGCCGTTGTATTATTTGTTTACGATCATATGTTCGATATTTGTTTACGAGCATGTGATCGTTTGACTTAGTTGCTATTATTTTTTTCTTTTCGCTCTTTGGCTTTGGCGACGTTTTGGTTTTCTCTCTCGTTTTTTTTTTTTGTGTGAGCATTATGTTTGTTCATATGCATGCGCGTTTTATATGTTTTGCTTGTATGCATGCGTTTCATGTATTTTGTTTGTTTGCATGCATGCACGTTTTATCTGTATGCATGTGTGTTTTATATTTTGCACTTGTGTTGCTAGCGCTTGGCATATGTTGTCATCATATGCCATGTTGCTAGCCTTACATGTTGCTGACGCCTCTTGTATTGCTTGCGCTCGATGTTGCCTACGTCCGATATGTTACTCACATGTGATATGTTGCTATCACGTCTATGCATATATTTGTGGGGTAAGCAATATCATGTGTTTGTGGGTAAGAAATATCATGTATTTGTGGGTAAGATATATCATGTATGTAAATATATTTGTGGGGTAAGATATATTACATATATGTATATTTCCTTAATGCAACTTTGTATGAACGTCATGAAACTCGTCACATTTTGATAGAACGAGATCAATAACGTTTCGATTCCGTTGGATTCCTAGCCGCGTACGGATGCACTTGGGGCCGCATCAGATAAAACAGAAGCAAGACTTACCGTTGTAGTGAGCTGTGAATTTCCGTTGCGCAGCACTCATGTAAATGTTACTACAGTGGTAGTTGCTTTTGATGACATTACAGCTCTAATTACGCACACCTCCAATCCAACTGACCGAGGGGCGCAAGCCACATAACGTACTGCTTAAGTCACGGGAAGATTCCACAAAAATAGACAAACATGCGAAAACGATGGTAAGGATCAAAGGTCTTAGTAAAAAGTAAAAGAGTGCTCTGAACTGATTACATGGTAGAGAGGATTATAATCAATACAAAGAACTCGCAGAGGTTCATGCAATAATGTAATTAGTAGTACAGCGTGAAAGAGAAATGTGCTCTCGTAGAACAATTCTCTTCTTAAATCCTTTTCTCGACCACCATCATCATGGCATCATCCGAGCCAGCGGAGAAGTAAAACCCTCCAGCTCTCTGCGGTATGACGAACGTCATCCTGTTCGTATGCCGTATGATATTAAATTTGCTCGACTCCTTACTGACTTCACCCATCGCATAACGTTGCATGGGGGGAATCAGCTCATGAACCATATCAAGTTTTGCAAGGTTTGTATAGAAAGCGTCTCCAAACGCAGCTCATGGGAGATTTACCCTAGGAGCGTTTTTCCTTTTCCAGGACATTCACTTACACGGGAGTAGATTATGCCGGCCGGTTCGAAATAAAAAAGTACACATGACGAGACTGTCTCATTACTAACGGGTATGTGTGTGTTTGTGTATTTACACAAAGGCTATCCAATTCCTGGCCGCGTTGGCGCGGTTTATAGGTCGCAGGGGATGCCCGCAACGAACTTATTCCGATAACGGCAAAACGTTTGTTGGTGCCAAGAAACTTATCTCTAAGGAGTTTCTAGAGTCAGCGACATCCGCAGCCTCGAGTCGGTACCGCCACCATAAGCTGGACTAGCATTTCATTCCGCCCGGTGCGCCCGATTCAACTTCGAGAAGTTGTAAACGCTGTTGATCAAGGTCGAGGCTTGCCTAAACTCAAGGCCACTGGCTCCTTTATCGGACGATCCCACAGAGCTGCTCTCATAATTTCATAATCGGAGCGCCTCTCCTATTAGCTCCTGAATTGGAAATCTCTCAGCTCGCCGAGTCCATCCACAGCAGATGGCGGCGCCTTAAGGGCCTGGAAGGAGGAGTACCTTAAGGAGATGCACAAGAGGCACAAATGGCAACGACCCATGAGGGATCTCCAAATCAACGACATGGTTGTCGTTAAGGAGGACAATTTGCCATCTAACGAGTGGCGGCTCGGTGGAATCCAGGCGGTTCCTCCTGGAGCCGACGAGCGCGTTCGCGTGGAAGATCTGCTGAATACGCGAGGCCCTATCCGAAGGCCCGACACAAAACTATTGTTGCTACCCTCCTGTAGCGAATAATTACTTTCTCACATTTGCAGTCCCTTCAAATTATTCTCATTCTAAGGCTAGTCCAGAATTGTTTCCTTTCTAGCCCTTCTCCAGTTCAACTCCATTTTTTGAGGCAATGGCACTACGTCCACGGCAATGCCGCAAACCCTCTGACGATATACGCTCCTGTGAGGTCAACACCTTTCGATGTCGGGTGTGCCGAGAAGTCCACCCTTTGAAGAGCAGAAAGAGGTTCCTCAAGCTGGCAGCGGAGAAGCTGCTCCGGACCGTCCTAACATACAAACATTGTTTGAACTGCCTGGCCCACCAGCATTCGGGGAAATCCAACGGTTTTCCAGCGGTTCGCGGACCTGAGGTTGGCGGATGAGATGTTCGACGCCCCGGCCTCATTATTCGTCGTGTTGGACGGTGTCGTCTACTCCCGAGTAGCAAGGGCAGATAGCCGAGCGAGTCGGAACGGATTCCCCGTGGCCCAGCGCACCATTTTCATGTGGACACTAGCTGGTAGGTGCCCACACCCTTGAAGGATCATCTGCAATCATTATATTGCAAGGGGGCCGGTATGTCTACGTCACAGCCGACGTTGAGAGAGAGAGAGAGTGAGACGGGAGAGGTGAGTTGATGAGCTTTCACCTCGGCTCCGATAGTTGTAAGAAAAGCCGGTAATGTTAAGTTGAAGTTTTTATTCTATTGAAAAGTTCAAAGTGAAGACGCCCACTTACTGTGTGAAGTGAAGAATTTCTGGAACTTGCCTTTTTTCTGAGGATTCACATTCGAGGGACAGAAAACCACCCCACTGCAACACATAGTTGTACTACAAATATGAGATGGTAGGTTAAGTAAAATAAGTCTACTAGAGTACGACGGCAAATTGACATTACGATCCCAGTTCAGACCACGGAGAGCAAAGAAAAGGAACTGTTTTTGAATTGATCCTATTCTTGCTTGATTGCATCAGGACCAGGTGTGTACACAGGTTTCACTTAATTACGCACGCTAAGAAGCGAACTTTCATCGATCGAAGGACTACAAATACAATTAGACCTTTTTATCCGATAAGGATACGAACGATTCGCAAAAAGTCCGAAGAACGTTCCGACTTCTTGTATTTTTTATAATATATAGCTCAAAACCAGGGAGGCCGGTGAGACGACACTGGAGTCCTCAGTAGGACACAAAGAGGTAGCAAGATCCATGTCTGAGCAACTGTATAAGGATGACCAATCAGTTCTCAAAATGAGCTCATTTAGTTTAATGAAGTTAGTCTTGCGAAAATTACGAGATTTAATCGCAGGACTGATACCAACAATCGGTGCACGAAACGACAGATCAACAGATAAATCCAAAGAAGGATGAAAATTGTCTTCAGGCAAGACTAGAGGGACGGTTGTAGTTACTGCACAGTTGGTGGAATCCAACACAAATATCAGATCTAATTTTGCAAAGGGTTTATTTGAGCTAATTATAATGATAATTATCATTATAATGATTCAAAGGGTTGAGACCTTGCTATTTTTGGTAAATTAAAGTCACCAAAGACGATTAAGATATCTCTATCAGAAAGCAATGAAGAAATATATCGAATAGAATCTAAATGTTTTGCGTACACCGCCAAGTCGGATTGTGGCGGGATGTAAAAACAAGTAATGTAGACAGAGAAAGACTTGAATCTGACCTTCTGATCACATCTTAAAATTGAAAATTTTGCGGAAAGAACAGATTCATCGTTAATATCTGGTTTTAACCATGTCTCAGTAAACACTACAAGTTTCCATTCAAATGCTAGATAGAGTCTAGGAAGCTTAGATTTAAGTCCTCTCACATTCTGATAGGCCAGGTGAAGAGACAAGATTAGTTTTTTGGAACACCAGCAGATGCTGAGGCTCCGGAGTAGGAAATATTAGGGGGGATAGTAAGCCTAACTGGACCTCGAGATTTCTTTTTGGCCGTATATTCTTTTACTAGAATGTGATCCGGCCAAAAACTGTTACTACAAATGCAGTTAAACATTTCAACGGGAACACTGATTTTAAAGAAAGATATCACCCTTGAATAATTAAATTTAAATTTTTCCACCGCTATTTTGGAGACTTGAACTTTTATGTAATGTAACTTAAGACGTCATCCGAAGAATGTTCGGGATCAAGCCTTGAAACAAATATGTGTTTCTTTGGTGGTACGCAAGTGAGAGGCCTAAGTATTTGTGTACCTCTAACTGGACAACTATTGGCAATATCAATATTATTTGGTATAGATGACAGTTTCTTAAAATTGTCCCTGGTCTGCCTCATAAATACCCTTATTTCTATTTCCACTGCTCGGCATGCGCCACATTCCCATTTGAGGCCACCTCTTTGCTCCAAACTATCCCTCACTTTGGCCGTGTATCCAGCGCATTTAACGTGCATGACATTGACACACAGCCAGCAAGTGAGAAACACATTACGGGGCGCAGGGGGTTCAAACACTTTTTGCTAGAACAGACGGCCATTATCAATTAAACAAAAAAACTCAGTCAGTCTTATTAAGTTACATAATTCGACACTGGGGTCAAACTTGCAGAGAAAATTGGTGCAAAATCTAAGAGAATTAAGCACTATACGAATACACGTATCACTTGTACGAAAAAGAAAAGAGGAGAGCGGGAGAGTCAACAGCACTGCACATGCAACAACAATGCGTTGGCGAGAGCGCGAGACCGGTTTCAAAGCGGTAAAAAGTACAAACGCAAGAGCAAAGATTAACAAAAAGAACAACACTACTGTAAAGAGTTTTGCTGTTATTTCAAATAACAAGTTGAATGCTTTGGTTTTGCGTTTGTTTATTTAAACAATTAAAAAGCGCAAAATTAACAATTTAAATAACAAAATGTTGTGAATATTATTACTAATTTATAAGCTGAATTTTTAGGCAGGCGCGATGAGTTTAAAACCGAAAATAAAGGAAATTATGCAACAGAAAAACACGTCAATCCACGATAAAGAATAAGATGAAAAAGGTTCGCGGCGTCATTTCCACTACTGTTGCTGCATTTCCTTGTATTTGCATCTTTTTTATTGTCGGAACAAACACAGTCGTGTTGAGTTTGTCCGCAGCCATCGCAAACAGAGCGAAAGCTGCAGAACGACTTTGCGTGGCCAAACTCCACATAGTGCATTGTAGAAGGTGTGTCCTACGATGAGGTTTCTCAACAGTGACCATATATCTATACATCTCTATATATATATATCTATATATCTATATATCTATATATCTATATATCTATATATCTATATATCTATATATCTATATATCTATATATCTATATATCTATATATCTATATATCTATATATCTATATATCTATATATCTATATATCTATATATCTATATATCTATATATCTATATATCTATATATCTATATATCTATATATCTATATATCTATATATCTATATATCTATATATCTATATATCTATATATCTATATATCTATATATCTATATATCTATATATCTATATATCTATATATCTATATATCTATATATCTATATATCTATATATCTATATATCTATATATCTATATATCTATATATCTATATATCTATATATCTATATATCTATATATCTATATATCTATATATCTATATATCTATATATCTATATATCTATATATCTATATATCTATATATCTATATATCTATATATCTATATATCTATATATCTATATATCTATATATCTATATATCTATATATCTATATATCTATATATCTATATATCTATATATCTATATATCTATATATCTATATATCTATATATCTATATATCTATATATCTATATATCTATATATCTATATATTTATATATCTATATATCTATATATCTATATATTTATATATATCTATATATTTATATATCTATATATCTATATATCTATATATCTATATATCTATATATCTATATATCTATATATCTATATATCTATATATCTATATATCTATATATCTATATATCTATATATCTATATATCTATATATCTATATATCTATATATCTATATATCTATATATCTATATATCTATATATCTATATATCTATATATCTATATATCTATATATCTATATATCTATATATCTATATATCTATATATCTATATATTTATATATATCTATATATTTATATATCTATATATCTATATATCTATATATTTATATATATCTATATATCTATATATCTATATATCTATATATCTATATATCTATATATCTATATATCTATATATCTATATATCTATATATCTATATATCTATATATCTATATATCTATATATCTATATATCTATATATCTATATATCTATATATCTATATATCTATATATCTATATATCTATATATCTATATATCTATATATCTATATATCTATATATCTATATATCTATATATCTATATATCTATATATCTATATATCTATATATCTATATATCTATATATCTATATATCTATATATCTATATATCTATATATCTATATATCTATATATCTATATATCTATATATCTATATATCTATATATCTATATATCTATATATCTATATATCTATATATCTATATATCTATATATCTATATATCTATATATCTATATATCTATATATCTATATATCTATATATCTATATATCTATATATCTATATATCTATATATCTAAGTTAAGGTCCCACACTCTACAAGTGGCCCCAACATTCCGCCACGCGCCTTCCCCCACCCCTGTGACCACTTGGTCACCGTCTTGAGCTGCAACAATCCAATAATCTGCGGGATGCAGATCTTGAAGGAGGGAGGAGTTAACACCCCTTACTGCCCTAGTAGGCTATTAACCCACAAAAGCACACTATGGAATTGTATATAATTATTTACACAAGTTTCTCCTATAATTCCCAACTGGTTTTAGCTAAACACTGCTGACATTCCCTATGGAGGGAAGCAGAAGTCAATTCATTCGAATACCAGAAACAAGTTAAGTCCAAGAGAATAAGGTACAATTGTGAACTAACTGTAAGCATAGTGTTAAGTTAAATAAAACCTAATGTGAAAACTCTCAAGAGTGCAACCCGACCTTAACTGGCGCCCGAGCAGGGACCGTCTCGAAACCAATCGCGAGTGTTAACGAACCAGTCATGATAAGTGCAAAAAAAAAAAAAAAGAAGGAAAAAATCCAAAAATTTAAAAGGGAAAAAATGTAAATAAAAGGTAAAAGATAAAAACCCTCAAGCAGCCGTGTGTCCAAAGAATGACAAAGTGCAGTTAAAAAATGCAATTAAAGGCGAGCAGTGAAAATTGAATGACCTCGAAAATTCTAGTGGACGGCTGCCGCCTGACAAGCGTTCAGTCCGGGGTTCAAACCCCCGTCGGGTAATTTTCATTCTAGCTCGACCCCGTTTTTCGGTACACACGGTATGCTCAAGGGGCACGCGACTGGTTCGGCATAAGTGAAAGGTGTTCGAGGCGGTTGCTTACAGAAAAAAAAAAAAAACGCAAAATAAAAAATTATTATTAACAAAAATCTAAATTGTGGATACTTGCGTATCCAAACCACTGCAGCAACTAAAAGCTGAAAGTGGCAAATTATTTAAAATTTTTACGAAAAAATAGAAAAAAGCAATATTAGTTTTAAGAAAATGTTCGTCACGGCGCGTGTGTATTGGCCGCTAGCTATGTCTTTCACCGAAAGTGTCCTCCCCAGCGGGGATGTGGAGCATACTCCTACCTAAGTAGGTCCTAAACTGGGCTAAAAGGGATAAATGGAGCCTCCCACAACTGACAAAGAGGGACATAGGAACAGGCAGCTCACGCGTAAGAAGACGAAGAGAGAAGAAAATGTCTCAGAAAAATCGAGATGAAGAGAAATCTTTCAAATTAAATATTAAAACAAAATTGCAAAAATAAAAAAAATTAATTAAAGAATTAAAAAGAAAAAATCTGTATGAAAAGTGTAGTTGCGAGAGTCTAGGCCACCGACTGTGTCTTCCGCCGACGGTACTCTCCACAGCGAGAGTGTGGAGCTACTCCCACCCCAGTAGGCTCGAGCCAAAAGGGATAATGGGAGCCTCCCTTAACCGGCATAGGGGGGCATGGCAAAAGGCGGCTCGCGTATACTCACTTCCTATGCAAAATGTTTTCTTATTTTGTGACAAAAGTTAGTAAAAGAAACACTTGCTCAAAAAGAAAAAAAAAACACTCTAAATAGCATAGAATTAAGAAGTTCAAAATTTATATAAAACTAATTCACTTTTATTTCATCCTCAGCGCGCAGATATAGAGAAACCCTTAACAAAAACCAACAGCAAACAACTATCCACAACACCTTTCATTTTTAAAGAAAAAAACCCACAATTCATCAATTCATTCATCAATTCATCATCATCATCACAGATATAGAGGAACCTACAACAATAACCAACAACAAACGACTATCCACAACACCAAAAAACACAATTCATCAACACGGGTGAGTGAAGAGTGCCCTTAATTTAATTTAACCTTTAAAAAAAGGAAATAGATAAACTTAATTCTATTCAAAATTCTAAGAAAAATATTGCGCATATCGACTTTACTACTTATCAAATTACTGAAAATTTTTAATAAAAACTTAACTAAAATAAAATTGAAGAGAAAAAAAAAAAAAAGAAAATTAATTAACAAAATTATGTAATTTAATTGAAAATTATTTAGATAATTGAGTCAAAGCCGAAAAAAAACCAAACAAAAAAACAAAGAAAAAAAAACAAACAAAAAAAAACAAAGTAAAAAAAAAAAAAAAAACAAAAAATCTAAAGTATCATCTTGACACAAATTTTATTTTTTTTTTTTTTTTTTTTTTTTTTGCGGGACTCCGTTACTCAACAAAAGTCTAGGTACACAAAGTTAAAAACAAAAAGGGGAGAATAAATCAGGAGAATTAACAAACTATGGAAGCTATGAAGGAATCGTTGACTGCCCTGGTAGCTCAGGTGGCAACATTGACCGAGGAATTGAGAAAGCAGAAGGAAAAAGTTATGATTCTTGAAGTTAACAACGCAGAACCACTGGCTGAGGTTGTCGGGCCCCTAACGCGGCCAGCGACAGAGGACGACCTCAGGCAGGTAGCGACTCTGCCCGACTGCGCGAGGGACATGAAAGCCTTCTCAGGGGAAGCCGGGTGCTACCAGTCTTGGATACGCAAGGCCGAGATGATAGTAACCGACTACGAAATAGTCAGAAATAAGCCTATTTATAGAGCAATTATTTTACACTTGAGGTCAAAGATAGAGGGCGAGGCCGATGAGATCTTGGTGTCTAGTGGCACGCCAAACGACAATTGGGACGCCATCAAAAGGGAACTCTCGGCCCATTACGAGGATAAGAAAGACGTAGGATTGTTGGAGGATGAGTTAAGTTCGTTAGTGCAGGGAAATAGTAGCCTGGAAGCATATTACGCGAAAATAAGCAAACAACTTTCGCTAATTGTAGGGAAGTTAAGGAATGAACAGCAAGAGGAGGCTATCATGCACGCCATGATTAATGCAAGCAGAGAAAGGGCACAACGCGCCTTCATTAGAGGGCTATCTCCGGAGATGTCTAAACTAGTAACGGTTAACCGCCCAAAGACATTGGCTGAGGCATACGCTATAGCAAGTGAGTTAGATAGTTTCGGCCCCTCAAGAAAAAACACATTCCAGAACCCCAATTTTGGGCTCCAATACCCTTATCATCAATCACGTCCGACCTTTAGACCATCATTCTCTCGACAACAATTCTCGAACACCTCCTACTCGAGACCTATCGCCCCCGGGGGGTATTACAACCAAAGAACCGCAGCCCCTTACCGCGGCCCAAAGGCCTCAGAAATCCCGCGAAACAATATACCGGGTGACAGACCAGCGATAAAAATGGAGCCACATGGTTCTGGACAGTCTCGTACTCGCTTCCCTTATGTGGGAAACGATGGAAGCATCAAAAGATCACACCCTGATTCTCACAACCCCTTCCGCAAATCCCAACGGTTATTCCACATAGGTGGGCCACACACCACCCAGGACACAGCCGGGGTCTACCCGACTTCTCCTAATGACGACGGTGGTCGTGACGAAAACTTAAGCAGGAGAGATATTGTAGGCCAATCTTACAACTCCGTTACTTCATTGAATGGACCCACAGGAGAGGACGCGCCCATAATTTGTGACGAGGTGAATTTTATGACCGACGCCTCTCAAGTGTACCGTACATAGGGTACCTTGGGAGAGATGGGGCGACGCTACAGTTTTTAATAGATACTGGAGCGAACAAAAATTTTGTCTGTCCGAGGCTCGGAAAGGGAGCCACTCAATTATCAAACCCGTTCTTGGTACAGTCTGCGGGCGGCCCCATCTCTATAACCCATTCTCTCGAAGGTGCCTTCTTTGCCCCATTAGGCAACAACACCCCCCTTACTTTTTATGTGCTTCCGAAATTAGTAACCTTCGATGGAATCATCGGGGACGATACCCTAAAGCATCTCGGAGCAAAGATCGACAGGAAAAATGATACCCTTACCATACACCCGGGCATTGTCGTACCCCTACAGAACCGCCCATCCAATCAAGCTAACATCCTTCTTGAGGGGGAGCACCCCGAGTCCACCAGAACCACCTTGGAGGCGCTTGTTGAAGAATTTAGTACAATATTTGAACCTCTCTCCCCAACTAAAGCCATTGATACCGGAGTTAAAGCCACGATTCGCACCCAAACGGATGTACCAGTTTTTACTAAATTTTACCCCTACCCCTTCCATATGAGAGATGAGATAGAAAGACAAGTGGGAGACCTTCTGCGAGACGGTATAATACGACCTTCCGAAAGCCCATATAACTCCCCAGTTTGGGTAGTACCAAAAAAGCCGAAACCCAATGGGGAAAAGCAGTTTCGTATGGTCATTGATTACAAGAGACTGAACGCAGTTACTATTTCAGACAGGTACCCGATACCTGACATTACGGCTACACTTGCCAGCTTAGGTCAGGCAAAATACTTCACTACATTAGATTTAACTTCGGGATTTCATCAGATTCGCATGGATCCGATGGACATTCCAAAGACCGCCTTCTCTACTTCCAATGGCAAATACGAGTTTTTGAGGTTACCCTTTGGGCTGAAAAATGCCCCCGCTATTTTTCAGAGAATGATTGACGATGTTTTGAGAGACTTCATTGGAAGGATTTGCTACGTATATATTGACGACATAATTGTCTTTAGCTCGACTTATGCCGAGCACTGGAGCTTAAGGTCAGTATTTAATAGGCTTCGAGAAGCCTCATTACAAGTCAACCTTGAGAAAACACACTTTTTGCAAACAAGTGTGCACTTCCTAGGTTATGTGGTGACAGCCGATGGCATCAAAACAGATCAAGCTAAAGTTGAGGCGGTGTTAAAAATACCACCCCCCACGACTTTAAAGCAACTAAAATCTTTCCTGGGCATGACTTCTTATTACAGGAAGTTCATAAAAGACTATGCAAAAATCGCCAAACCTCTAACAAATTTCACTAGGGGAGAAAATGCGCGAATCAGGGCGTCCAAATCGAAAGAAATTCCGGTCGAACTCGACCAACCAGCTCTCCAAGCATTTCAGGATCTTAAAACGCTCCTGTCCTCGTCAGAGGTATTAGCCTTCCCGGACTTTTCAAAGCCCTTTCATCTCACTACCGACGCTTCCAACGTCGCAGTGGGTGCAGTACTGTCGCAAAACATTGCGGGTACAGAACGCCCGATTTCGTACATTTCAAGATCCCTCGTTAAGACCGAGGAAAATTACGCGACTATTGAGAAGGAAATGCTGGCGATAGTTTGGGCCCTCGACAATTTAAGAGCTTATTTGTATGGGGCGGCCTCAGTTAAAATTTACACTGACCACCAACCGCTCACCTACGCCATGAGCAGCAGGAACTTCAATGCAAAACTAAAGCGTTGGAAGGCAAGAATCGAAGAGTACAACCACGAACTCATTTACAAACCAGGGACCACGAACGTGGTCGCTGATGCCCTCTCGCGGATCCCCGCCCCAACCATAACAATTGACCATGATCAGGCGAATTTACTCGTTTCACATAACTCCGACATCGACTCTTTAGCCACCATGCATAGTGCTGCACAAGACGCCTCGGATCTTATTCCACATGTAGAAGTTCCGCTAAATGTGTATAGAAATCAAATTGTTTTCGACCCAAACGCTACAACCTACGCATGCGAGAACCCGCACACCGGCTTTACGCGCCATATCCTTCCTCTAAGGTCTTTCGACATCTCCGAAATAACAGATTTACTAAAGCAATACCTCAACCCATCCTTGATAAATGGAATAAAAATCCCAGAATCTCACCTTCAGCTTCTTCAAACGAGCTACTTGGACTCTTTTACGAGTTTTAAAATAAGAATCTCACAAAGGTTAGTAAAAGATTTAATTAATGAGGACGAAATTTGTGGGGTAATCGACAATGCTCACCGCAGGGCTCATAGAAACCCCAAAGAAGTTAGGCTCCAAGTGCTAGAACAGTTCTATTTCCCAAAAATGTCTCATAAAATTAAAACTCTGGTACACGCCTGCCAGGTATGCAAATTGTACAAATATGATAGGCACCCTAACAAACCCCCACTACAGCCTACCCCCTTACCGTCTTACCCGTGCGAAATTTTACACATAGACATTTTCAGTCTGGAGAAACATCGATTCTTGAGTTGCATAGACAAATTTTCTAAGTTCGCTAAACTATTCCTTCTAGATTCTAAATCAGCTCTACAGCTGCGTGAAAAGTTAGTAGAAGTCCTCCACTACTTCACTGTTCCTAGGGTTTTGGTCATGGACAACGAGCCAGGGCTACTTTGCCCTACTGTCCTTAATTATTTGGGCTCCTTGGATATAGAACTATATCATACTCCAACACAGAGAAGTGAGGCGAACGGGCAAGTAGAGAGGTTTCATTCTACGTTCCTAGAAATCTACAGGTGCCTCAAGAGCGAGTTCCCGGCTTTGAAAGTCATCGAACTCGTTCACATGGCGGTGGATAGATATAATACTACCATTCACTCTATCATTAGGAGAAAGCCTGTTGATATTTTTCTAGACAGGACGTCTAGAATTAATTATCAGGGATTGACAGAGTTTAAACGGGAAACCCTAGAGGACGTTAGGGGATTAATCCAGCACAGCCAGGAACGCACTCTCGAAAGGCAGAATAAGAGCAGAAAGATTGAGCGGTATAAAAAGGGGGAAGAAGTCTTTATTAAAAACAAACAAATTAAGACTAAGGACAAGAAACTGTTCGATAGGGAAGAAATAGCCGAGGACAAAAGAGTAACGGTCCGCACAAAGTCGGGAAAACTTTTCCACAAAGCGCACATAAAATCTAAACCTAACCCAACTTAGAAATTTTTTCAAGATACGAAAATATAGAAAATTAAGAGAGAAATAATACATAACTAGTTTAAGTAAGATTGGCACTCTTCACAACCCCCTAGCCTTAAGAACCCTATACCTTTATAAAATCTCTTTGGCGTCAAAACAAAAAGGGATTGGAATGGAGGGTCAACGGAATATTTAAACTCGCGCATATCATCAATCTTCAGAACTTCCAACCTCTGATTGACGCTGTTGCCGACGACGCTGCCTCGCTGGCCGACCGGAGAACGTCTCTGCTAGCCCAGCATTAATTAAATGCGACAAGGGAAGAAATCCGGCATGGAAGTGGCTAGCTGGATCCCCGGATGCGGCAGGTTGGAATGCCGTTTTTAGGGAGAAACGCTTCAGAGATTAAACTCCCTCATTGGGGAAATAAACTCTTTAGACGGCGACGTCCATGCGGCCACCTCGATCCCACACCGGGCCGTTATTATTTTTGAACAAACACATGAAATTACAAGAGCCTGCCAACTGGCGAGAGAGGGAAGCCTGAACACTAATTTACTGGACCACCAGGAGGTGGACAATATTCTATAAAAAAAAAAATGAAAAAAGAAAAAAAAAAAAAAAAAAAAAAAAAAAAAAAGAAGAAAAAAAAAAGGGAAAAAAAAGAAAAAAACTCATCCTGGACTATAACACTGTGGTTATAGCGAGGAAACCGACCTTCATTGGTTGAAAGACTCTGAACGCATACCGCGTTAGCTGAATGGGGACAATGCACAATGCGGTTACTTGAGAAGTAACCAGGAGACCATCACCTTGGCAGATGAAGGCACTATAATCCTAAAAAACTAAACTAAAAAACGACATCTGGTTGGCTCACTTATCGTCCACTTGGGAACGAGACGATAACCGTTAAAGGGCGAACCTACACAAGCTGGTCAATGTCACATTTTATGAATATCAAAACAACTCTAAGGAATGTCAAAAGGCCTACAACTCACTGTGGTCGGTGAAGCTATCATCATCTGGCACGCTTCTATTACTTTACCTGGGATGGAGAAAAATAACCACACCAAGGGGCCTACCGGCTCTCACTAGCTTGTTCCATCAACACCCCACGAGCAACCGGCGACTGTTGCAACCCTCTGATCTGCGGGACGCAGATCTCGGAAAAGGGGAGGAGTTAAGGTCCCACACTCTACAAGTGGCCCCAACATTCCGCCACGCGCCTTCACCCACCCCTGTGACCACTTGGTCACCGTCTTGAGCTGCAACAATCCAATAATCTGCGGGATGCAGATCTTGAAGGAGGGAGGAGTTAACACCCCTTACTGCCCTAGTAGGCTATTAACCCACAAAAGCACACTATGGAATTGTATATAATTATTTACACAAGTTTCTCCTATAATTCCCAACTGGTTTTAGCTAAACACTGCTGACATTCCCTATGGAGGGAAGCAGAAGTCAATTCATTCGAATACCAGAAACAAGTTAAGTCCAAGAGAATAAGGTACAATTGTGAACTAACTGTAAGCATAGTGTTAAGTTAAATAAAACCTAATGTGAAAACTCTCAAGAGTGGAACCCGACCTTAACTTCTATATATCTATATATCTATATATCTATATATCTATATATCTATATATCTATATATCTATATATCTATATATCTATATATCTATATATCTATATATCTATATATCTATATATCTATATATCTATATATCTATATATCTATATATCTATACATCTATATATCTATATATCTATATATCTATATATCTATATATCTATATATCTATATATCTATATATCTATATATCTATATATCTATATATATATATATATATCTATATACCTATATGTCTATATATCCATATATCTAAATATATACTAGCTAACCCGGCGAACTCCTTTTCGCCACCAGATGGCTTCGTTTTTTATACCCTTGCAGAGGGTATTATAAAATTGGTCAGATGTTTGTTACGTATAGAAATATACGTTTCCGACCCCATAAAGTATATATATTCTTCATCAGCATCAACAGTCGAGTCGATTGAGACATGTCCGTCTGTTCGCGTGTCCGTCTGTCTGTTTGTTCGCAGCTTTTCGAACTTAAATTTTAAGCTACGTAGTTGAAACTTGGTAGTTAGCTTTGTTAAAGGTGTAGGTAGACAAAGTATGAAAATCGGTCGGATCGAATTACTATATGATATATCCAATATCGGAAGAATAGGGTTTCAATTAAAAATTTTTTATTTATCTTTTGGAATATAAATCTAATTTGTACCAGAACACTACCCACCAAGTTTGACTCAAATCGGATAATTATTACGGATAATTATTAAGGTTACAAATCAATAATCATATTTGATAGAAATTAAATTTATTTTAATGCTCACGCACACACACACATATGCAAAAATTCGTTACCACGCGGTGTGTGAGAGAGACAGAAATATTTTAGTTCTGTTCTTACACAGAACGATATTCAAAGAGCGAGATGCAATGGGTTTGCTATATATGTCGAATTAGCTTACGTTAGCAAAGTAAGAACGGTGGCGTAGTATGTAGTGATCGGTGGCACGATGGGCTCGGTGTTTGATGGTTCGATGCTCGGTAAAGAAGTGGAAATTTTTAGATGTGTTTTTTCTTCTTTTTTGTTTCTTTTTGATTTTTTTAAACATTTATATCAACTATTTTACTGCAAGGGTATGCAAACTTCCGCAGAGCCGAAGTTAGCTTCTTTGATATTTTTTTATAACTGAATAATACTAAGCCGAAGCATTATCTTTTCTCGCAAATTATCTGTTTTATTAAAGTGCTCTTTGGTAAACCACATTTTATGTGTGTACACGCAACGTATAACTGCTCTTGTGAAAAACAATGATTTTCTAAATTTATCCCGTAAACATTAAGCGATTGGCGTTGCTACTTGTTAATTGTCAGTGCTAACGCAAGGCGAACCGAATATTGCAATCGTTGGAAGTCAAACGGAAGATCAGTCGGAATCATTGGTATTCAAGGAATACATAAATTTTCATCAGCATTCTAGCCGTTGCCTAAGTCAAATTCGGTATAAGTCTTTTCATTGCAAGTAGAGTACCGTTGCAATGTCGCAGTGGATTCAAATTACGCATTATCATAATAACTGAACCAACTTTGAGTTGCAAGTTATGTAATGGAAATCCTGATTTGTACGTCACCAAATCGCCATCAGTGCGTGTACATCATTATTCAATGCTTCATAAATTTCTCGTTGACTTAACCAAGCAAAAATCTCACAAATGTTTGGGAAAACATAATTGAGAATCTAAAAACCGGTTCACGATTTTGTTTTTACTTTATTTCACAAAGGTTATGCCTTGAGGCAAATATTTAATTCATCTGCAGTCGTTTCACGGAGAATTTATGGCAAAATCTGCCTAAAATCGCCTGCCAACAATATCAAAGATGATTTCGCCGAAGATCCTTCAGTAAAGTTAAGTGCTTCAAATGATTTCTTATGTGCCATTGTGCCCTCATCCCAAATAATGACCTAGCATTGCATCAACAATTTTCCTATTGCACTTTGTCGGAAAATATTGCATGTTGGAGTATCAATTGTGTTGAAATTGAGTGGCAACATAAGCACAGAATATGCAGTACGCCGCAATTCCACATGTAGCTAACGCCAAAGATGTGTCACATCTTGATCGAATAGTGAAATGACAAATGTTTTCCCTGTTCAGTGACTGGATCAGGAATTTCAGCTGATATGATGGCATCCACTTCATTTGAATGTAATTTGTTCAGCAACCAAATTAGGATATGAGCATGCAGTAGTTCGCGCTTCTGCCATTCCGCCGATTACAAATAATAACGTCTGTCACCAAAAACTTGATACTTAGTAAACACATCCATCATAACCTTGAGTTTTTTGCTGAAATACTCTGAAGATTATGTCATGGCGATCTAGCGGTTTTTGGCCCAAGTCCAACTCACATTCAATGACTAATTTACACAGTTCTATTTCTCACCTTAAGGAGAAATGACTGTTGTTAAATTTGAATAAAAATTTGCACAATACGAGTGACTGATTTAATAGTTTTCAATTAAACTGCTAGGAACCTATTAACTTTAACCTCAATTTCAAAGTTAACCTCAATTTAAAAAATTTCACAGCATGCTATATATCAGAGATGATGCTGTATGTGAAAAATGATTTTCCCGGTTTTCCGGGGTCTTACCGGTACTAGACTAATGGTTCAGACAATTTTCCAAACATTGGCGTTAATGCGTATTAATCGCGTGATTAACACGCTCAACCTGTCCATTAGCCTGAGGGGCGGCAGTGGCTACTTTGATGTGATCAATATGTCTGCTCTCAAGGAAATTGGCAAACTCAAATGTCGTAAAACACGTACCTCTATCGGATATATTTCTTCGGGGACGGCTCTAGTACTCAAAGTACTTCTTCAAGGCTGCATTCAATTTTTTAGTTCTATTAGAGTTTGCAGGATACAACTTAACAAACTTTGTAAAGGCGTCAATGACAACTAACAGGTGCTTTCTCTTCGAATTTATTCTCGGCAACAGACCTAGGTGATCTACATGGATAGTTTCAAACGGGATCGCGCTTTTTGGAATACTATGCAAGGTTCTAGTCCTTCCGCCGGAATGTAAAATACACGGCAAGCAATCTTTTATAAACGACTTAACTTTATTCTTCATTTGGAAAAACCGGTACTTTTCCTTCAAATGATTCACACACTTATCGGCAGCTAGATGACCTAATTTCTCATGGTATCTCCTAATTGATTCGAACTGCATAATTAATTCGAAATGCATTCGGGTCGGGGCGTACAAACATAATCTACCACTCGCATTTCTTTTATAAACAACACCATCAACTAACTTGAAACTATCGGCACGGCCTTTCTCAAGTTTATCTCCCAATTCACATAGGATCTCCAATCTGTTCGGTCTGAAGCAACAAAACAACATCATGCGGAGTTGCTCCAACTACTCCAACTATGTTTACCAAATTAATCAAATATCACGATATATTTTTCCCACCAACTACACACGGTTTCCTGAAACCTCTGTCAACTGATTCTAAAGGGTCACAAGGGCTTGAAATAACATTGTTCACAAGATTCACACGGTTCGCAAGGTTCACACGGTTCGCACGGTTTGTAAGGTTCACACGGTGCATAAGGTTTACACGGTTCGCAAGGTTCACACGGTTCTCTATTATTGTTTTATAACAAATCGCACGGGTCATAACTATCTTCTGCTATTTCTTGTAATAATTCTGTTTGTTAACGCGTCTTAACGCGTCTACATGCGTCATACTTGATCCAGGTCTGTGAACGACTAAATAATTAAAATTCTCCATTTTTAACGACCAACGCGCAATATGGGGGTTTATCGATTTCTTACTTAAAGTCTGAACTAACGAATTACAATCGGTAACTTTTATAAAAGGGTTATACTCCAGATATACACGGAATCGACGTAGTGTGTAAATTATAACTACAGTCTCTACTTCAAAACTATGATAACGAGATTCGGCGGCCGTTGCCTTTCTGGAATAATAGAAAACGGGATACAACTTGCCATCCTTTTGTCTTTGCATAAATGCAGCACAGAAACTTTTAGAGCTTGCGTCCGTGTGCAACTCGGTTTCATAATCGGGATAATATATAGATAATACCGGTGGACTAAATAGGGCGGATCTTAAGGTTCAAAATGTATCTCCCGGAATTTTACCCATGTTAGTTAATTATTTTACTATTAGGGGATCTGGATACTCTTAAAAAACTTTTAAATGTCTATTATTTGGTAAAATTCCCTGATTACTAACATTATATCCCAAAAAATCGATATGCTATTGCTAAAAGGTACTTTTTTTAAATTAACTTCAAGGTTATACTCTATCAAATGATCTAATAACTTTGCTAACAATGAATGATGAGTCGCCAGAATAATGTCGTCCATATATACTACAAGTTCACGATTTCTAACCGTATCACTTAGTACACCCGATATAAATCTTTGGAACACCGCAGGGCTGTTCTTAAGACTGAAAGCATCCTCAAATATTCAAACTGTCCATCTGGGGTGACAAATGCAGTATATTTAATTGACTCTTCATTCATACCTACATGGTGAAAGCCACTTTTTAAATCTAGCACGGAAAACACGGTCGCTTCCAAATATTCTAAGCAATCTTCAATCAGGGGCACGGAGCATACGGAGAGTTTTTAAGCTCAATTACGTTGTTCGCTAATAACTCGTTAACAGATTCAGTTAGAATGCCTCTCTCGTAGTATGATGATCTTCTAGGACTGCTATGAAATGGGGTCATATCGGTCAATCGTATACTCGTCATAGCTTTCGGTGGGCCGTAATTAACTAAAAAGCTGTCAATATAATGATCATTAACTAAGACCAAAATCGCCACCTATGTTAACACTGTCTACATCTAAAAGCGCTGTACATGCAGTTTGTAATTCCATCAGCCACTCTCGAAACGGGGATGCAATCATGTTTACATCAAATTCACTAAAATTGCTATGCAAATCAGTAATAATGTCTTTAAGGGTCTTATACATAGGGAGCTTAGTTAACAGGGATGCACAGAAAGATTTATAAGACAAAGCTGCAATGCCATTAATTGATCTAGTATTCCGTTGACAGGAATAACAAAAAATTCGATTTCATAATAGTTGTTGAAAAGGAACAAAAGATTTGACTTTTCCATTGGTCAAGATTGGATTTCCGCTAAGCCCTTTTAGTGAACTTATCAAAGCTCTGCCAGCGAAACTCACTGGGCTTCCGGTGTCTAAAAATGCAAAAATGTCATTAACATCGGTGCATCCCTCTCTACTAGGTATGCTTAAACTTACTAATTGAATAAACGACTTATCATCAATATCCTCCGGTTCTTCACAGGTGCTCATGACTGCTGTCTGGGCACGCTTCGGACACTTCCAGTATTTGTGGCCAACCTGAAAACAATTGAGGCAACCTCCTTCCGGCCTCTTGGATTGTGAGCATTGACTACCCATCAATCATTTCAGGTCCACACGGTGTCTTTGGTTCGGTGTACAGAAGACAACTCGTCAGCTTCGCTTGCTCTAGAGTTTTCATTACCGTCAAAATATAAATGCTAATACCTCTGGCTGGTCTACAGGGGGCTGCAGCAACATCAACAAGCTGTCTGACAAGCTCATTAGCAGCCACCGTAGCGCTAAGGTTTTCGGGTACTTCCATAGATCCAGCAATCTCTTTATCTATTTGCGTCATCACCTATTTTGCCAATGCACACAGTAAATGGACGCTTCTGTGTCAATTGGCACTTCTTGCGTCAAGCAACTGAATCAAGCCAGATTTCTTTAACTTTACAATTTGACTGTATTCCATGAAACGAACTTCTTTTGGGGCAAACCCCACAACTGATTTGTAATCCTATGTATTTTTATTTATACATATATGGGTTGGTTTTCTTAAGATTAGATTAAATTTTTGAAACATGCGTCTTCTCGTCGCGTGCCAAAATTCAAGTGTGCCCAACTCTCAATTAATCGTTTAACTTTGGCAACTGGGCACACTTTTAGCGGGGAATTTAAATAATACACGGGTTTTACAACATAATTTGTATATATTAATAAAAAACCCTCAAAGTAATTCCTTGTAAAAAATGTATTTTTTTTCTAAACACACATAAGTGTGTTATCAGTACCAATTCATGAAAAACATACTGATTGTGTGGAGCTTGATTGAATGATTGAAGCTTGAATTTTATAAAAAAATTGTTCTTTTACAAACACAGTCTATCCCGATTATTAATTTGTTGAATTCGCGCCCGCTAATATCAAAACGCAAACATGGCCAACTGATATGTTTTCAAGGGTATTAAATTTAAAGAACTCAAATACTTTTTTATTTAATTTCACATGAAACATGAACATTCATTTTACACAAATTATAAAGATCGGTGAACAACTCACTTAGTCTTTTTTCAAAGAATGAGTAAAAGACATTCAGACAACGAGGAAAAAAATCAACAGCTGTTTGAGTACTGTGCCAACAATGTAATTTTGTGTCCAGGAATAGGCAATGTTGCGTAGATGCGATGTTGGTAATGGCAGTTTTTAATTTGAACATCGACGGTAACATTCCCCCCTTCGTGAATAACTCCCGGTTGTTCACCTACTAGAAAACCGACATCCAAATCATTAGCGGTAACGACTTCGGTGATGCGGCCTCTCAACCACAAATTTCTTAGAAGGTTGTCGTCCACGATTATGACAATATCGCCAATGGCTATTAATGGATGCTTAGAAAACCATTTGCTGCGTCTTGTCAAAGTCGTCGTGTACTCTTTCCCCCTTTTCCAAAATTTATCGGCAAGCAGTTGCGTTTGATGCCATCGTAGCCTTAGGTCGGTAGTTTCTTCTGCCATTAGTTTGTAACCACTCGCTGAACCCAGAAGCAGGTGATTTGGCGTGAGAGTTTCGTCGTCTGCTGAATCTAAAGAAACAAAGGTTGGTGGCCTGGAATTAATTATAAATTCGGCTTCCATTAGGGCATTTCGGAGGGTTTCATCATTAAAATTTTTTTTTGGTTAGGTAGATTTTAAAACAGTTTTTACGGATCGAAACAAACGTTCCCATGCGCCTCCCATATGAGGTGCGGCAGGTGGATTGAAACGCCTCTTGATAGCTTCAAAGTAGACTGTGATTTTGTCAAAATCGATTTTTATGAGCTCCTCATTCACGGATTTTTCGGTGGCTTTAAAGTTTTTACCATTGTCGGAGAAAATTTCCCTTGGAGTCCCACAAAGTGCCATGAAGTTTCTTAGACATATTATGCACGAGCTGACGTTAAGCTTACGTGCCATTTCTAAATGAACGGCTCTCACTGTAAGTCAAGTGAAGAGAGCACCCCAGCGCTTTTCTTTGCGTCTTCCGATGTTGACCAATATGACACCGAAATAGTCTATTTCTGTGTATGTAAAGGGTCGTTCGAAGCTGGCCAGTATTGCGATAGGAATTGTTGCCATTTGTGGCGGTTGGGGTTGTGCCATAGAATTTTTGCATTTTTGACAGGCATTTCGAACTGTTTTATATAACACTCGTAGCCGTGGTAAGTAAAATGAGCTTCTGATTGAGTTGACAGTGTATTCGTGCATTATGTGATGATTTTTCTCGTGATCGTCCTTTACGATTAAAAAGGTGACTTTGCTACTTTTGGGAAGTATTATGGGGTCTCATCCAGCATTTAGACTATGCACCCTGCCTTTTACACGTATGATGCTATTAGAATCCAAATACACGTTCAAGCTTATTAACGAGCTTGATCTGTCTACATTAGAGTACCTCTTAAGTGCGCTGATATCGGCTGTATAAGAAAATCGGGTCCTTTGATCCACCTTACCTCGTCGGGCTAGTTAAAAAAATTTTGTGGCGTAATCGGCAACGTTCTCCTTAGTACTTATCCAGCACCATTGTTTAGGACTGGTCTTATCAATTATTTCTCCCACTCGATGCATGACGAAAGATTGAAATTTTCGGGGATCCTTGTTCAGCCATTGCAATACTGTTTTAGAATCGTACCAATAAGTGCATATATTGACTTTTAAGCCTCGACTGCTGGGAATCCGCTGGGTTAGTCCTACTCCCATAACAGCAGCTAGGAGTTCCATTCGTGGTATTGAACTCAACTATGCGAAGATAGGTTACGGCAGCGAAGGCGTGTTCGCTTGCATCTACGAATGTAGGAATATCATCCTTTGTTGCGACGGGTAAGAGAGCAGAGTAGAAGCGAGGGAATTTCAAATCTTCTGCTCGAAGTAGAACAACAACGAAGTTAGAACACCATTGTTGCCAAAGCGTGAGTAGCGATTCCGGTAATTCTTCATCCCATCCTATTACAGCGCGCCAAATCCTTTGTAGTAACATTTTAATGCCGACCGTGTGACATGACAGCAAAACCAAGGGATCGAATATAGACATCAGTACTTGCAACACTTCTCTTTTTGTCGGGCATACTTCTTCATTAAATACATCCCTTTTTAGTCTTGAGAATTTAAAAATGAACTTAAAAACGTCACTCTTAGCGGCGGCGTCCCAGACCAATCTAATTTTATTCGGCTTATTGGGATTCAGCACAATTAAAATGGGAAGATACCAAACACGATCAGTTATATCGGTAATTTCTTTGGATTTAAGCTCAGTTGCATATCCTTTTAACAACAGATTGTAAATTTGGTTTTGTATTTTGTCAAATAGTCGATCAATTGCAGTGGTATAGCTTTGTGGCAAAGCGGCGTCTCTATCTTTCCAAAGCAGTCCAACTTCGTAATGGCCATTAACCTTCTTGCAGGTGTCTTAGAATCTTTCTCTTATGCGCTTTGCTTTAACGTCGTTTTCAGAGTATAGCTCCCTCGGTGCAATTGGGTCCAAGTTAAAGCTTTCTCTTATTACGTTGTCAATTTTATTCCAATTACATACGCAATGAGGCATGCTAATATATTTCTTTGAATTTGTTGTTCCTTAATTGCTCCACACCAGTATGCACTTGGACGCAATGGGCTGGTTCCAACCTTCTTCGCGGATCTTTCGTGGTACGGCTAAAGACCAGTTCTTAGCGCCAATAAGAACCATTGGAGTAGAGTTGTAGTACGACTTTATTGGGTGTCCGTATTGGTATGAGTATCGCTTACACAATTCTTGGATATCAACTGTTTGCTTTGGTAATGCCAGCTTTTTAACTAAATGAATGTTGTTAAGCCACAATTTCTTGATGCCATCTATTTCAGAAATTTATATATCAGCTCTAACGGAGTCATCTTCGGTTCTGGTAGTTTCGCTAGTCCATTGTAGACAAAGTGGTTCGGGTGTGGTAGGCAAATTAAGGATTCTTAATATGTATTCGTCAATAAGTGTGACAGGCGACCCTTCATCTAAAAACGCGAAAGTATTGAGAGTTGCCTCATTTCCATATAGTGTGACAGGTAAACTTCTGAAGAATTGTACATGGTTTCCGTTTTCTTTATGGTGAGCACTAACGACTTCGGTTTTGAGTGTACCTTTATAAAGAAGTGGATGATGTTTAGATTTACAGTTTTCGACACCGCAATCGCACTTTCTTCGGTGACTTTTAAGACATCTGTAGCAAGTTCTGGCATCATTTATTATTTTTTGCCTGTTGTCTACGGGCAGAAGCTGAAATTTTTCACATTCAGCTGCTAGGTGCTCTGTAGAGTTGCACATTACACAGGACACATTAGGTTTAGCTCTTTGCTGGTGGTCACCGGCACGTTGTGGTTTGTCCTTAGAATATGCCTGAATAGTTTGGGAGTGAGTGTTAACGCTGCTGGACTTTGGTTGTGTCGGCATTACTGTTGATGCAGCCTCAGCCAGTTGTTATGGCCAATCGTTGAATGATCTTATGACCGGAATGGAGTCGCTGCGTGGATGTATAGCCCAGCTTAACTTTTGCTGTCCTCTGCATTTCCGTTAAAGATTGAAAGATCTGGAGATAAAACTTGACGTTTGAACTTGAAGTCTGCGGTTGTTCGGCTGGCTTATTAAGATGGGCTGTTCCGGAGTTTAATGGTATTTTGTGGTGTGCACGCTAGCGATGGTCTTTGTCCTGAACTAGTTTATGCAATGTTATCTGCTAGTTCTTTACAGTAGTCGCAAGTCCATTCCTTCGTAGCAACTAAGCTGGTAACTTCAACACACGAAAAGTGATATCAGACGTTGCAATTGTCGCATTGCACCCAATTTTGGATACCACTGTCATGTCTTATCTTTTTGCAAGCGCCACATTCAGTGTCATCCCGTTCGGTAGGCATAATGATAAATGTGTTTGTTTGGCCTCCGTTTATTAAAGTTATTAGTTCCGATTTTTGAAAACGTGTTTACACAAATTCACTAGCGTTTTGCGAAATATACTACATGAAGTTTTTATACCCTGTACCCATAGGGTAAAAGGGTATATTAAAGTCGCTAAAATGTATGTAACAGGCAGAAGGAAGCGTTTCCGACCCCATAAAGTATATATATTCTTGATCAGCATCAACAGCCGAGTCGATTGAGACATGTCCGTCTGTCCGTCTGTCCGTCCGTCTGTCCGTCCGTCTGTCCGTCCGTCTGTCCGTCCGTCTGTCCGTATGAGACACTCGATCTCAGAGACTATAAGAGCTAGAGCTACCAAAGGTCAAGTTTGTTTTAAATTTTAGCCACGCCCACTTCCGCCCCCGCAATTGAAAAAACGATAACTAGGGCTGGTACACCTTGGTATTATATTGGTACACCTAATTATATACCCAAACTGGACCAGCTGACCAAATTTTGTTGAAATCGGACAATAAACATCGGAGATATGGCTATATCCGTTTTGTACTGAAATGCCAAGGCGGCGGATAAGGAAGAGCGAGATAGCATGCGTTCGCTGCTGCTGCATGTGAAAGGGAATTTTGTTTTGAATTGATTGCGATTTTGAGGTTGTTCGATCATTTGCCTAGTGACCACGCAGATCAAGAGAGTTTAAAATTTTTGCCACGCCCACTTCCGCCCCCGCAATTCAGAAAAAATTAGAGCAGTTTTTAAAGAATCAGATTCTTATTTGGCACACCTAACAATGTGGCTAATATGCATCATCTGACCAATTTCAGCCGAAATCGGACAATAAATATTGGAGACATACGTTAATGCGTTTTGTACTGAAGCGCTTAGGGCGACATTGGCTGGTAAGAGTGAGCGAGATAGCATGCGTTCACTGTTGCGGCATGTTAAGGAAATTTTTTTATGAAACTTCATTTAATATAATAACTAGTTGGTACAGGGTATACACAATGTCGGCAGGGACGACTTGCTTGCTTCATTTATGTCGCGCATACAAGTTATTAACCAGAATTATTTCAACATATGTCCGCCACGAGCAGAAGTTATTAACCCGAATATTCCAACACATTTCCGCCACGAGCAGACCCATCATTTGCTGACACCTCAAGTCTGCATCCGCCACGAGCAGAACTCTTTCTGCCTACATTGCAATACGCCGACGCCGCTGCTTCTGCTCTGCCTCAAACCCACAGTTAGCTAGGGATAAATTTAAGTTTGTAAAATCAGTCTAAAAAACCACCTAAGTAAATAAACAGCCTTTGGCTTATTTTAAAATTTGAAATAAATAACTCTATATTTTAATTGGCGCCCGAGCAGGGACCAACGGCTACGAGAGAACAAAACGAATTCTAAGTACGCGATCAATCAATATAGCAAAACGCCTATACGATTTGATTTTCCGTTGGTCAAATAAACCATTTTTCGTCGAGTACGCAAGTTAAGTAATCAATCGAAATAGCAAAACGACTATAAGATTAGATTTTCCGACGGGTTTAAATAAAAAGTTTTAAGTGCAAAGTGCGAACAAAAAGTTTTTACAAAAGGTGTCATCAAAACCGAAAGACTCCCATAAAATTTTGTGGTCGGTTTTGATCAAAAAAGGGAGTTTCTAAATAGAAACAAAATAACTAAAATCCCAAAAAAGTGGAGTGCACATCCTGTCTGGTCCGTCCGCAGGATATCCCAACAAGAAAGTACGAGTCGCAGGATCCTGAGTAGAAGGCAAAAGGGATGACATCCGGACCGTCGGTGGGAGCAGCCGCAACAATATTAATGTAAGCTAGTTATAATATAAATAAACTACCCAACTTTTAAAAAAATATTTACTCGAAACAATTCGAAACAAACAAAAGAAAATTAGAATAATAAATAAAATCATTTTAATTAAAATTACAAACAAAAATATATTTGAAAAATTTTTACATTCAACCAAAAAAAAAAAAAAAAACATAAAATATAAAACTTGAACATAAACAATTTTTACATTCCTTCAGAATAATATTTCATAAATTTTAAGAATTTACAATTAAAAACTTGTTCATAATCAATTCTAACATTTCATTAAAATCATATTTTCAAATTTACAAAATATCTTTGCGTAACAGGAAAATTTATTACAAATTAAATAATTAACAAATCTTTTCCCAATAAAATTTTTTACTAATCGAATATGGCTAATGAAAACAATCTTCTTAGGCCTCCTGTCCTTCAACAGGCTCAGGCTCAGAATAATATAGTGAATCGCGATGACATGATAGCTCTTATCTCTGGGGTAGTTACCCAAGCTACTAACGAACAGGTACCCAATTCATTAAGGCAACTAAACAATCCGCACCAAAATTTTCTAAATGTCCCAGATCAGGCAATAGACCCTCAACACCGAGCTAATTTAACAGATATGGACAAAGTACCAGACGTAGTTAGGTGCCTTCGAGAATTTTCAGGCGATCCCTCACAATTTAATTCATGGAAGAAGGGAGTAGAAAGGGTATTAGAAAATTATTTGATTCTTTGAAAGGTACCCCGAAGTACTTTGGTATACTTCACACAATACGCAATAAAATAACTGGTAACGCGGATACCGCCTTAGAATCTTATAATGTTCCACTAGATTGGAACGCGATTTCAAGGTGTCTTACTCTCCACTATGCCGACAAACGCGATTTAACTACTTTGGAATATCAAATGACAGCCATTGTCCAAGGTAGCAATCAATCTGTTGAAGAATTCCACGGAATGGTCTACAAACATTTGTCATTAATTTTAAACAAAGTAGGGTGCATGGAATTACCACGCGATTCAGAACAACTTTTGACTACCCTTTACCGAGACAAAGCCTTAGACACATTCATTCGGGGACTTAGAGGAGAACTCCCACGGCTTCTGGGTATGAAGGAACCAACCGATCTACCACACGCTTTACACTTGTGCCTTAAGATAGAAAACCAGACTTATAGGTCCATTCATGCAATTAATAAATCCCAATCAAATAATTTCCGACCAGTGCAAAAACCGATTCCAATGCCAAGGACACACATGACTCCTACTAGTTCAGGTTACAGTCAACCACCACCAGTGTTGCCAAGGTCACATCATTATAATTTCAACCCGCAGGTTAACCAGAATAATCAACAACAAAGAAATTTTCAAAATCAGTTCTATCAAAGACCCAATTACCAATACCAACCGACAGCACCACCTCGCCCTATGGCACCAAAACCGCAACCACGCCCAGTACCTATGGAAGTGGATTCCAGCGTTAGAACAAGACAAGTGAATTACATGAACAGACCAAACTTCGAAATAGGTAAACGCCCTCCAGGCGATGCACCACCACCAGACAAAAGACAACGAAATTTTAATATCGAAAGTTTCGAAAAAGACATCGAACAGACTGACGACGATACAGCATACCAACAGGTAATACAAGACTATGAAAAGGAAAACGAATTTGAACAAACACTTGAAGAATACCAAGAAACCTTTGATCCCAATATTTCAGAAGCTCCACAAGTAGAATACTCTGATCTTCATTTTTTAGGGGAAGAAGCTCCTCCCTACCATATATCGAAACAAAAGTGAGGAGCGGTGAAATTTTAAAAATTCTTATCGATACCGGATCTAATCGTAATTACATAAAACCAAATTTAGTTTCAAATCCTATACACAACGATCAATCTTTTGTCGCAGTATCAGTCGGTGGCAACATCGAAATTACGCACCATAAGATGGCCAACCTTTTTAACATATCCGAAGTACCCATTAAATTCTTTCTTCTCCCCACATTAAAATCATTCGATGCCATTTTAGGTAACGATAGTCTCAAACAACTAAAAGCAGTTATTTATACAGATAAAAACTGTATGAGAATCAATGATCAAATCACCATCCCTATAAAAGAGAAACCTATAGAAGCAGTAAATAACATAGGCCCACGTGTAGAACACTTAACAGAGAACCTTCAGCAAAAGCTTCAAAATCTACTTAATAAACATTCTCAATTATTTGCCAAGCCAGATGAAAAACTCACATACACTACCAATGTAACTGCTGAAATCCGAACAAATTCAGACTGTCCAGTCTACTCTAGATTTTATCAATATCCTATGTCACTCAAGGACGAAGTCAATAAGCAGATTTCCCAACTGCTCGAAGATGGCATCATTCGACCATCTAAATCCCCCTACAATTCACCAGTATGGGTAGTTCCCAAGAAATTGGATGCGTCAAAAGTAAAAAAGTATAGAATAGTAATCGATTTCAGAAAATTGAATAAAATTACAATTGCCGATAAATACCCCATTCCAGAAATAAACGAAGTACTTGCCCAATTGGGTAGCAATAAGTATTTCTCAGTCTTAGACCTCAAAAGTGGGTTTCACCAAATAAAACTAAAGCAATCCGACATTGAAAAGACGGCATTTTCCATTAATAATGCCAAATTCGAGTTTACTAGACTTCCGTTTGGGCTTAAAAATGCTCCCTCAATTTTCCAACGAGCATTGGACGACACACTAAGAGAACACATAGGAAAAATTTGTTTCATCTATATTGATGACATTATCATCTTTAGTAATAACGAAGAATCTCATTTGGCAAATTTAAAAGTAATATTCGAAACTCTGCAAAAAGCCAACATAAAATGTCAGATGGACAAATGCGAATTTTTTAGGAAGAAAGTAGAATTTTTAGGTTTCGTAATTTCTGATAAAGGAGTGGAAACCAATCCACAATAAGTAGAAGCTATTGCCAAAGTTTCACCTCCTAAAACTATCCGAGAACTTAGAAGTTTCTTAGGTCTTTCGGGTTACTATAGGAGATTCATAAGGGACTACGCTAAGTTAGCAAAACCCCTTACTTCATTATTAAGAGGGGAAGATGGGCACGTCAGCAAGAAAGCTGCACTAACAAAATCAATCCTTTTAAATCAAGAAGCAATCGAATCATTCAGAAAAATAAAAAATTCACTAATTTCAAACGAAGTAATCCTTCGTTACCCAGACTTTAATAAAGAATTTCATCTTACAACAGATGCTTCGAATTTCGCAATAGGAGCTGTATTATCACAAAACAATCAACCGATATCGTTTATATCTCGAACGCTTTCCAAAGCGGAAGAGAATTATGCAACAAATGAGAAAGAGATGCTTGCCATCGTTTGGGCAACTAAAAGCCTCAGAAATTACCTTTACGGTAAAGCCAAAGTAAAAATATTCACTGATCATCAACCTCTTACTCATTCTCTTAGTAGTTGGAATGGAAATCCAAGAATTAAGAGATGGAAGGCACATCTAGAAGAATACGATTATGAGTTAATTTACAAGCCTGGAAAAGATAACATCGTAGCAGATGCATTATCTCGATTAAAAACTTCAAATGAATTAAATTCAGTTACCACCCAACATAGTGATGAAAGTTCTAGCCATCACTTAATCCCAAGCATGGAAGTTCCCATCAACGTATTTAAGAACCAAATATTCATTCACAAGTCAAGCCAACCCGATTATAAATTCAGTCTACCTTTCCCAACGTATCACAGACACGAAGTATACAGAGACGACTACGACACTGACTCACTTACACAAATTTTGAAAAAATATCTCGACCCCATGGTTATAAATGGAATAATCACAACAGAAGACATTATGGGAAAAATCCAAAGAATCTATCCAGAGAACTTTATTAGTTACAAGATTCGATTTTCCCAAAGACAAGTACAGGACTTGACGGACGAAACACAACAAGAAGAAGAAATAATTAAAACTCATCGCAGAGCCCATCGTAACGCAATAGAAAACAAAATTCAATTGGCAGAGAAATTCTATTTTCCGAAAATGAAAAGTAAAATAGAAACCATAGTGAAACAGTGTACAATCTGCAAAGAACTTAAATACGACAGACATCCAACAAACCCCGAAATAAAAGAAACACCGATCCCAGAATACCCCGGACATATTCTTCATATAGATATTTACTCAACAGAAGGCAAACTCGTCCTAACAGCTATAGATAAATTTTCAAAACTGGCCCAAGCTAGAGTAATAAAATCAGAATCAATAGAAGACATCAGATCCCCATTAAGAGAACTTATTTTTTACTTTGGTGTCCCTAAATACCTTGTCATGGACAACGAATAATCTCTTAATTCTGCCTCAATAAAATTCATGCTTCAAGATCAACTCAAAATACAAATTTTTACTGCACCACCCTATAAAAGTACAGTTAATGGCCAAATCGAAAGATTTCATTCTACCTTGTCCGAAATAATTCGAATTATAAAAAGGGACAAAATTCACAGAACCTTTGAAGAATTAGTCGACAGAGCCATTTATGAGTATAATTATACTTTCCATTCCGTGACCGATAAGCGACCATTAGAAATATTCTTCGGGAGAACAACGAACACCACTCTAGAAGAATATGAGAAAACTAGACAAGACAACGTTGACCGACTTAAAGAAAAACAAAAAAATCACTTACAATATCACAATAAAAAAAAGAAACCTCTCCGAACTTACTTACCAGGTGACGAAATATTTGTAAAAATAAACACTAGACTAGGATCTAAACTTTCACCGAGATTCAAAAAAGAAATAGTCAAAGAAAATTTTAACACAACAGTCACAACAAATTCCGGCAGAACAGTTCACAAAAGTAATATCAGAAACACTTAATTTCAGATTGTTGACAACATGGACAATAGGCGGGACGCAAGGATCATTGGACATAACTAACTACACAGACGCTCAGACAGTTACGATAAACAAGGGACTGAGAAAAATCCAAACTGGTATAAAAAGAATTATACACTTAATAGACCTGAAGAAAATACAAACGACATTAGACACTTTAAATTTCTATACTGAACATGACCTAGAATATAACGCGTTACACCAATTAATTTACCATGAGATAAAACAAACCTATTCGACACTTAATACATTAACCTCCACAACAAAAAGCAGAAACACCAGGGCCATTAATATGATAGGGACAGCATGGAAATACATTGCGGGTAGTCCCGATCACGATGATTTCCTACACATCGAAAACTACATTAACAAAGAAATCTCTAACAACAATAGACAAGTCATTATTAATAACCAATTGGAAGAAAGATTAAATAATTTGACTCAGGTTACAAACAGTCTTTTAAATACAATCCATAAAGATAGTTCTTTCAGCAACGAAATAGCGATTAATATTCAAACACAAATTCGATTGGTAAAAGAAGAAATAGTAAATATAAAATACGCCATTCAATGGGCAAAAATAAACGTAATAAATACTTTCCTGTTAGAAGAGAACGAAATTCATGAAGTCTTTAAAATATTCCAAGCAGGATGTATGCCTCTTTTGACGATAGAAGAAATGTTAGAGTTCGCAGACATTTCAATCCTACACAATAAAACTACATTAATTTACATGATTAAAATACCCAATTTAGAGGAAATAAACTATCAAAACATCCTCATAAAACCAATAATCAAGAACAATTTAATTATTAATATAGAATATGAAGAAATATTATTAAATGGAAATAACATTTTTGGAGTAATCAAAAATTGCAAAAACTACAGTAATGTTAAGATCTGTTCTAAAAATGAAATTGTAAACATTAGTAATAATAAGTGTTTGCCTAGGCTCCTTAAAGGAGGTAAATCACTGTGCGAGTTTAGTAACGCAGACCATATTACAACCATAGAGGAAATCTACAATGGACTCGTGATGCTCAACGATTTTAATGGAACAATAACCTACCAAAATAAAACTGAACACATTTCTGGCTCCTATCTTATAAAATTCTGGAACGAGACGATTCACCTAAACGAAAAACTATTCAGCAATATCGAAACAACCCCCATAGAAACAAATGCCCCAATAATCCAGATAACACCAGAAGAAACAAGACGCCTCCATATACTGTCACTCCAGGCATTACAAAACCTACACATTAGCAACACCGAGAAGATTGAATACCTGCAAATAACAACGCAAGGAATTTCAGCACTAACCGCACTCTGCATAATGGCGATTATAATTTGCAGTATTTGTCTATACAGAAAAAAAAAGGAAAATGTCATTCTCCAATTGGCACCTCCACTGGAGAAAATAAATACCCAACATCAAAGAAATCAACTTCAATTTAACAACATTCCGTTTTTCTAAAATCGCTTGAGGACAAGCGAAAATTAGAGGGGGAGGAGTTATTAACCAGAATTATTTCAACATATTTCCGCCACGAGCAGAAGTTATTAACCCGAATATTCCAACACATTTCCGCCACGAGCAGACCCATCATTTGCTGACACCTCAAGTCTGCATCCGCCACGAGCAGAACTCTTTCTGCCTACATTGCAATACGCCGACGCCGCTGCTTCTGCTCTGCCTCAAACCCACAGTTAGCTAGGGATAAATTTAAGTTTGTAAAATCAGTCTAAAAAACCACCTAAGTAAATAAACAGCCTTTGGCTTATTTTAAAATTTGAAATAAATAACTCTATATTTTAATTTACATACATGGCTTTAACACTTTATACACACACATACATACAAATCGGACAAAATTTTTTTTTTATGTAAATGTGTTTTTTATATAGTAGGAAGTAACTTATAGTAAGTTTCATAACTTTCCTTAAGTCTACGCAGCCTTAATATTCCAAAAATGAAAAAAAAAAAAAAATTTAAAATTTAAACGGGAACATTTTTTTTTTTTTAAACTATTAACAAGTCAGACTATGAGGTACAACGCCAAATCGGACAAAAGAAAACAGCATGGAAATGATCCGTGATTTCGCGGAATTTTTCGTTTTTGTTTTGCTTATTGCACTTTTGCATATTCTTAAGCTCATTTAAGTGATAAAATCACAAATTATTTTTTCGAAATATCTCTGGGTGGCAAGGAAACCGGTGTTGAAGCACGGCAAATCATTTTGAAGATGCATTTCGATGGAAAAACCGTTAGGGAAAGTTCATATGTGGTCGGAAGGAGCAAATCCACTGTCCATGATATATAAAAAGATTTCACGACGATAGAAGTTTAATGAATAATGGCCAGGAGTCCAAAAGAAAACGTTAAAACTCCAGAGAAGAACGGTCGTTTATATGGGAAATTAAAATAGACTTGTTTAAAATAGCTAAATAGCTCAGGTTGTTGGTGAAAAATAAGTTCGATAAGGATGTTTGTGACAACACTGTTCCTAACACTTTGCACAGGTATGATTTTTATGGCCGAGTTGCCAAGAAAAAGCCCTATATAAGCCCTAAGAACAAGGCCTTCAGGGTTAAATTCGCCTAGGAGTACTTGCTAAAAACCGATGATTTTTGGAATCATGTAAGTTGGTTGTATATGATAAAATTAAATTTTTTTTTTCGTAAAAGTGTTATTTAAAGGTTTCGTTTAAAATTAAATAAAAATTAAAAAATTAAATAAAATTCTAATTTTTAGGAAATTTAGGCTGTGTAGATTTAAGGAAAATTATGAAACTTAAAATAAGCTACTTCCTACTATATAAAAAACACATTTACATAAAAATCATCTTTGCCAATTTGGCGTTGAAGCCACTATACAATTTTCACTTTTTCCACTTTACACTTCTGGTGAAATTTAGGCACGCTTTTATTTATTTGATCGGTAATAAAGTTTTTTTTTCAGAAATGTTGAAAGAGAAGAGGGTTTGACAAATTTTGTCAGAAAGGCACTTTATTTTAAGTATTATTCAACAAAAATGATTCATTTTCTTATTATTCACAAAAATGTGCAAGCTTGAAAATAACTTTGTATGTTGTCTCCTCGTTTTTCAACGCGTATCTTTACACCATTCGCTTCTTAGTGTTAGGCAACGTTGCGTAGATGCGATGTTGGTAATGGCAGTTTTATATTTGAACATCGGCGGTAACAAGAGCTCTGGGTTGGTCACACGATAAAGTCTATTATAATCAGCCGACAGGACTCGAAAGGGATTATGCAATGCATAGTTAGTAGTACAGTATGCAAGGGAGAAGGGAATATAGTTTCTAGTAGGCCTAGATGGTACAAGAAGAGCTTCTTGGTGTAATAACTCAGGCGAGTAAATATCATCAGTTAGGAGCTTGTGCATAAAGATTACACCAAGCATTATTCTACTGTTAGTAACAGAAGGAAGATTGATTAAAATAAGTCTACTAGAGTATGATGACAGGTTGACATTATGATCCCTGTTTAGACCACGAAGAGCAAAAAGCAGAAATTATTTTTCCTGTTTGTCTCATTTATTTTGTTTCATTTATCTGTCCATTGTTCATTACTAAGTTCATATAGTTGACAGATTTGACTAAACCTCAAAAAAGATATGTTTTTATTTACCAAACTAACAACTACATGTTTTGCGCTAATTGATTTAATAAGTTAAGGAACTAAAACTTTGTTTCGGCCGACAGGTCTTAATAAAACTTAACAATTTTTATTGGTTCTTCTTCTAAATAGATATAAGTAAACAAAAAACGTAATGAAAGTTGGAGCTAAAATGTCTTAGTCTAGTTCTCAAGCTAACCAGAAGTAAATATCTGTGTTCTACGGGTGTGCATCGCAGTGTCTTTGGCCCTCACATACACACTATTCCTTAAAGTCCACACAATTCAAGTGTTGGTTGCGGCAGCCCTATGCCACTAGATTATAATAAAAATTATAAATCTCCAAACCATCTTGTGTTTTATCTAAACAAATATGGCAGATTCAATTCTTATTTGGCATGACTCATATTAAGGTAACTACACTCCTCAAAAGAATTAAGGGAGCAAGAAAAAAATCCAAATATTTTCAGTTTTTTTGACGGACCGTATCTATGTGAAAAATCATCGTAGCAAAGATTTAAAAAAAAACATTTTGAAGCTCTACTTTCCGAATCCGAGGAGCAGAAAAATTTCCAGGATGCGTTGAAACCGTGTCCTGGAAATTTTTTGCTCCACGCATTCGAAAAGTAGAGCTTCAAAACGTTTTTCTTTAAATCTTTGCTACGATGATTTTCCAGGACACGGTTTCAACGAAACCAGGAAAGCTATGACGAAAAAAAATTTCCCGATTTTTCTTCCTTCTTTCTTGGGCTCCATGGGCTTGGAGAATATTTTTCCGGTGAATAGATCACCTGAACCAAAAAGCCTGATTAAATGCCGACACTTTTGGTTTTTCAAAATCTTTCTTCGTGCATGTGTCATGGAGATATCCTGCATTGAACATAAAAGGTCCTTTTTATCTTTCATCAAAGATATCTCGACAACAAATGGTCGTATTGAGAATCGGAACTCAGTTTTGGAATCACATTCCAGGACGAAGTCCTTTTTATATATATACATTTTTTAAATTCAGATTAAAAATATTTCTAAAATTTTTCAAATTTTTTGTTGTCTTTTTATACCCTTGCAGAGGGTATTATAAAATTGGTCAGATGTTTGTAACGCATAGAAATATACGTTTCCGACCCCATAAAGTATATATATTCTTGATCAGCATCAATAGCCGAGTCGATTGAGACATATCCGTTTGTCCGTCTGTCTGTTTCTATCAAGTTTTAGAAAGTAAAATTTTAAGCTATATAGTTGAAACATGAAAAGTTAAGTTCCTCAATCCTTTGTGTATGTAGAGTTTAAAAATTAGTCGGATCGGATAATTATCACCGGACCTATTAATTAAAACGTGGAGGTACCTCGAGTAAAATAAGCAATTTTCTTTGGCAGCAAAGAAACAAAAACAAATTCTAAGAAATCTGCCGTACAAACACAAAAGACCCGAGAACGAATCCACGCGGCACCAAATAAGAAATATATAAAATTATTGTTTTTTTGTTGTTGCATCTAAATTCAATTTTTACCCATACACCAAGTTTGAACAAGATCGGATAATTATTAAGGTTACAAATCAATAATCAATTTGATTGAAATTAAATGTATTTTAATGCTCACGCACACACATACATATGCAAAAATTCGTTACCACGCGGTGTGTGAGAGAGACAGAAATATTTTAGTTGTGTTCTTACACAAAACGAAATTGAAAGAGCGAGATGCAATGGGCTTGCATATATGTCGAATTAGCTTACTCTAGCTTAGTAAGGACGGTGGCGTAGTGTGTAGAGATCAATGGCACGATAGGCTCTCGGTATTTGATGGTTCAATGCTCGGTGAAGAAGTGAAAATTTTTAGATGTGTTTTTTTGTTTTTTGTTTTTTTTTTTTTTTTGATTTTGTTAAACATTTATACCAATTATTTTGCTGCAAGGGTATACAAACTTCGGCAGAGCCGAAGTTAGCTTTTTTGATATTTTTTGTTTGAACTTATGCAGTAGCTGATGAAAAATTAAGGAAAAAAGCGAGAAAAAAATGTTTTTCTATATCAAGAAAATTACACAGTTTGTATGTGTAAACATTGCGCCTTTGATGCTTAAACTTTGAATGATCGGGACGGAATAACGGTTCAGTGTATCAATCTGAAAATAGGGTTATTAAGGACATACTGAGGTAAAAAGAAAGCTGAGAACCCTTGCTCCCTGCTTAATATTTGCAGTGATACAGCCGATTTTCCAAATCAAGTGAAAAATGTGATTTTTACCTTTCTGCAGAGGGCGTACTGGGGGGAAATAAAGAACTTCGTCCTGGAATGTCTATACGGAATTTTAAAAACAATTTATTGCAGATTCCAAAACTGTCTTCCGATTTTCAATACGACCATTTGTTGTCGAGATATCTATGATGAAAGATAAAAAGGACCTTTTATGTTCAATGCAGGATATCTCCATGTCGGCAATTAATCAGGCTTTTTGGTCCATGTGATCGATTTATCGGAAAAAAATCGGAAAATTTTTTTTTTGATTCACGGATTCGAAAACTAGAGCTTCAAAATGCTTTTTTAAATCTTTGCTACAATGATTTTTCACATAGATACGGTCCGCCAAAAAAACTGAAAACATTTGGATTTTTTTCTTGCTTCTTAATTCTTTTGAGGAGTGTACAAGTTCCGTTTTCTAAAATATAAAAAATCAATAAGGTACAAAGAATTTTGGCAGAGTAGGAATCACACTCTTTTGGCCATTTTTTTTACCGATGATCGTGACAATATAAGAGTTGAAACCCTAATTACGGTCACCTACATTTGTTGTTGTTGTGGTAGTCGGAGACACTAGACATGGAAAACAATCGATGGCACCATCGACACTATCGATGGTTGGGTGCTATCGAGCCACAATCGATAGCAGCAGACACTATCAATCCTATCCACTATCGATGGTGCCATCGAAATCTGGAGTCTCACACCGGCAAAAAAAATTTTTCGCGCTTGTTCTGTGTCAGCAACTACAAACAAGAAAAAATGAATAGATACGGATCGCATTTTTATACCCTGTACCCAAAGGGTAAAAGGGTATATTAAAGTCGCTAAAATGTATGTAACAGGCAGAAGGAAGCGTTTACGACCCCATAAAGTATATATATTCTTGATCAGCATCACCAGCCGAGTCGATTGAGACATGTCCGTCTGTCCGTCCGTCTGTCCGTATGAGCCACTCGATCCCAGAGACTATAAGAGCTAGAGCTGCCAAATTTGGTGTGAGCAAACCTGTCTACACAGGTCAAGTTTGTTTCAAATTTTAGCCACGCCCATTTCCGCCCCCGAAATTGAAAAAACGATAACTAGGGCTGCTTTCAAGATATCGTATTCTTACTTGGTACACCTAATTATATACCCAAACTGGACCAGCTGAGCAAATTTTGTTGAAATCGGACAATAAACATCGGAGATATGGCTATATCCGTTTTGTACTGAAATGCCAAGGCGGCATTGGCAGATAAGAAAGAGCGAGATAGCATGCGTTCGCTGCTGCTGCATGAAAAGGGGAATTTTGTTTTGAATTGATTGCGATTTTGAGGTTGTTCGATCATTTGTCTAGTGACTACGCAGATCAGGAGAGTTTAAAATTTTTGACACGCCCGCTTCCGCCCCCGCAATTCAGAAAAAACTAATTATTAGAGAAGTTTTTAAGGAATCACATTCTTATTTGGCACATCTAATAATGTGGCCAAAATGCAGTATCTGACCAAATTTAGTCAAAATCGAACAATAAATATTGGAGATATACGAATGTGCATTTTGAACTGAATTGCCAAGGCGACACTAGCTGGAAAGAGTGAGCGAGATAGCATGCGTTCGCTGTTGCGGCATGTTAAAGAAAATTTTTTATGAAATTATTCGCTATTTCGAGGGTGTTTGACATTATTTAATATAATAACTAGTTGGTACAGGGTATAGTCAATGTCGGCAAGGACGACTTGCTTGCTTCATTAAAATAGGTATGTTTAATTTACTATACATAAGTATTTTGATCGATAATGTGCCAATTTTAAGGTTTAAGATAAATTTGTTTGTCGGGCTGTACTATCGATGGCACTATCGACACTGTCGATGGCACTATAGACAATCGTCGACTATCGATGGCATCCACTATCGATAGTTCTCCAACTCTAAAAGACACTACTGAAAAATATGCATTGTTGCGTTGAATAAAAAGACGACGCTCGTTTTGTTGACAAAGACTTTATTCTTGTAGCTGATGCTAGCGAGAGCCTTGTGCAGAAGAGCCCAAGTTGGTCACTTTCCACGTTATCATTACTAGTTAATTAAGTTATTTACTAAGTGTTGCTATTTGTAATTACAAACAACGTCCACGTAGAAACTGAATGCGTCCAAAAACTATTTCTGATTGTTGCTCTTCGTGGCTCAAACTGGGAACGAAATGTTAACTTGCCGCCGAATTCTTATAGAATTCTTCTTATTAGTTTTTTCTCCTTGCTAAACCGTAGAGTAGTGCTTGGTACTTTGTTTATACACAAACTTTTGAATAGAAAAACAGAGTCTCCTAATTTACTAAGTCAAATTAGTCTATCTATATCTTGTAAAGTAAGTAGAAATTATGTTTCTTTAACTCCTGGACGCTGCAATTCTAGCTATTTGAAAGACCAAATAGCTTCAGGTCCCGATGCTGTCCCCAATAAAACGATTAAACTGCCTATCCGTCCACATCTTAAAAATATTTAGAGAAATTTTCGGCAAATGTTTGGCTGAGTGCACTTAATTAAACTTTTCAAGTCACTTCAGGTCCTTTCAGGATACTGTAGGTCGCCATGTAGGACAAAAGTCCGCGAGATATATTCTTAAAACCTCTGAGTTTTTCGTACCCTTGCAAGGGTATATTAATTTTGGTCAGAAGTTTACAACGCATAGAAGGAAGCATTTCCGACTATATTGTAAGGAACCTTACACCTTACCTACAATACAAGAAATTTGTGTTTGCCGGACCTTCGACAGACGGGGCGTGGTCAGTCTGATTAATCCTGGCTAACTTTTATTTGCGCCTACGCGTCCCTGGTGTACAACCGTAGCTGAGATTGAGTAACTAGTGGACAACTCCACACATAGTTTCGTGGGACACTACTAGGCCCGTGGAATACACTTCACCACGGACGCCTACTAGGATAGGAAATGTCAGGTGCTCCGAACCTCGGCGGGAGGGTGATTGCCCTGAGATTTAACCTACGGGTTAAAAACAAAGGGGCGGGGAAACGACCGTGACCAAACGGGAGGGTGTCCACGTTGGTTTAATCGTTTGGTTATTGGTTTCAGTAGTGGGGCGTTATCAATAAGGGCGGGATGATTAGTCGGAGTCTAGTAGGGAGGGTGGTCCTCTACCAGCTCGGGGATTAGTGGATTGTGTTAGAAACTAGTTGGCAGAGTCGTCCTCTACCAGCTTCGGGGGGGACGAACCAATGCTACCACATGCAAATAAAATAAACAGTTTATTATCCTTTATTTTATTTCACTTCTTTCAATTTGCTTTTATTCTCAAATAAGTTCCCCTTTTTTTTTCAAACAAATATTTTATAAAAATTATAGTTTCTATACAAAATGGCGACCGGACTGCACCAGGTCTATCCCACAAACAAATTTTCCCAATGCTTACTCAGAATCTGCCATTGAATTTCCTTGCTTTATTTTGGCACGTGGTTTTCTCAAATCCTTCTCCTTTCTTTATTCTGTTTCGTTGGGGATCTTTTTAATAAACACTCCTCACTACATTTACCACTTAATCGTCTCTAACCTCTTTTCACTTTTCACACGTTCTCTCTTTTTTCAGTTTGTTCCGTACTCACGTCCGATCGCTTCGAGGCTTCGCCAAAAGTCACCCACGCTGCCACGTTTGCGCTGTGGTCACACTCCTTGCTCCTACTTGAGCTTTTCCTATCGAATCATTATCGACCTATTAGTCGTTTATCTATCTAGTGTGGCCTAACTACTGCTCAAAATTGGGTCAGCTCGCTAATGATACGTAGATAGCTATGTATATGTAAAGCTGTGCGGTGTGGAAATTTCCACATCGTCACAATATAAAGTATATATATTCTTGATCAGCACGATGAGCTGAGTTGATTAAGCTCTGTCCGTCTGTCTGGATCAACAGCTTCTCCTCCGAGACCCTTAAAGATATAGAGCTGAAATTTTGCACCCAGGCTTTTTTTTGCTGCAGGCATTGTACATCTCGGAATCATCCCGATCGTATGACTATATAATATAGCTCCCATAGGAACGATCGGTCGAGAATAGAGTTAATCTCCATAACTTTGTTGTTTTTCAATCGAATATTACAAAATTTGTTGTTTATGAGTTTAGTATACTTTCTAACATATCCACTAAGTTTTATCAGAATCGGTTGACTATATCATAGAGCTCCCAAACAAAAACTTTGGTGTTTTTAAAGCGATTGTCACGAAATTTTGGAAGTTTAGTATATCTTAAAATGCCTGTGAGAAGTTTCAGCCAAATCGGTTGACTACATGCTATAGCTCCCAAAGGAACAATCAGACCAAACAATTTTTTTTGTTGAATAACTTTTTTTCCTCAAACTAGAAACTTTTAATGTTAGTTTAACATGTTTTATATGCTCTACAATGATTTTGTCGCCTTATAAATATGTAATTGTTAAATAACAGTTTGTATGGGTATACGAATTTCGGCACGGCCGAAGTTAGCCCATCCTTATAGTATATATGTATTATATATATGTATTATATATAATTTTTGTGTTCAAGAATGTGTGAACAAAAGTGCATGTGCGACTAGAATAGCTGACGCGGCGTTCTTTTTGTCGTTGGTCTGGCCATACTTCAATGCATTTCTGTTGGCGTTGCGGTTTATATACCTAGCAACAAAGTGTCACTATAGAAAAGACTATCTTATTTGGGGCATAAAAAACCTACCTTTTAAAAGAAATAACGGAATTATGGAGCTATTTAAAACTTACTTAATTTTATTTTATTTATTTTAAACTTACTTAATTTTTTTTAGTTTTTGTATGAAAGATTTAGAAATGATTAAAAAAAGGATAAGAAAAGTGATTATTCAATAAAATGTTAAATTTATTTACTATAGATTTAATAAAAATTGATGAATAATTAATTAAGGATAAGAAAAAGAAATTTTATAATATTGTAATAAAAAATTGTTCTATTTTTTATATGCGTTTTCTAATCTGAATTTTATTTCTAATGCTTAATCATCCATTTTATTAAGGTGTGCTATGCTATTATTAATGTTAAATTCTATTGCTAAATTATTTTGCTTTCCAAAGACAAGTTCATATGGACAGTACTTGCGCGTTACCAATAGAGTTGTATTAAAAATGAAGCAAGCAAGTCGTCCCTGCCGACATTGAGTATACCCTGTACCAACTAGTTATTATATTAAATAATGTCAAACACCCTCTAGCGAATAATTTCATAAAAAATTTTCTTTAACATGCCGCAACAGCGAACGCATGCTATCTTGCTCACTCTTTCCAGCTAGTGTCGCCTTGGCAATTCAGTTCAAAATGCACATTCGTATATCTCCAATATTTATTGTTCGATTTCGACTAAATTTGGTCAGATACTGCATTTTGGCCACATTATTAGATGTGCCAAATAAGAATGTGATTCCTTAAAAACTTCTCTAATAATTAGTTTTTTCTGAATTGCGGGGGCGGAAGCGGGCGTGTCAAAAATTTTAAACTCTCCTGATCTGCGTAGTCACTAGACAAATGATCGAACAACCTCAAAATCGCAATCAATTCAAAACAAAATTCCCCTTTTCATGCAGCAGCAGCGAACGCATGCTATCTCGCTCTTTCTTATCTGCCAATGCCGCCTTGGCATTTCAGTACAAAACGGATATAGCCATATCTCCGATGTTTATTGTCCGATTTTAACAAAATTTGCTCAGCTGGTCCAGTTTGGGTATATAATTAGGTGTACCAAGTAAGAATACTATATCTTGCAGCCCTAGTTATCGTTTTTCTTAAATTGCGGGGGCGAAAATGGGCGTGGCTAAAATTTGAAACAAACTTGACCTGTGTAGACAGGTTTGCTCACACCAAATTTGGCAGCTCTAGCTCTTATAGTCTCTGAGATCGAGTGGCTCATACGGACAGACGGACGGACAGACGGACATGTCTCAATCGACTCGGCTGTTGATGCTGATCAAGAATATATATACTTTATGGGGTCGTAAACGCTTCCTTCTGCCTGTTACATACATTTTAGCGACTTTAATATACCCTTTTACCCTTTGGGTATAGGGTATAAAAATATACAAAGTGTTGTAATCATGTTCCAAGTCAGTTTTATCTTCTGAGATATATGAACTTATATACTCATCAGAGAACTGCCAGTGTGTTAATTTTTGCCACCCTACTCACACTCAATGAAATTTGTGTGCCGGTGCCACTCACACTGGCTCAGCAAATCAAAACACACACTTATACAGAATTTTGTGAGTGCTACGCATGCAGGCAATATCATGCTGTCACTCACAACAATGCACAGTGTTCTTTTTGCATGGCACCCAAGTATTTTTCGGCAACGCTTGCCGGTCGCACTCACACTTAAAGCGAACGTAAAAAAATAAGCGAAAGTGTGAAAAGAGCAATCCGCAATAAACACAAGTAGACAAAATACATGTATATCACCCCACTGTTTTATAGGAACCATGGTGTGTATGTCAAATTATCGGTTGTTTTGCTTCTGCACTAGATATACAACATGGTTAATTCAATGGTGAATAACTGGACAACAGTAAATAATATATTAAGTGAGACTGAAGAAGGTCAAAAACTTATAGCCGTAAATATATCGACTTTAAAAATAATATTAGTACTTCTTGAAGATTTTGAGAGAATTTTTAAAGAATTACAAACATGTAGCTCTCCTTCATTGTACTATGTTTTGCCCTCAATAGCGAAAATAAAGATTCTTTGCGAGGCAAATGCTGAAGATATTTCGTCAATTTCTGTTCTTAAACATAGAACATGAGGATTCATTTGAAATTAAAAACTTTTGCATTGATCAAATGAACTATTATTTTTGTTTTTCAAATGAATTTTCGCAAAATAATTTTTTTACATCAGAATCAAACGCAACAAGTCCAAATTGTCAACTTGAAGTGTTTCCTAAAAAAGACTGTGTCCAAAAAATAAGGTGACATTGTATTTATTTTGAAAATTCTTTATTTATTCTTCCAAATCAATTTCATCCCCTTCAAAGTAATCCCCTCCCGACACAATGCACTTCTGCCAACGTTTTTTCCAATTTTCGAAACACTGGTTGTAGTCACTTTCCGGGATGGCCTTCAGTTCCGTCTTCGTTGCGGCTTGAATCTCCTCTATCGTGTCAAAACGGTGTCCCCGGAGCGGTCTTTTGAGCCTGCTGAACAGCCAGAAGTCGCACGGTGCCAGATCAGGTGAATACGGTGGTTGCGGAACGATATGGGTTGAGTTTTTGATGAAATGATCACGAATTACGAGTGCAGTATGGGATGGTGCATTATCGTGGTGCACAAATTTCGACATTGCAAAAAACGAGAAAATCACTTTTAGCAGCTCACAAAACGACGCGTATCTCAAACAGTAATGAATATTTTCACATGAAATTTGACATAGATGTCACTCACAGTACTACCAACATAAAAACAAAAAGAATTCTCCTAATCCTTCAAAGCGCGCAGTTTAAAATCAAATGTCACCTTATTTTTTGGCCAAAAACAACTTTTTTTTCCCCAACTGGTAGCTCAGTCCAATAACAATATGAAATCCCCCTTAGAAAAATTAAAAAGTTATTGTGGTGAAAGAGTTTCTTTAACCGAGGATTTCGAACCCATTGGGTGGTGGAAAATCAATGAAAATTGTTATCCCTTATTATGTAAGTTAGCATTGCAACTTCTTGCAATACTTTCATGTAGTGCAGCAGCTGAAAGTGTATTTTCTTTAGCGGGCAACATACAGCATACAACACAAAACGGTAGACAATTTGCTCGTTTTGAACTTTTTTTTAAAAATAATAATTTGTAATTTAATTTCTATTTTAAACTTCACAGAAGAAAAAGAATATTTTTTATTTGCACTGAAGCAATATAATGTTTATATTTATGTTATGTAAACTTAAAATATTTTTATTTCGTTAAGAAAATATGTAAATGCACTGAAGCATTATGTTATGTTAATTTTAAATACTTCTAGTTTGTTAAGAAAATAAATGCACTGAAGCAATCTAATGTTTATTTAGAATATTAAATGAATAAAATAAGTTATTTTTGAGTTAAATATTTTTTTTATTGTTTGTAAACTTTTGTGCGGTGGTAAACACACCCGGGTGTCAAAATCACCCAACATTCACGCGGTGCACCTTGAGTACCGCTGGCTTGTTGCAGTTCTCTGATACTCAATTCAATGATGATGTTCTGTAACTTCTTTCTATGGTATCTAATATCTGGTGATACTGTGATGTAGACTTTATGTTGACTATTTTAAAATATACATATGCACTTGTCATTTATAATCGAATTTTTTAATTCCGTAACTCCTTTTTGTTACTTCTTTCTATGGTATCTAATATCTGGTGATGCTGTGATGTAGACTTTATGTTGACAATTTTAAAATATACATATGCACTAGTCATTTATAATCGAATTTTTATATTCCGTTCCCATGTCCGTAACACGAACGTCTTTATTGGACCTTACCTTAGAATGAATGATTCAAATATTGCTTTTGCGACAGTTGTTGCGTTTTTATTTGCAATTGGAATAGATAGTGTAGCCGAGTAGTTATAACTTTTAACTTCTTTATTTTATTTAATCTACACCAACGATGTTGTCTCTCGAAGTGACTGGTAAAGACTAACTCTGCTGCTCACAGACAAGAATCACTCTCTTTTTGGGAGAGCTATTTAGCCTGTGAGGCAGAATGAGATATTGATACGCGAGATCATAGAAAAAGGGCTTTGATTATTACTTGTAACTGTTCATTACCGTGGTTGGATGTCAGTATATCTTAGTATCACCATAACACTGGGCCAACTACAACTCGGTCGTCCTGACTGTAAGATTGTCCGCAATCTCTGCTCTGTGTATTGATTTAGATTACTCTTAGAATTAACAGGAATTTGTACAATTATTCTTATGATTACAGTTTACAATTTATCTTTTTACAATTTATCTTTTCTCATCCAGTGATGAGACACCTTGATAAAGATTACGCGTCAACTGAAACCCCTCTATATCTATGACCAAAAATCTATAATTTTTGAGAACTTTAGCTATCATATATGGCCCCTTATTTTTTGGTATTAATTTTCTCGTAACTCCTGCAGTGCTATCAAAATTTTTTTACCATTACATAATCTCCTTCTTTATACTGAGGTGTTGGCTTCTTTTTCTCATTGTAATATCTCTAATTTCAATTTGTGCTAATCGTTGATTTTGCTCAGCTTTTTCTCTAATATATTCAAAATTTCTTTCACTAACGCTATCTAAATGTGGTGCTTCATCTAATTTTTCTCTTAAATTACACTAATTTCTTCTCGTTGTGCTTACTCAAAAAGCATTTCGCTGAGTAATCTTTTTGTACTTCGATGTTGCGTGTTGTTTAACGAAAAGTCTACATCTTTCACACCGTATCCCAATGCAGTCCATTCGCAGATTCGGTAAGTTTTACTATCATACGTCCTAAACTTCTATTAATCCTCTCCACTTGACCATTTGCCTGAGGTGATCCTGTGGCTATTTTAATGCGTTTTATATTTGATTCCTCCATAAACTCTTCGTATTCCGTTGAAGTAAAACACTACTACAAAAATATGCTTATTAGACCTAGATCTACTGGCCCAAAATGATCGATATGAATCGTATCAAATGGTTTGTTTCCTTTGGGAATACTGTGTAGTAACCCGTCCCCTTTTCCTGTTTTGGGCGAAAAAGCTATACACTTCAAACAGTTTTTTATATAGCCTACAATTTTTTCCTTCCTATTTAGAAACCAGTATCCTCTTTGTATTGCCTCAGTCATTTTGTCCATGCCTATGTCCTAGCTCATCATGATATTTATACAACACATGCCCTTCCATTTCTTCAGGTACATAAAATAATACTCTTGCATCATTGCTCTTTGTGTATAAGATACCATTTCTCATTTCAAATTATTTATGCTCTGCTACCTCTAATAATTGTAACTTTTGTAACTTCTTGTCTTTTGATTGGCAAATCACTAAATTTGTTTCGAAACTATTAGGTTCTGTGATCAAAATGTTTGTACATCTGCTCAAATCATCTACATGTTGCATCTGCTTACCCGCTCTGTGTATTAATTCTTAATCATATTATTGTAACTCTAACGCCCATCTAGCTATTCTAGGATTAAGGTCTATCTTATTCAAGGTCAATGTTAGAGAATTGCAGTCTGTTACTATTTTAAACCGCTTTCACTGCACATAGATTCTAAACCTACGTAACGCATATATTATTGCTAATGTCTCGAGCTCAAAACTGTGATATTTTGATTCCGTTGCTGTCGTGCGTTTAGAAAAGTAAAAAATTGGATGTAACTTTTTATCTTCTTTTCTTTGTAAAAGCACCGCCCCAAAACCTAGCGTCACAGTGAAGTTCAATCTCATCTTTGTGATTGTATATTGACAATACCGGTGCTTCTAACAATTTCTTTTTTAAATTCAAAAACAGCTCCACTCTTCTTCGCCAAATTTTAACTGCCTGTCTTTTTTTAGTAAATCAGAAAGCGGTTTCGCTTTCAAAGAAAAGTTTTTAATGAATCTTCGAAAATAAGAACAAAACCCTAAAAAACTTTGAACAGTTTGTGTTTTGTCTGGTGTTGGAAAATTCCTTACCGCTTCTAGACCCTTTTCATTTGCCTGTATCCCTTTTCCGTTTATTAAGAATCCCAAATATTTCACACTAGCCTGCATAAATTCACATTTGTCCATTCTTAACTCTAATTTGTTTCGTACTAATCTCCTAAATACTTCTTCTAATGTTTCTAAATGTTCTTCGACATTTTTACTAGCGATCATTATGTCATCCATATATATAATTATTTTGTTTTTTCTTATCATGTCTGCAGATATACTATTTATAAATCGTTGAAATACGTGTGGCGCATTTTTTAAACCCATAGGCATTTTAAGGAATTCGATCTAGTAAATCATCTATTAACGGTAACGGGTAGTTATCTTTTACTGTAATCTGGTTGAACTTTCTAAAATCTATACAAAGTCGCAAATCGCCCGTCTATTTCTTGACTAAAACTATTGGCGAAGCATGTTCTGAACTACTAGGTCGTATAATTCCCTCTTCTAGGTAATCATCTAATAATTTTTGCAACTTCTCTTTCTCCATATACGACAGTCTTCTAGGTGAGCAACTAAAGAGTTTTTGTTTTTCAATTTCCGTTTACATTTCACATTTGACTTTAGGCTTATCCGGTCTAATAACATTTATGTAATGCATTTCTAACAGTTTTATAAATTTACAACGAGTTTCAAAATCAATATCAACACCAATGTTCAAACTCTTTTCTTCCTTTCCATTGTCTGACATACTAATATTTAGCATATCAGTGTCAAATTTTTTTTTTAATACTTTTTCCACAATTTTATTCGAATATTCTAACTCTGCCATATTTATAATATCATTTTCATCTAAATTTTTAACTAACTCTTCTTTATCTAACGTTGTGTCTTCCTTTCTAACTATTTCCTTCCACATTTTGTTGCTATCCCTTTGAATTTCAGTTGTATCCGCCATCTTGCTTTGATTTCCTGAGAGGTTTCGTTTCTCACACGCCATCATTTTTAAAGTATCCAGATTAATGTTAAGGTTACAAAGTTTCATAAAATCTCTGCCCAATACTCCATCGTAACTCATAGATTCGTCAGCCACTATCATAAAATTAAACCAAACTTTTATTGAATCTTTCAAAACATAACATGATATTTTTCCAAATATTTCTAATTGACTTCCATTTAGACCAAAATAGATTTTTAAATTATTCTCTAGCTTTACTCAATTAGGAACTTTCGATATTTTTATAGTCTATGAGGCACTCTGTAAGTAATGCTTGGTTATTAAGGTCTTTAAAATAAATCTTAATAATATATTTTACATAATTGTTTTTAGCATCCTTCTTCTCCGGACATTGTGCCATTGGGTGTTCCATCGAGCCACACCCATAACAAGATCCACGAATTCGTTTCAGTTCGTCAGTTGCCCAATGACCCTTCGAATTGAAATTGTGACATCTTGACTCTTTGGGCACGCTTTTGCCCCGATCCGTTTTCTTCTTAACTGTTAATTGAATTTCTGCAAATGTTCGTAGCATTCCCGCCAGACTATCGAAACATTGGACACGCGCCTGTATGCGCATGCTCTCTAGCGGAATACCCTCAATTATAAAGTCCAGTAGCTCTTCCTGCTCCATGTTGATGCTTTGTGATCTTGTCTTCAAAATATATACCAAATCTTTCGGTAGGCAGCCAGATGCGAGCCTAGAAACCACGTCGCATCTCTGCCTTTGAAAGTTTTTTTTCCAAATGCCATCATCATGTATTCCAACAATTTATCCACTGGCTCCCGGATTCGCATTGGTTCTGCGTAAAGCCACTGGAATGCTTTGTCCTTTAGTTTGCTAATGCAAAGCAAATGACGTTGATGATCATCAAGTTCATATAACATGGACACATTATCCAGTTGACATATCCAATTTCGTGCATCAGCATCGCCGTTGTATTCTAAAAGAATTTCTTTCGCCATTTGATACGCCACTGAAGTCCATTTATTTGCTTTTTCTTCCTGAATTGGTTCTGGTGCGATTTTTATTTGGTCAAACTACCATCTCTAACTTGTGTGTATCGTTGTCAATGACGTCATCATTTGCGCTTTTTTCTTTGCAAGCGTTTTCTTTGCGCGTTTCTTTAAAGTCTTCGATTGCTTCAACATTGACACTATCGTTGTCTCGTTCTAACCATTGCTGCTGTATATAAATTACCTTTAGGTATTTTATTGATATCATATATTATAATTATGTTTTATTTCTAACACGTGGTGTATTAAAGTAAGAGAGAAGTGGAGTGTGTTACGGCGATGACCGGTAACGTTTCTTATCCAGAGTCAACTAAACTGCCTGCAATTAGTTCTTCACAAGTCAAGCTTAGCTCTAAGCCCTCAAACCGTTAGCCTTGCGCTTAGTGCCTGGCATCGGGTTTGTGGTTCCCGTGGGCTACTGTGATAACTCCTCCCCTACTTAAATAAAGGCCGTCCTCGGTCTTCTTAAGGGTGTCGATCAAGGCTATGTCCTGGTGACCCGTAATGTTAAAGCCCGTTGACACCGCTGATGCAGAGGATTTGGAATGTTCTACTAGATACGAGTTCAGGCATTGGGTATTTTAGAAAAAGATATGAAAACTTATTGTCTAAAAAAAATTCAATATATGATTATTTAACAATATTGGTTACAGTTATTTTTGTGGAACGCTCATTAATTAGATCGTTTAAACCATTGGAATCTAAAGCAATGGAATTTTACTATATTAACTTTTGCAAGGGTAATTGAACGCGTAAGTGAAGTTAAATTAAAATGCGATTTCTAGCGAGTAGGATTTATCACAAATGGCAGGTATTTATTTGCGTTGTTTTGGAGTTTATGATAATATCAAGAGTCTCGTTTAATGCGTTGATTTCTTTTTTCCGACAGCTACTGGATCTTTCCGAAGGTTTTTTACATATATTTTCTTAACGTAAATTATCCTTATGAACTATTCTACCTTTTATCAAGACTGTTGTCCCCAAATCAGCTTCTACTACCTCTTCGACAAATAATGCTGTTAACTTATTTCCCAATCTTCTATTAGTTCTTACTAACACCTTTTCTCCCACCTGAAAGACTCTGTCCTGCCTGGTCTGGTTTTCCTTTGCCATTTGTTTTTCTTGTGTTACCTTAATTCTGTTCCTTATTTCTGACTCTAGTTCCGGGGGTATTGCATTTATTATATCAATTGGCTTTTTATTTGTAACGGCATATATTGATTTATTATATTCCACGACCGCCAGAAGTATTAATTCGACCGTATCGTGGATACCCCGTTGCATTTTCAAGCACCGAGAGATTTCAATTAAGGTGCTATGAAACCTTTCTATTTGCCCATTTGAAGTGCATGTAGTGGTGGGGCATTACTGATCTGCACGGTAAACTGATTCGTTAAAAGAGATCTAAACGTCTCCGAATTTATAGAGGGTTCATTGTCGCAGAATATGGTTTTAGCATTGGGAAAAAAATTCATGAGCTGTAATATTGGTAAACTTATGTCTGCTATTGATCAAGAATACCTGGAATACCTGGTTGTGTACTCAGATTTTGTGCTGAGGCTCTATGTAAGCCACTTCAAAAACTTTTTTCGTTGTCCGTTAAATCTTGTCATTTTCCGTCTATATGGAAGGAATCTTATATAATTCCTCTTCATAAAAATGGTAAAAAGTCCGAAGCATCCAATTATAGGGGTATTTCTAAATTGTCCGCTATTCCTAAAGCATTTGAAAAGTTAATCACTTCTCAATTGCAACATTTTTGTAGATCTATTATTTCACCATCTCAACATGGGTTTGTGAAACGTAGATCTACTACCACTAACCTATTAGAATTTACATCTTTAACGATCGAAGGATTTAGGAATGCAAGACAGACTGATGTCATTTATACTGATTTCAGCAAGGCTTTTGATTCTGTTAATCATACACTTCTTCTTTTAAAATTAAACGAAATTGGCTTCCCAAGCCCTTTAATTTGTTGGATTCGTGAATACCTGACAGACAGAACACAGAAAGTTCTCTTCAAGTCTTCAAGTTCAAGGACCATCCAAGTAACTTCGGGGGTGCCTCAGGGTAGTCATCTGGGACCACTGCTATTCACCCTTTTTATTAACGATCTTCCATCCGTTATAATACATTCTCGTGTCCTCATGTATGCAGATGATGTAAAGCTTTGTCTCAGCTACAGAGATATTATATCACCTTCACGGTTGCAGTCTGACCTCCAAAACTTTCAATCTTGGTGTCGACACAATTTATTAAACCTAAACACATCTAAATGCAAGGTCATGACTTTTTTCAGAAACACTCCTCAGTTAATTACCTACTTTCTTAATAACGTTCCATTAACCAGACTTAATGAGATGATTGACTTGGGAGTACTTATGGACCATAAATTGACTTTTAAGTCCCATATAAGCACTACTGTCGGAAAAGCCATGGGTGTTCTTGGATTTGTTAAAAGATGGTCAAAGGAATTTGACGATCCATATACAACCAAGGTTCTTTACACCTCATTGGTTCGTCCAATTTTAGAATATGCAACCTTCATATGGTCACCCCAATACGATTCACATAAAGCAAGAATAGAATCAGTTCAAAAACAGTTCCTTCTCTTTGCTCTTCGTGGTCTGAACTGGGATCGTAATATCAACTTGCCTTCGTACTCTAGTAGACTTCTTTTACTTGACCTTCCTTCCCTTTCTAATCGTAGATTAATGCTTGGCGTCATATTTATGCACAAGCTCCTTAACGGGGATATAGACTCTCCCGAGCTATTGAACCGAGTAAAACTAACCGTTCCTTGTAGACCTACTAGAAACTATATTCCTCTAACACTTCCACGATGTACTACTAACTACCTTATGTATGAACCTTTTCGAGTACTTTGTTCTGATTATAATCGTCTTTATCATGTAATCAGTTCAGAGCTCTCGATTCCTTTACTAAAAACTTCTATCCTTTCCTATCTAGCACGTAACTAGCTTTAGTGTCGTTTTTTGTCTGTGTTTTGTGAATTGTCCCCGCGACTCGAGCCGTGCGTTATGCGGCTTGCGCCCCTCGGTCGGTTGGGCGGGAGGTGTGGGCAATTAGTGCTCCCGTTGGGATTCGCGCGAAAAAAAAAAAAAAAGATGTGATGGGTTGCACTATTGTAAATTTTGAAAATTTGTCAATGCACGTCAAAAAGTATTTTCGGTCGGTTGAGAAAATATCAATGTGAAGATCCTCGCCTATTCGGGACGGAATGGGAGTCTCTCCTAAGATTTGCTTTTTCGGGTGGCGGTCATATTTTGCTCTTTGGCATACTCTGCAATTTATTACTATTTCATTTGCCAAATGGGTCATTTTTGGAAAGTAGTAGTCTCTTAGAATCTGCTTGGTATTTTCTTGTACGGCTCGATGAGCCCTATTGTGTTCCGTTGTTATTATTTCCACCTACTCGTCCTTGTTGGTTACATCTAATACCATATTTTTTGCGTGATGGAATGTCGTCGTCGGGAATGTCTCCACAAGTTTGTGCTGAATAAACGCTAGAGTAGGAAGGTCGCAATGGATTGCATTCACTACATCTCTCTTTACAGCGTCGCGGGCCCTATCAATTAACATTTCTCTATCCGAGAATTGTATGATGTGCCTTGTTTTTGTTCCGAACAGTATAAAGGTGCGCGTGGAGTTGGAATTGTTTTCTTCTAATATAATCTGGTTTCGAAAACAATTTACTGGTTTATCAGTCGACCCGATAGTATATGTCAATGAAAGTTCACTATGAACAGTAGCACAATCGGATAATACCTCCTCATCGAGTACGTGGATGGCTTGCCTAGATAGTGCGTCAGTCACGGTATTTTCTTTCCCTGGTTTGTAAAACAGTCGAGCGTTATGTTCATCTACAAACGATCTCCATCGTTTTATTTTTGCATTCGAGTTTTGGTCAGATACAGCAAAGGTCAGAGGTTGATGGTCCGTGAAAATATTAAGATTCTTGGCACCGTATAGGTAATTTCGAAGGGTTTTTAAAGCCCAAACAATGGCTAACAGTTCACGCTCATTAGTGGCAAAATTTAATTCCGTTTCTTTCAGTGTTCTGGAAATCATTGTAATCGGTTTACCTCCTTGCGATAAAAGTGCTCCTAAACCAAAGGATGATGCGTCTGTGGTTAAGTCAAAGGGTTTTTTATAGTCAGGGTAACATAATAGGACGTCTTCGGATGCTAGGATTGTCTTTAATTTTTCAAAAGCCTCTGTTTGCTTTGAATCGAACTGTACCGGAATTTTCTTTGACTGTCCAGCGATTACTTTACCATTCTCACCTTTGAGAATGTCTGTTATTGGTTTAGCAATTGCGGCAAAATCTCTGATGAAGCAGCGATAATAACTTGCTAGTTCTAAAAAGGGCGGTACATTAAATAATGTAGTTGGCTGCTCATAATTTTTCAAAGCCTCAATCTTATCAGGGCTGGTCGTAATACCACTGCTAGACACCGTAAAACCCAGGTATTCAACATCTTCCTTAAAGTAGTGCGACTTTTCTCGAGATATTCTCATATATTTAAACAGTCTATCTAACACCCACGCAATGTGCTCGACATGTTCTTTCATGTCCTCTGAAAAGATGATAACGTCATCGACGTAAACGTAGCAGAATTGCCCAATCTGGTCCCTAAGCACATCGTCAATAGCCCGTTGAAATATGCTTGGCGCGTTTTTTAAACCAAACGGTAATCTGCAAAATTCTTACTGTCGCCTTCTACGAGTGAAATTTGATGAAATCCAGATTTCAAATCAAGGGTTGTGAAATATTCTGCCCTGCCAAGATTTGATAAAATAAAGGTCACATTTGGTATCGGATATTTGTCGTCAATTGTTTTTGAGTTCAACTTTCTGAAGTCGATGACTAAACGTTTCTTCCTATTGCCATATTCGTCCGCTCCTTTTTTGTCTACTACCCAAACCGGGTTATTGAATGGGGATCTAGATGGTCGAATAATGCCATCTCTTAATAATGCCAGTGTTTCTTTATTGACAAAATCTGCTACTCCCATTGGATACAATTTAGAGTAGATGGGACTATTGTAAGGAAGTGCCTCGTATGGTTCTGCAAAGACGCCAGTCCGGGTTTTTAACATGGTCTGAAATCTATTTCTTATGTCACTCGGTACTTTGATGTCATCGATTTTTATAAAATTCACAGTCGTGCATTTCATAAATTGTAAGTCTTCTAATTCATTATTGACTATTAATTTTTTATTTCTGAAATCTAATGTAGCATCAAGTTGTGTTAGTAGGTCGAGCCCTATGATGCCATCAAATGTAGATAGTGTAGGTAATATAAAAAAAGGGCTTGCTGTGTTAAATATGCCCAACAGACATTTGTGCTTTATTTTGTCTTGCCCATGAAGTGATTTTACGTAGAAATCATTTTCCACAGGGCCTATTTCTTCTAATTCTGGTTAGGGTTTTATATAATTCTTAGAGGCCCCTGTGTCTACTAAAAATTTAACTTTCTTCCCCGCTATCATTCTCTCTATGTACGGTAGCAGGGAGTAATTGCTAAAAAATTTAGTTCGTCTGCATCTTGGATTTCACATTGTAAGTCGTCTAGAACCTCATTTCCTTCTTGTTGATACTCTTGGTCATCTAGAAGTTGATCTTCTCTCTGTGTCAGACGGTTAACTCTTTGGTGTTTCGGTCCCGTAAGCCGTTCCACTAGATGGTCTTTTAACTACCTGCACCGCATAAGGATTCTGTAGCTGTGGTGTATGCTGCCTGAAGCGCATGGTTGAATCAACGTCCATTGGTTGAACTGGGTCTCGGATAAGTTGATTCCCATTTAATGGTGCAGCGCGCAACTTCGCCTGAGTTGCTAAAACTGTGTTTGGATTCCTATCAGTTTGCTTTTGAAAGTTTCTCTGAGCTCTGTCCTCAGTCATTCTTGAATAACTATCTGCAAATTGATATCGCTCATGATTTTGCTCTACCTCTTGAGCTATAGCGAGAGCTGTAGAAAGATCTGCAGGATCTTTTGAATATGCATCTTCTCTATACTTTTTGTTGAGCCAAGCCGCTTGTGACGGCTCACAAGACATTAAAGTTTTATTTGTAAGCAATGTCAGTTTCTTTTCCACCTCGTTATAAAATTGCATAACTGACATGTTGCCCTGTAGCAACGTTGACAATTGATTTTCTATAACATAAGCCGGTCTTTTGTCTGTGTAAGTAAGGTCAAGTCGATTAATCATAGCTCTAAAGTTTAGAGAGGTGTCAAAGGGTGTTTCTCATAATACCCAATGCTTGATAATGAACCGAACTGCCTTCATAGTTTTCATAAATTTTAAAGGCAACATGTGCCGCTTTTCTCCACGAGACATATGATTCACCCTTGCCATCGAAGTCTGCCAAAGACTTTATAATATCTAATGATTCATTGCAAGATACGCCCGCTATGATTTCTGCGTCATAAAATTTTTCGACCTGAGGAGTATTAACGGACAAATTCCTCAACTGAGAAGATAATTCGTTTATCTTGGCTTCAAATTTCGCTTCTTGGATCTGAAGCGCAGTATTTACTGCCCCCTCGATTAGAGCTTTCAGTTGGTCTGGGGTCAATGCCATTTCTTCTATGCTGCTGGGTTTGTCTAAACGTAGCGACCACTTAGACACTAAATGCTCTAACTCACTATCGCTATCACTCATATAATGGTCAAAAGTTTTTACTCAAAAAAAAAAAAAAAAAAAATCAACGTAAAAATTCAATTCGGTTGTAGACGAAATTTTTTATAATTACTTTCTTTTATACAAAAATATAAAAAACTGCTTGCTAAAATTGATATGTTTTATTCCCTTCACTATTACTTTTGTTTTTATTTATTTTAATTTTTTAGCAATGAGCGGTCCACTTACATGATTTTTATTTTTTATCTATTATATTTTCTAATATTTTGTCTTAGTGTCTTTTCGGGTTTTTTTTTAGTGGGCCTTAGTCTTCCTTCTATTTGGTGATTTATTTTTGGTTTTCTGTCGCTCGTTCAATATGAGCTGTCGTCTTCTATCAGCACGACCTCGTTTTACCGCTTCAATCGGTTGTTAATTTTATTTCAGTGTTTGGTGATTTCTTGGAAAGCTTGTCTTCCTTCTATTTGGTGATTTCTTTTTGGGTTTTTTATATTTTTTTTTTTTATTCACTGCTTTAATATGGGATGAGTTTTAGCAGTCTGATTTCGCTTTATTGCGGTCAGGTTGGCTTCGTTCTCCTCTTGTATGCTTTGGGCTGCTTAATTTTTCGTCGCAGTGAAACGTTTTATTTTCGTTGGTGTGATTTGTTTTGTTTTAGTTCAACTAAAAAAATATTACTCAGACTTTTTTTATTTTGTATGCTCCCTTTATTAGTTAATTTGGTTTGATCACTTCAATTCACGTTGAAAGAAATTGTTGGCTTGTCTTTTATATCGTTTTTGTCGATTTGATTTGTTTCGGTTTAATTTTTCTTAGAACTTTTTTCGGTTTTATTCTTATTAGATTCGATTTTCCGGTTGGGCGCCAATTATCTTTAGGTATTTTATTGATATCATATATTATAATTATGTTTTATTTCTAACACGAGGTGTATTAAAGTAAGAGAGACGTGGAGTTTGTTACGGCGATGACCGGTAACGTTTCTTATCCAGAGTCAACTAAACTGCCTGTAATTAGTTCTTCACAAGTCAAGCTTAGCTCTAAGCCCTCAAACAGTTAGTCTTACGCTTCGTGCCTGGCATCGGTTTCGTGGTTCCCGTGGGCTACTGTGATAACTTATACGTTCCAACTTTGTCCGTTATATGCATGTTTTCCAGAAATTTCTTGGCGTCCCCAATTTGATTTTGCAATTTCTTGAAAATTTCAACATTCTCCAATATTTGTTCCTTTTGTTGTAGGATTGTTAATGCCATCTGATCCATTTGATCTGATTCAATTTGCGATTTTGTCACACTGCCACTGCAACTTGGTATGTCGTCCAAATCCGTTATGTGAGGTATAGAAACACCTCGCCGTTTTTCTTCTGGCACTTCTGGAAGTCTCGCTATCAATTCCGTCTTGGTGCCTTTGGACTCCAATCGAATGCTACTAGACAATTTTTTAAGCTTGCAGTAGAAATTTTATTGAGATCATCAGACATTTTGTGAGTTGTAAACCACTTCTGATATTGTAGCCGAGTAATTATAACTTTTAACTTCTTTATTTTATTTAATCTACACCAACGATGTTGTCTGTCGAAGTGACTGGTAAAAACTAACTCTTCTGCTCACAGACAAGAAACACTCTCTTCTTGAGAGAACTATTTAGCTTGTGAGGCAGAGTGAGATAGGGATACGCGAGATCAGAGAGTAAGGGCTTTGATTATTACTTGTAACTGTTCATTACCGTGGTTGGATGTCAGTATATCTTAGTGTAACCATAACACTGGGCCTTCTACAATAGTTAATACTTTGTAAACTCACATATTAAAGAAACTATCTACTTAATAAAAATTTATTGTTATTTTATGCTTTTGTTATTTAAAGCTTTTGAAGGGTATAATCCAGAGAAAGTCTGGGGTATTGTGAGCCACTTCCAAAATTGAAAAAAAAAACAACAATTTATGTTTATCTCACTTGAAAACAAATAATTATTGTAAACTTAGTTGTTATAATGAAAAAAAAAAATTACAAACGTCATTCTGAAATGAATTTTTTGCAAGTCCAATACCTTGCGGTCATTTTGGAGCATTTCAAGTGCACTGCGCGATCGCAGACGTAGCAATGTATGGTATTTTGCCGATGGCGCACAATTTCCCGAACCCCTTATTTTTACAACATGGCTGCCAAAAACAACAACAAAGGCAAATACATGCAATATTCAGTTATAATTTTAAAAGCAAATATACACATAAAATATACAATAAGAGGTCAAACACGAATTATAAACACAACAAATTTTTATTTCTTAAGGGATTACATGGGTTTCACGGTTTCAAAGAATCGATTTTCTTTTTGTCCTATTAAATTTCTAGAATATTGTCTCTAGAATATTGTGTTAAAATTTCAAATCGATCCGAGAAATAGTTTCAGAGATACAGCCATTAGAAGTCGAGTGCTCAAGGCTCAGCGCACCACGCTCAAAACTTAAAAACGCGTTTTTCTCAAAACTATGTTTTCAAAGTCGGTTGGCAAGATTTCTCGAGAACTAATCAACCGATTTTGATAAAGTTTTGCACAGGTCTTTAAAATACGATTCTTTAGGACTTGAACGAAGGATTTTTTTTTCATTTACAACTATTTAAAAAAAAAATGTAGTGAAATTTTCCGTAAAATTTGCATTTTTTTTGTAAAAAAGACTACCAAAAATCCAATTTTCATTTTTTTTTTTCCTTCGTTCAGTTTCTAGTTTATGGTCTTAAGGGGGGAGATACATATAAAACGTTGAACAATATAATATGTTAGTATAGACCTTTCAGAATATGTCACCAAATTTTTAGAACATAATTTTCAATATTTCTCATATTACAGAGCGTAAACCCTTTGAGCGCTGGGAGTGGTTACTTCTGCGTACTTAACTTTAGACGCCTTTTTCTCAAAACTACATTTTTTAAATCGGCGGGCACGACAACTCAAAAAGTTATTGACCGATCTTCCTGAAATTTTGCACACATCTTTCTTTTGATATTACTTTCTACACTCCTCAAAAGAATTAAGGGAGCAAGATAAAAATCCAAAAATTTTCAGTTTTTTTGACAGACTGTATCTTTGTGACAAATCATCGTAGCGAAGATTTAAAAAAAGCATTTTGAAGGTCTAGGACTCCACTTTCCGAATCCGGGGAGCAAAAAAATTTCCAGGATACGGTTTCGACGCATCCTGGAAAAGTATGACGGAAAAAAAATTTCCCGTTTTTTTTTCTTCTTTCTTATGCTCCACGGGCTTGGAAAAAATTTTTTTTTTGAATCGATCACATGGACGAAAAAGCCTGATCAATTGCCGACAATTTTGGCTCTTTAAATTTGTTCTTCGTGCATGTGTCATGGAGATATCCTGAATTGAACACAAAAGGTCCTTTTTATCTTTAATCAAGGATATCTCGACAACGAATGGTCGTATTGGAAATCGGAAGACAGTTTTGGAATTTGCAGTTTGTTTGCTGCATTTGTTTTATTAGATATGTCGGAGATGAAATTGGGTATTGCACTGTCTGGCATACCTTTTGGTACCGTATGTGGTCTTATCTCTTTGTCTAGTTGATGACTCGGCTGCCCCTCTCTACTTCAGTCTCATACGTCATAGTTGTAATATTAGGCTGGTAACATTTGGTACAGTTGCAGTGACTTCTGTCATGTAAGTTTAGTAGTAAGTATTGTCATGTTAATTTCGACATTGATTACTGAGTCATGAAAGTTGACATTAACTGCTTAGTCATGCAGGTGTTAGAGTATTAGTGAATAAGTGGCTATGTATTTGAGCGGGATGACAGTCCGGCTGTCATCGAGTGTGGTCCGGTGTAATGCTAAGACGGTTGAGACTGTGTAGTCAGTCTGCAACAGAAAGGCATCCAACCCGGAACTCGCTGCGCAAGAATAATGGCAAATAATAATAATTCAACTTTAACCGGAGACATTGAAGTTACTCCGACATCAGAAGTGGGATCTAACTCCAGGCCAACAATTATGGAGGAACAATTTCTTTTTCTATTGGAGCAGCGGAATCGAAACTTCTTGGAGCTGGCAAAAACTTTGCAAGTGTCATCCAGTGAGCCTCGACAAAATGGCGGCCCGGCCCTGCCGAAATTTAACTCGGAATTGGCTGGTGCTGACGCTATGCAGTGGCGTGCTACGCTGGACATAATTTTAAACGAAACACCGCTATAAGGCAGCGCGTTAATCTTGGCGTTGTCGAAATCTCTGGAAGGGAACGCGTCGCAGTGGTTATCCCAGATCTGTTACCCAGGCATCACGTGGCAACAATTCAGACAGCTTTTCGAGCAGAGATACGAACCGACTGAGACACCGGCGGCAACAATTTTAAACTTGCTGAACGGTCGTCCAAATACGGATGAGTGTCTGGCTGTGTATGCGAGTCGGCAAATGACGTCACTGATGACAAAATGGGTAACATGAGCCACGAGGAAATTGCTGCGTCGGTAGTGCTTGGGCATTTAGCAAGCTATGATGGCAGACTGGAACGACTGGCTTACACTGGCAACATTACTGGCAGGCGAGATTTGCAGTCCGAATTACAAGTTTTCTCATTCGAAAAAAAACGACCATATTTCCCAGACGAAAATTCAAATGCCAAGCGTGCTAAGATGGAGCCTAACAAATGCTATTCTTGTGGAAAGCTTGGGCTATAAAAAGGTATTCTGATATTATAAAATGGTATTGTTTTATTGGCACGTCTGTGCTCTTTGTAGGTTTTATTCAGATTGTTCAATTTATGTGTATAATGCTTATGCTGCTTATTGGCAGCTACAAAATATATATATATATGTATATATATATAGAGAGAGAGAGAGAGTGTACTCACATGTTTGGTCACACATTCTTGGTGAGACCAAAATGCAAGCTCAGCATATTTAGGCTGGCTTGCCAGCACAGTTCATTTATGTAAACACATATATACAGAACAAAATGTATGCATGCAAGTTTGCGTGCATACATACAATTGTTCTTATATATGAATATATATATTTATAATTATTTATTGCTTGCAACAGAGTGTTACAAGCTGTGCTGAATGATTTTAATTATAACATGTGAATACACTACACCTCCCCTTTTTAAAGAATAACGTAATATAATGAAGTTATTGAAAAGAAAACAAAATTACGTCTGTATTCGAATATATATTTATCATGCATATTTTTGATTTTTTTTTTTTTAAGTTCTTACTCTTTTCTTTTTTTATAAAAATAAAGATTTGTGTAAATGTATATATTTAATAATTTTATTTCTCTTATTTCTTATTCTTATTTATTTTTGAATGTATACGTTTTAGATTTTAATGAAAAAATTTTTATTTTCCTTTCAAATTATTTATAAATTTTTAACCTATCCTTATGCACTCTTTGTGCTTTATTTCTTTTATCTCTAATTAAAATATTATCCCTATCTTCTATTGATTCTACTCTATATGGGCCTAGATACTTAGGTTCTAGCTTATGGCCCGTTTCATTTTTCAAAAGAACCCTGTCACCAATTTCTAGTTCAAAATTATTTATTTTTCTATCGTATAGTTCTTTATTCTTTATCTTATGCTCTTCTAGCATAAGCCTTGCCCTTTTATAGGCTTGCTCTAATCTAAAGTTAGCCTCTCTAGCGTAAACATCTACATTATATAATGGACTTATATTATTTATAGCATTAAATTGTTTTGGCGAATTGCTTTGTTTGCCAAAAACTAACTCATATGGACAATAACCATGTGCCATAGAGGGGGTCGTGTTAAAACAATATGTAAAATATTGGAGCCAAACATCCCAGTCAGTTTTATCGACTGATATATATGAACGGATGTATTCGTTAAAAGTTCTATGACTTCTTTCCACTGTTCCCACGGTTTGGTGGTGATGTGCAGTAGACGTTATGTTGTCTATTTTTAGATATTTGCACAGATCGCTTATTATTGAATTTTTATATTCAGTGCCCATGTCCGAAATGAACGTCTTCATTGGACCGTACTTTAATATAAAAAATTCAAATATTGCTTTCGTAATGGTATTAGCGTTCTTATTTTGAACAGGGATGGCTACCAAATACTTTGTAAGGTCGCATATTAGTGTTACTGCGTACTCGTTACCATTTTCAGATTTCGGTAGTGGACCTATAGTATCCACTATTACTCTGTCAAAGGCACTCATAGGCGTTTCTGTTATTGTTAGTGGGGTCTTTGTATGTTAAGTCGTTTTCGACTTTTGGCATTTTGGACAACTACGTATGTACTCTTTTATTTGACGCGTCATATTTTTCCAATAGTAGTGTCTTTTTATTTTTATTAAAGTTTTTGTTATGACATTATGACCTCCTTGTAATGGATTATCATGATTTTCAGACAAAATTGCTTCTTTTTCTTTTTCATTGCTTATTATGGTCACCGGGTTGAGTAGCGCTACTCTTAATGATTTCAATATATCATTGCCCATTTCTTTAAAAGTATCTATTGAAATAAATTCAAAGATCTTTTCCCACGGTGCCGTTTTGATATGGCTTATTTTTAATATACCGGCTTGCTTTTTCTTTCTTCACTTCAACGAAGTCGGTCGTGTTTTTTTTTTTGCGCTCTCGCTTTTATCTAATTTTTTATTTAATCCCGCATATAATAAATTCTATTTCGTGGAATCTAGTGCCGAATTAATAAATTACGCGATTTAAAAGTTGTAACTTGTTCTTAAACACTCACTCAAAGCTATTATTACTTATTGCTTTATTTAATAACAAAACTCTAAGTTTTGTTGTTTTGTCTAAATAGCCTTTGATTTTGTGTTTTCGATCCCTTTTAATTGCATTCGCACTCTCGCTTCACATAAGTGTTGTTGTTTGTGCTTGCTCTCGCGTTTTTACGTTGCCCGCGATCGCGACCGCTACTCTCGCGATTGTACCCGTCTTTGTTGTTGTGTGTTTTTTAACTCTCTTAACTTCTGTCTCTTCAGTTTTTTCTTCTTGTGCATAATAAACTTTAACACTTGTGTTATTTCTTGGTGCGTATAGCCCTTATATTTTATATTACTCATTTTAAATTGCCTCTCTTTATAAACTTTTTGATTTATTTATTTATTTGTTGTTATTTTAATTTTTTTGATTAATTTAACTTACAATGGTTGTCTGCTCTTCAAAAAAGTGCCCCCATCCCCAAAAAATCCAAGATGATTATCTTTTGTGCTGGCTGTGCGATAACATTATGCATGTTAAATGTGCTGGTTACACAGCCAGAATAAGGGATAGTATTGGAAACGGTGGGGGCCTAAAATGGAGTTGTGAAGCGTGCCGGGACGTAGAAATGGATATGCGTCTATTTATGCGGCGGACGAGAGAGGGATTTAAATCCCTGTCGGCTGGTTTTCTGAAACTTCGCGATGAGTTTTCGTCTCTGGAAACTCAGTTTAATAGTTATAAACTATTAAACGAGTCACCGAAGCGGAAGAAGACTATCCCTCGGAATTTCTCTCCCGATCCGCCGGCATCTCTGCTTCCTCCGGCTCCGGCATCGTTGATTGACCCATTAACTCCAAATGCTCAGCAACTGATATCATTTAGGAGTCCAGCAGTAGCTGCAGTTGCGGGGACGATTGACATTTCCCCTGGTAATAGTGCCCCGCAAGCTGACTCGGACTGGAAAAGTTTAGGTTTTCATACACCCGTGACATTTCGTCATTTAAAATCAGTGTCCCACCAAATGTCTTTGACCAAATTTGTCACAAAGATTTTTGGCCGGAACATTTAGTTATAAAGGAGTATACGGCTAAGAAAAAGAAAAATCGGCCTCCGATTCGTCTGCCTAACACAATTAATCCTTCCCTTCCCTCTGGCTCGTCAGTAGCTGGCGGGTCAAAAAACTAATTTCGTCCCTTATTCTGGCCTATCAGAATGTTAGAGGACTAAAATCTAAACTTTCTAAGCTTTTTGTAGATAGTCAATCTTTTGACTTTCACATCTTGGTCTTTACAGAAACGTGGTTAAAGCCAGACATTCCTGATGCCTCTGTTTTTCCCACAATTTTTTCAACCTATAGATACGATCGAATCTCCAAAAATGGTGGTGGAGTTTTGATTGCCGTAAATTCATCTCTTCCTTCAGAAATAGTTCTGCCACCTGCCGTTCTTGACATTGAATTTGTTATTGTCAAAATTTGTTTGAAATCATATTCTGTATTTCTAACTTGCTCGTATATTCCACCGAATTCTGGCATGACGGTATATGCTAGCCATTTAGAAGCTATTCGCTTTGTCTTTTCACTTCTTTCGGATGCAGACATATTTATCGTTCTGGGAGATTTCAACCTACCTGATGTTTCATGGCTTCCATCAGGTGAGTCTTCCTTGTTGATGCCCTCCTCCTCACATTGCTTTGTTGACGGTCTCCTTGAGTTATCCCTAACCCAAGTTAATCCTGTTCGTAACAAAAATGTGAGATCACTAGATCTTATATTTATGTTAGATTCTTCTAACTGTACTGTTTCGAGGATTGATCCCTTAGTCGTCCCCGAAGACAGTTTCCATCCAACTTTGGACTTGACTATTGATCTACCTTTTCGGTTATCAAATGCAGGTACCAGTTCGACGTCTCGTACCCGTTGCTTTCGTAAAACTAACTTTTTTAAGCTCAATGAGCTAATTCTTGCTACAGACTGGCCTTATCTGTACTCCTGTAATGATATGAATGCTGCCATTTGTTTTTTCTATAATACTATGTTTTCACTTTTTGATGCCTGTGTTCCACGTGTGATCCATGTGACCTATTCCTCCAAAGATCATCGAGCTAACTTTTCATATCCCTATCAGTTGAAAAGGTCTAATTGCGTCTTTAATCCTGTGATCGATGAAGATTCGCTTCTCAGCGCGCTTACTTTAGTGAAACCCGTGTACTCACCAGGACCTGATGGGATACCTGGTTGTGTACTCAGGTTTTGCGCTGAGACTTTGATTTCCCCGATTCTTAAGTTATTTACTTTGTCCGTTGAAACTTCCTCTTTTCCAACCATTTGGAAAGAATCTTTTATTATTCCTTTGCATAAAAAGGGTAATAAATCCGTAGCTTCTAATTACAGGGGTATTTCCAAATTGTCCGCTATTCCCAAGGCATTTGAGAAAATTATAACTTCTCAACTGCAACATTTCTGTAGTTCTATTCTTTCATCTTCTCAACATGGGTTTATGAAACGTAGATCTACTACCACTAACCTTTTAGAGTTTACTTCCTTAGCGATCGAAGGATTCAGGAATACATTGCAAACTGATGTCATTTATACTGACTTCAGTAAGGCTTTTGATTCTGTCAATCATACACTGCTTTTGTTCAAGCTGAACGAACTTGGGATTCCAACCCTTTTGCTTAATTGGATTTCTCAATATCTTAATAACCGTACCCAAAAAGTTTTATTTAAAACTTATCTTTCGAAGACCATCAATGTGACCTCGGGGGTGCCACAAGGTAGCCATCTAGGACCATTGCTTTTTACACTTTTCATTAATGACCTTCCGTCAGTTGTAACTCACTCTCGCGTGCTTATGTACGCTGATGATGTTAAACTTTGTATTAGTTTTAAAGACTTAAGTTCCCCACGTCTGCTTCAAGCGGATCTTAATAACTTTCAAACTTGGTGTGAAATTAACTTATTAAACCTTAATGTTTCAAAATGTAATGTCATGTCATTTCATAGATTTTCTTTTCAATTAGTGGTGTATTATCTCAATAATACTTGAACGTTTGAACGAGATTAGTGATTTGGGTGTACTCATTTTGGAGTATGGATCATGTGTTTGGTCTCCACAATATGGATCACACCAAGTTAAAATTGAATCTGTTCAAAAACACTTTCTAATTTTTGCTCTTCGTGGTTTAAACTGGGATCGAAATGTTAACTTGCCCTCTTATTCTAAAAGACTTCTTCTAATTAACCTACCCTCCTTACTTAATCGTAGAGTAATGCTTGGTACTTTGTTTATTCATAAGCTTCTAAATGGACAAATAGATTGTCCTAATTTACTTAATCAGGTCAATCTATCTGTACCTTGTAGATTAACCCGAAATTATGTCCCTTTAACTTTAACACGCTGTACTTCCAACTATTCTTTACATGAACCTTTTCGAGTTCTCTGTTCCGACTACAACCGCCTTTATTCTGTAATCGGATCAGAGTTCTCTATATCTATTCTAAAAACTACTATTTTAAGTTATCTATCTAGTAGTTAGTCTTAATTATTATTTAAGTTGTCGTCCGTTGTCCACGCGACTTAAAAAAAAAAAAAAAAAAAAAAAAAAGCCTTTGAAAGAACTGACCTAAGTTAAGTTTTTCATTAGTATATAGGTCGCCAATATAAATTCTTGCAATAACCTTATTTCCGTGTTTCAAGTAACACAATTTAGTTGTTATATGCAAGGCCACTTTTCGTACCTCGTCATTATTTATAACTTGGTAAACGTTGGGCATAGAAGCATTTGGAGTACTTTGCCTTGGCAAAGTCTCTTTTTCTTTTGCTGCGCAGGATTTATTTTGTCTGTACTTTTGCCTGGTAGTGATTTTCAGGACTTTATTTTGAATGTCTTTTAACTCGGTTATTGTGATCCGAGATAGGGCATCTGCCACGAAATTGTCTTTTCCCTTTAGATACTCAACTGTGAAGTCGTATTCTTTCAGTTCAAGTCGCATGCGAGTCAATTTTGAGCTAGTATTTACCATGGAAAATAAATATGTCAATGGTCTGTGATCTGTTTTTATTGTAAAATGTTTGCCATAAATATATGGTCGAAAATGTGTAATGGCCCAATGAATGGCTGCTAGCTCTTGTTCCGTTGTGCTCTTATTACTTTCACCTTTGGTGAATGAACGCGATGCACAAGCGATTGGAAGTTGGAGTCCATCTCGGTTTTGAGTTAAAACCGCTCCACACGCTTGTTTGCTTGCATCTGTGATTATGAAAAATTCTTTGCTAAAATCAGGATATTGTAATATGGTTGGCCGCATTAAATTTTCTTTAAGATATTGGAATGCATTTTGGCATTCAATTGTCCACTCAAAGGGAACATTATTTTTACATAATCGAGTTATGTGCCGGGAATAGTCGGCGAAATTTTTAATAAAACGTCTATAATAGTTGCAAAATGCAACGAACCGTCTAGCGCTGTCCGCATCATGTGGGACTGGATAATTCTTAATGACATTATATTTTGTGTCATCAGGTAAAATTCCTTTATCTGTGCACTTATGACCTAGAAAAGTCACTTCGCGCATAAAAAATGAACATTTTTCTGGATGTAATTTAAGGTTGTGTTTTCGACATGTATTGAAGACATCGTTAAGATTTTTTAGCATGTGTTTTTCGGAACAACCAATAACTATTAAATCATCCATATAAAGGAATGCTTGGGACGGATCTAGTCCCGAGAATGCGATAGTCATCATTCTCTGAAATGAATTAGGCGCTATCTTTAGACCAAATGGTAATCGCTCGAAGCGATAAGAGCCGTTGCTCGTTGAAAATGACGTTTATTTCTTGAACTTTCTTCAAGTTCGATTTGGTGGAAGCCTGACATTAAGTCAAGACATGAGAAGTATTTAGCTCGACCTAGTTGGTCTAGTATGTCCTCAATTCGAGGAAGAGGAAATTTGTCGGCCAATAATTTTTTATTGACTTGACGATAGTCAATAACTAATCGCCATTTCTTGTCTTCCGAGCCAGGTAAAGATTTTTTCGGAACAAGAAGCAGTGGGCTATTATATTCAGACACAGATGGTTCAACTATATTGTTGACTATTAGTTTTCCAACCTGCTTTTGGATTTCTTCCTTTTGACTATGCGGGCTCCGGTAGTTTTTGATATATACCGGTTCTTCGTCTTTTAATCTCAATTTTTGTTTATAAAAATTATTTGTTGTGATTGATTCGGTCTCAAGTCCAAATACATCACTATATTTGGTGCATAGTTGGGTTAATTGTTCTTTAAATTGGAGCGGAAAATTTTTAGTTAGCTGGGACATTACCATATTTTCCCTAGCTTTAGGACTGGTTGGAACTACATCGTAGTTCGAAAATGGTTCTGACTTTAAAGTGTTTATCTTTATTATTTTGTCAGAATCGGTAGCATTTAGCAAACGGACAACTGCATTTCCATTTGTTGCCAATGTATTTGCAACGAAAATACCTGGTTGAATTTCCTGATAGGGAATCAACACAACGTCTTCACTCATGGTGAGATTAATTTGTCGGACTACTTGGGATCTTGCTGGTATGAAAATTGAGGTGTTACCAGAATTGTATGTTATTGGAACATAAATAGGGAATTTTAAATTATCTGGTCTTAGTATTAACCAGTCTTCAGACGCTTTGCAGTCGATTTGGCAGTTGAATCTTTTGATGAAATCAATGCCAATTATACCATCACTTGGTATTGAAAAATCAGACTGTACAACATGAAAGTCGTGTGGAATTATGTATTTAGAGGTTTGAATCTCTAAGGATGCTAGGCCTTTGGACTTTATTGCTCCTTTACCAATGCCTTGAATGTTAATTTTGTGATTCGTGTCGATGTCATTTAGAACATCTGAATTTTCTTTGAGAATTGAAATATATGCACCAGTGTCGATTAAAAATGTTAATTTTTTATTTGTTTCGACATTAAAAAATGAAACAAATATATTGAGATTAAAATTAATTGTGCTTACTCTTCTGTATCTAAAGGGTTTTGCGTGTTTTCCGTTTCATTGTGGGATACGCGAATATTTCTGCTAGGTATGTTTCTTCTAGCGTTATTATTATATCGGTATTGGGACTGTCCCCTGTTATGGGACTGTCCTCTGTTTGACCGGTAATTTGAAATTATAGTTACCCTGGCTGTTGCCTCTACCACGTTGGTAGTTAGAGTAATACCTGCCTCTATTATTTCTCCCACGCTGGTACAATATGGTACTGGGACTCCCAGTCGTTTGGGTCATGAGACGGATATATTTACCCATAGCATCACTAAAACGACTAAAGTGTCTAGCTTCCAATATAGTACGAACTCGCTCGTGCTGACATTGGAGGATTAGCGCCTCCATAGCTTCTTTTGTCGCGAATTCCTCAGCGTTGTCGGGATCTAAACCGCGGTCAATGAAAGCGGCTTCAAGTTGCTTCCGCAAATTGTCAAGCTCCATAGCATACTCTGATGCTGTTTTACCCTTTTGTTGGGCGTTCATAAGTTTTGCTATTATAACGTCGGTTGATTCACCTCTAACGTTATATTTTAGTTTTTCTATTATGCCCATTATTGTAGTCTCGTTTTGGACTTTGTGGGCAATGGAGCCGGTGATCTTGGACTTTATGGCTTCAATGGCCAAATCCTCCTGGTCTCCTTTAGTTCGTTCGACCAACTTTAATGCCGTAACGAAACGGGTGAGTGAGGTCTTTTGACCATCAAACTCAGGGACTGAAGACATAACTTGTCTCATATATTCCCTATCGGCAGCTATTTTTTCCGCCATTGTAAAATTTATGTTCTTCCTGTTATATTCGTTATCTTCGTTGAGAACTATCGTTGTATCTAGGTCAGATACTCTGGCGAACTGAATATTGTGTTTTGCCAACGCCGAGACAGATTTGTCTCTACACTCGTTATAGAATGCTTTGGCGGCACACTTATGACCTTCCGTAAGGGAATCGAAATGTTTTTTCAAAAGCAAACGAATTTGCTGAAGAGTGGTTTGAATTATGTCAACGTGCTTGTCAAGTGTATTTGGACTAATTGTCCTATCTTGACTGATACACTCTATTGATTTTAACAGTTCCTCTTTCAGAATTCTGGCTTGTGCAACAATCACTTGCCAGTCGGTCATTCTTTAAATATGTGGACATACATATATGTAGTGCTATTTTATTACACCTTCCTTTTCTAAGTTCTTATATATATTTTTTTTTCTTTTTTTTTTAATGTTCCTGTTTAATGGCTACTCTACAGTTTCCTTGGATTGGGAAATTTTCTCCCGTTATATCCAAGTATGTTATATTGATGGTAGCTAGATCTAATGCGCGTTGAGGTGAGCTACTTTGTTCACTCTTAAAAACCTCTAGTAAATCCGTTTCTATATTTGGGTTCCTATCTCTAATTTTCGCAAAATATTCGTCTAACGACATTTTTCCTTTCCTTTTTTTTTTTAGACCTTATCTAAATCATTTGCCATGCTAGTGTATTTTTTCTTTAAGCACCTATTGTGCATTCTATAAATTTTAATTAGCATGTTGATACTCATTAGTATTATTATTACGATCAATAAGATCGTAATAGTTGTAAGACCTTGTGTCTCTACTTCTACTCTATTGATCACATTGGCAGTGGAATCCACTGTTTTCGTGTCAATTAAACCCATTTTGGGTTTTAGGGAAGCTAATTTGAAGAAATTTGATATTTCGTCTGTAATCAATATGTTTAAAATTTTTCGAAAATCTACCTTCTTTTCAAAATTATCCATAACAAGTTAAGAGACGCTAATCATACCTAAAAACCGCTCATACCTAAAACGTATACATGATAAAAATAAAGAAAAATTTTTTTTTGAAATTTCATTTAATGTAATTAGAAATAACATTAAATATTTTTATATAAAAAAGGAGTGTGATATCAATTAGTGATATCCACTTAAAGTGATCGAGTGATCAAAGAGTAAATTATTTGATTAAAGGATTCATTATAATGACATGAAGTAAATTATAATGCATATATAAGATAAATGTACATTCAACTGCTAGTAGCAGTGACAGAGACGTGGAAAGTAGAAGGGGGGGATAGCGCATGTGGTTGGCTCACAATTCAAGTTTACATTTCATTCAATTTTTACATAGTATACTCCAACCACATGTGTTAGTAATAGCCTACTTGTTTTTGTTAGTATTTTTCAAGCAGCGTTTGCACGCATCGGCTTGAGGTTTAGTTAAAATTATATGAGTGAAATGAGTAGTTATATAAACATAATAAAATTTTTTTTAAATGTATGAATGAAAAGTGTAAAATTTTTTAAAAATTAAAGGCAAAATCGGAAATCCGATTTGCGTTACTTTTAAAGTTGGTCGTCTATGGTTTTTAAACTCTCTTGGTAGAGTTGTCGGTCTTCCTCGGAGATGGTTGCTGTCTTCAGCATATCCTGCATCAGTCTTCTCTGGCGCAGGAGGGCGATTCTTTTTCCGCCCCGCTTCTTCCTTCTTTGGGTCGAACTATCTTTATGTTGTCGAGCCCGGTACTCAGCTATTGTGAGAGGGCGTGGTCCATCGTTGGGATACACGACTAGAGCCTCTTCTAGTGTTGGTGCATCCCTTTGCTCAACAGGAGCAGCACTTTCAAATGTGACTTGCGGGTCGCCCATACAGGTAATGTGTACACATATACATATATATTTTCTTAACGTGATGGAGCTTAACACATTTCAAAAATTTCTCCACTTGTGTGCGTACATTTCCAATGGATACAATTACGTGGTCTTTCATTGTCGTTTTTGTTGGTTTTTTTTTATATAGTTCGTTTATTATTTTTTTTTTTGTTTTAGCTCAGCAGCTCCATATTTTGCTTTCCAATTAAAATTGATGATTCTCCTCCATGTGAGGTTCATACAGGTGACGTCCTGTCACGGTCGCCATATAAAAAGGTATTCTGATATTATAAAATGGTATTGTTTTATTGGCACGTCTGTGCTCTTTGTAGGTTTTATTCAGATTGTTCAATTTATGTGTATAATGCTTATGCTGCTTATTGGCAGCTACAAAATATATATATATATATATGTATATAAATAGAGAGAGAGAGAGAGAGTGTACTCAGTGTTTGGTCACACATTCTTGGTGAGACCAAAATGCAAGCTCAGCATATTTAGGCTGGCTTGCCAGCACAGTTCATTTATGTAAACACATATATACAGAACAAAATGTATGCATGCAAGTTTGCGTGCATACATACAATTGTTCTTACATATATATGAATATATATATTTATAATTATTTATTGCTTGCAACAGAGTGTTACAAGCTGTGCTGAATGATTTTAATTATAGCATGTGAATACACTACAGGGCACAGGAAGGCGGAATGCAGAATGAAGAACCCATCGACATCTGGAGAAGATCGTCGAACGTTGTCGCAGCGAACAAAAACTGTAACGATGTCATGAGCAGGGCCACTTCTCTACCAGATGCCCTAAGAGTTCTACTGGTGGTGACGCAGGACCACGGACATACAAAAGAGTTGAGCTATGCGTATGAACCCAAAACAGTCATGATGCAACGAGGTGAGAAATTTCCAATTACGTTTGATTCAGGGGCCGAATGCTCGTTGATTAAAGAGAGTATATCACACAAGCTATCCGGAAAGAGAACCAATAATGTTGTGTCGCTTAGTGGAATTGGCAATGGCAGTACTGTTTGTTCTATCCAAATCATTAGTAATGTTATGATTAATGGAAATTGTCTAGAAATAGTATTCCACGTAGTGCAAGACGATAATATGAAAAATAGTATTGTAATTGGACGTGAGATTTTGGCACAAGGATATTCTGCTCTTGTGTCAACTGACGGTTTTGAATTAATTAAAGACAAACTGTTAACGTTTGCGCTGTGGCAAATTACGAATACGACTTTAATAATTTAGCAACAGAATTGCAAGAAGAAAGTAGAACTCAATTGATAAGACTGTTGCAAAAATACTCGAAGGCATTTATTCAGGGAACTCCCGTAACGCGAGTGAACACGGCAGAAATGAATATTCGATTGGTGGATCCGACCAAGACGGTGCAGCGGCGACCGTATAGATGTAGTCCCAGCGAAAGAGAGTTACTTCGATCGAAAGTTAAAGAACTAATTGATTACAATGTAATTAGGCCGAGCAGTTCACCCTTTGCTAGTCCTGCACTCTTAGTAAAGAAGAAAAATGGATCAGTTAGACTCTGTGTGGATTATCGGGAACTTAATAGAAATACTGTTGCCGACAAGTTTCCTCTGCCGTTAATTTCTGATCAGATAGCTAGACTGCGCGGAGCTAAATACTTCACTTGTCTAGACATGGCGTGTGGATACTACCAGGTTCTGTTGCATACTGACTCTGCGTTTGACACTGCGTTTGTTACTCCAGATGGACAATTTGTGTTTTTGGCAATGCCGTTCGGTTTAAAAAACGCACCGTCTGTTTTCCAAAGAGCCGTAATGAAAGCAATAGGTGATTTGGCTTACTCTTACGTTATCGTGTATATGGACGATATAATGCTTGTGGCCCAGACTAAGGAGGAGGCACTTACAAGATTAGAGACTGTTTTAGACATTTTGACCAAGGCTGGTTTCACATTTAATGGTGAAAAATGCTCATTTTTGAAGGAGTCTGTTCAATACGAGGTACAAGCTGGTGAGATTCGTCCCAATCTACGTAAAATTGAAGCTTTAAGAGCATTACCATCTCCTAAGTCAACGACAACATTAAGACAATTCATAGGACTGGCTTCGTATGTTCGACAATTTGTGCCGGGATTCTCTCAGTTAATGAAACCCCTTTATTTTCTCACAACTAAAACTAATTTTGAGTGGAAAATAGAACATGAGACAGTGCGCAAGCGAATAGTCGATATTTTGACAAGCAAGCCAGTTTTGGTAATATTCGATCCGCAGTATCCCATAGAGCTGCATACAGATGCCAGTGCCATAGGATATGGAGCCATACTCTTACACCGGATAGAAAATAAACCATATGTCGTTGAATATTTTAGTAAGAATCGAAATACACGTCATACGAGTTAGAAGCATTAGCGGTAGTTAATGCGGTGAAACATTTTAGACATTATTTGCATGGTAGTAAATTCCTCATAGTTACGGATTGCAATTCGTTAAAGGCTTCGCGAACGAAAATAGAGCTGACACCTAGAGTGTATCGTTGGTGGTCATTTCTTCAAGCATTTGATTTCGACATACAATATCGGGAAGGCAAACATATGGCTCATGTTGATTTTCTGTCACGAAATCCTTTGCTTGCTAAGAATAAAGAAGAAATGAACAAAGTCATAGAAAAGCGCGTAGAATTGATCGAAATTTCAGAAAATTGGATTCAAGCAGAACAACAGCGAGATCAAGACATTTTGCATACAATTAGAAAATTGGAAGATGGCGAGCTTTCTGATGATTTAGCCACTACTTATGAAATTAGAGCTAACGTCCTTTATAGAAAGATTCAAAGAAATTGTAGAACTCGCTGTTTGCCAGTCATTCCTCGAGCTTTTAGGTGGTCTATCATAAACCAAGTACACGAGTCCATATTACATTTAAGCTGGAAAAAAACTCTCGATAAGGTCTATGAGCATTACTGGTGTTAAGGCATGGCCAGATACGTTCGAAGGTTCGTAGAAAACTGTATCTCTTGCAGGGTGACAAAATCAGCATCGGGAAAAGTTCAAGTTGAGTTACATTCGATCCCTAAGATTAGCATACCTTGGCATACATTGCATATAGATATTTCCGGAAAATTAAGTGGCAAAAATAATCGAAAGGAGTATATCATTGTGCAAATCGATGGTTTTACAAAATTTGTCCATTTATATCACACCTATAAGCTCGACGCAAACAGTTGTATTGACGCCCTAAAATCTTCGATTACATTATTTGGGGTGCCGACGCGGTTAGTGGCTGATCAGGGTAGAAGTATCACAGGTGCAAAATTTGTCGAGTTCTGTGCTTCTCAGAAAATTCAGCTTCACCTAATCGCTACAGGTGCTAGTCACGCAAATGGCCAGGTCGAAAGAGTAATGGGCACCTTGAAAAATTGGCTGACTGTGGTAGAGTCAAGCGAGCGTTCATGGCAAGACGCTATTGGGGAGGTACAATTGTCACTAAATTGTACAGTTAACCGGGTTACTATGGCAAGTCCACTAGAACTTCTAATAGGCAAGTGTGTTCGTCCTTTAGGGTTACTGCCTATAAATGATGACGAAACAGAAATAGACCTAGATAAACAAAGAACTCAGGCTATAAGAAACATTGACACCGCAGCTAATTATGAGAAACTTAGATTCGACAAAAACAAAGCAAAGGTAGTCAGATTTAGTGAGGGAGACTATGTTCTACTTAAAAATAGTGAAAGGTAACAGACTAAGCTGGACCCAAAGTTTCGCGGACCCTTTAAAATAATTGAGGTATTAGAAGGCGATAGGTACAAGATAAATCTATGACAAGTAAAAGACAGTATAAATATCCGCATGATAGTTTACGGAGAATGCCAGATGGGCAGGTACCAAGCGAGCTGGATATCGACGGAGATGATACAGTTGAAAGAAACTGTGAAGAAACGGGTGAAACAGACCGTATGTCCTAGTGGATGAGATACTAGGAGAAGGAAGAGAAGTTGAAAAAGTTTGTTGTCGACGCTACGTGGTGGTGCCTTGTCTAGGATTCTTGAAACTGAGATAAAATGTGAATGTTAACTTAACGAAAAAGCAAAAATGTTAATTGGAAAAGTAGGATACTAAAGCAAATAGGAAGTGGATAAACTGTAAAGATAACGAATTGTGAAGAAATTAATGTTTAGTATCCGCTTAGAAGGTTAAGTAAGCTTAAGAATGTGAATTGAGAACGTTAAGTTACGATTTAAATTATATTTAAGAAAATTGAGTTGTGAAAAGACACTAAAAAGAATTTGTTAAGATGGATATAGTAGAATGTATTAGTTATTTAAATAAAATGAGGATATGTTGAATAATAAGGGTACAGATGGTTTATGTACCGGCTTTACGAGGACGTAAAGAGAACACCAGTGGGTGTGAAACTGTTGAAAGAGACAGTAAGAGAGAACACCAGTGGGTGTGAAACTGTTGAAAGAGACAGTAAAGAGAGAACACCAGTGGGTATGAAACTGTTGAAAGAGACAGTAAAGAGAATACCAGTGGGTGTGAAACTGTTGAAAGAGACAGTAAGAGAGAACACCAGTGGGTGTGAAATTGTTGAAAGAGACAGTAAAGAGAACACCAGTGGGTGTGAAACTGTTGAAAGAGACAGTAAAGAGAGAACACCAGTGGGTGTGAAACTGTTGAAAGAGACAGTAAAGAGAACACCAGTGGGTGTGAAACTGTTGAAAAAGACAGTAAAGAGAAACCCAGTGAAGGGTAAACTGTTGAAAGAGACAGTGTTACATGAAGAATTGATCACTTTACATACTGGTCAAAATGCAAGCACAAGCGCAGAATGAACTTTTGTCGTGGCGTGTGGGGCATTTGACGGTGTAAAGAATTCTTGGGTAATGATAATGGTTACAATCGGATGTTAAAGAAATTAAAGGAATTAAATTAAGTTTGATATACATTGAAAATTTGTAAGTCATGGTGCCTGATTAATATGACACGAGCACGTGTGGTAGTCAGGATGGCCGTGTCGGAAATGAAATTGGGTATTGCACTGTCTGGCATACCGTTTGGTACCGTATGTGGTCTTATCTCTTTGTCTAGTTGATGACTCGGCTGCCCCTCTCTACTTGTCTCATACGTCATAGTTGTAATATTAGGCTGGTAACATTTGGTACAGTTGCAGTGACTTCTGTCATGTAAGTTTAGTAGTAAGTATTGTCATGTTAATTTCGACATTGACTACTGAGTCATGAAATTTGACATTAACTGCTTAGACATGCAGGTGTTAGAGTATTAGTGAATAAGTGGCTATGTATTTGAGCGGGATGACAGTCCGGCTGTCATCGAGTGTGGTCCGGTTGTAATGTTGAGACTGTGTAGTCAGTCTGCAACAGAAAGGCATCCAACCCGGAACTCGCTGCGCAAGAATAATGGCAAATAATAATAATTCAACTTTAACCGAAGACATTAAAGTTACTCCGACAGATATTTATTTTGAACGATGAAACTGGTTGGTAGTCCACATTAATGTTGTTGTTTGCTGTAATGTATTTGTCATCAATGAAGTTTAATATTTAAATTCAATTCAGTTTCCGTTTTTTTGACAGGACCAAAAATTTCGTTAACATTTGCCCATTGATTTCTTCATTTATTATTCCATTTAATAGGTGTAATGAATGTAGAAAAAACATTTTCAGATCCCAGATCCCTGATCAGCTTGGTCCTGTCAAAAAAACCGCAATTGCCTTGCAATTCGAGTGCTACTTTTGAAGCCGGCTCAGTCCAATGCCACCGAGTCAAATCTGTAACTAATATTTTTTCTGATCCAATCACCTTTTCCAAACAGTAAATTACTAACAGTAAAAAAAAAATTTTTTTTTTAATTTAAAAAAGTTTTAAAGGACATGTGAGATTTTTGCTTGACATGGGCGGGAAATTCGCCTGTTTAACCTTTTTTCTAGCACTTATGGCAAAAGATGAAATGAAAAGTAGCAGAGCAGATACCGTAAAATAAGTTTCAGCTAATGTCGGCCTTTAAAAATTTTTGGCAGGACGTTTTCACCAAGGAAACTCTGAAAATCCTCGCTGATTCAACGCCGTCAAGGATAATGGCGGTTATAGAGGCTGGAGGGGGCGTGACACCTCATTGAAATTTTTTTTATTTTCATTTAACATTACTTTTTCAATAAGTAAATAAGTTAAAAGCAGTACATTGAAGCTAAATGAAAAAAAATTTTTTTTGCTAAACATTGAATTTTTTCGAATTTGCCTATCGAAAAGAAACCTTATTCTTTTATTTTACTCTGAATGATTTAAAAAAAAAAAACATGAAATTTTTAAATGGTGCGGTTTTCATGACCGGTAGTGTATATTCTAAAAACCTCTGAGTTGTATCGCTTGCATTTTTTGACTGCTTGTTTATTTCTTAAGTTAAGAAATTAGAAGTCCGTAATCTATTACCCATGCAATTTAGGAGGGGCAAATCTTTAAAGCACGCCCTTAAAACGGTAATTGACACTGCAGCTTAAGCTTTGCGGGTCAACGCTGGAAAGGTGGTAAAATTAAGTATTGTCTGGTATCCACACTAAATGTAAAAAATGCCTTTAATTCTCCGAAATTTAAGCCAAATCATTAAAGCACTACAACTGTCTCGAGTACCAGGTCAACTTATCAACATAATTGAAACCTACATTACAAAACGCAACCTACAATAGAGCACGTACGCATACATGAGGGCTCTGTTCTTGACGGCAATGTGTGAATACATCAATTACCAGAGTGCCAAATTAGTGGATTGCTGATGACGTTACATTGATAGTAATTGCAAAGGAGCTAAGTGAAGATGAGGAAAAAGCTGTGCTTTCTTGATCTTGATCAAAATTGCTCTATATTACTGCGGATTTCACGTTCAAGGTACGTTCTATATTTGGGGGTTCTTTTGGATACGAACGAAATTACGCTGTCTGTAATTTCTACTGTGTTTAACCCATTTCGTTTTTCATCAGTTGCCGCAGTTAATGATTTGTAACACAAAACAAAAACACTTTTCTCAAAATATTGCTGTCTTTCTTTCACTAGCGTTAAAATGAAGCAAGCAAGTCGTCCCTGCCGACATTGAGTACACCCTGTACCAACTAGTTATATTAAATAAAGTCGAACACCCTCGAGATCTCCTTTGATTTAATTCAAAATTTTCATCGAATGCATGCTATCTCGCTCACACCTGGCACAGCTAATCTCGCACTTGTTGGTTCAGTACAAAACGCACATTCGTATATCTCCTATATTTATTGTCCGATTTCGACTAAATTTAGTCAGATGTTGCATTTTGGCCACATTATTAGATGTGCCAAGTAAGAATGTGATTTCTTTAAAACTTCTCTAGTAATTCATTTTTTCTAAATTGCGGGGGCGGAAGTGGGCGTGGCAAAAATTTCAAACTATCTTAATTTGCGTAGGCACTAAACAAAAGTTCGAACACCCTCGAAATCGCAATCAATTCAAAACGAAGTTCCCTTTAACATGCAGCAGCAGCGAACGCATGCTATCTCGCTCTTTCTTAACTGCCAATGCCGCCTTGGCAATTTAGTACAAAATTCAAATGGCTATATCGATGTTTATTGCTCGATTTGAACGAAATTTGGTCAGGTTGTGCAGTTTGATTATATAATTATGTCTACCAAATAAGAATTCGCTATCTTTCATACAGCTCTAGTAAATTGATTTTAAAATTTTCTTTTTTCATTTGCGGGGGCGGAAGTGGGCGTGGCAAAAATTTGAAACAAACTTGACCTGCCTGGGCATAAGACGGATGTTCACACCAAATTTGGTAGCTCTAGCTCTTATAGTCTCCGAGATCTAGGTGTTCATACGGACGGACGGACAGACGGACATGTCTCAATCGACTCGGCTGTTGATGCTGATCAAGAATATATATACTTTATAGGGTCGGAAACGCTTCCTTCTGCCTGTTACATACATTTTAGCGACTTTAATATACCCTTTACCCTATGGGTACAGGGTATAAAAATATATTTGTTGATGAGTCCCATCTGATTTAAGTGTTTGCTTCACTTCACTTTTGTCTTCACCCATTGTTCACTTAATTTATCAGCATACACCGAATTTAGTCCGTTCATAACGAAAGATATAGGCATTTGAGTTTTCAAATGGAAAGAAGGCCTATAATCTAATTTTATCATGCTTACTCGCACATGCTTAACATTTACAAAAACAACAGGTAGTAAAAGTAAAAAAACATGGCAAAGCTGGGGCTGCACAATGGACGGTGCTGTATGGAAATGGCGGCCAAAATTCTTCGCGTGGAAATTTCAATATAAATTTTTGAAATATGCTTTATTTAGTACTTACAAATTGTAAACCAAAAAGTTATCATGCTGTTACAAGTTCGGGACCCTCCAAAGCTATTGAATGAGGAAGAATTTTGAATAAAACTTAAAGTGGAATGTAACATGTTCTTCTAATTTATTATGAGAAACTGTTAAAAAATATAAACAATTCAATTAAATTCAATTTTACTAAATAAATAAATAAATAAATAAATTTTAATTCAGCAATTCAAAAACGGATTGGAGCAGAATTGATTTATTTTTGTTTTGAAGTTTTCGTTGTCCGGTTAAAAAAGGATCCGAACTTAATAACAATCTGTTAAGCAAATCTGTATTTGTTGCTACACGAGAAATCTTGCGGGTGTGATGGAGTCGGTACATTTTGATGTCCTTATTCCTGGATTCAGCAGCGTCTTCGGAGAGCTCTCCAATAGATAGTAACGCATTTGCTATGACATCAGGTGCGTGAATAAATATTTTGTGGACTGACGGTGGGAGGTAATACCAACTTTATTTTTGTGTCAGTTGTCTTGCTGTATCCAACGCAAATTTTCTAAGCCTGTCCACATTTATAGAACACCCTGAGATCCACTACCTCCAGTTTTGGGTTTATCGACAATCAGCCCCAATTTTGACCGGAATTCCTTTTGAATCCTTTTTTTCGTTTTTGAAAATGTTCTTTATCTTCGGAAGACCTTATTTGCCATTGCTTAATTTCCAATCTGTATGACAAGTGGAGAAGGTATTCAAAAAATCGAATGTATGCATGTAGAGGAGATAATCCAAATTCGAAGTGTTCCTTTTCAATTTTTTTTTTTGCAAACATTTGTCTATATCATGCATCTCCGTACGAAATCAAATTGATAAAATAAATATAACTAATTAATATTAATTAACTCCAAAGTAAAACAAATATGACGACCAAAACACAAACATTGAAAACACACAACCAAAACAAAGTAATACATACATAGCAAGAACTTATGCAAACGCAAAAGACTACACAAAAGAAAAACACGAATAACATAGAGAGGGGCAAAAAGTGGCAGCTGAAATTAAAACTATAGATTGGGAAAACATTAACTAATACTAAGAAACGTGTTTACCTTGAGGGCGAGACGGGGATCACAACTTTTTCTTTCACTGAAATTAGTAGATATAGAAAAAATACACGTTTTAACAGGTGACTGGTAAAAACATTAATTTTAAAACAAAAGGTTAACTATTTATACACAAAAATCACTTGATTATATAGTATTCACCTTGTTTTTCAATATTCATTGTAATTGAAGCGATGAAAAACAAATTAAATATTAAAGTTTAAATTTTTATTGGAGCTAAAAATTTAAGCTTCGTGAACTGCAGAATACACACGTTTTTGTTATCTCTCTCTTCTATCGCGATTCGCTTCGAATACGAATAGGATAGAGGAAAAAAGAATTTACTGTTTCTTTTATTGTTTTTTTGAAAAACAGTTGACATACATACATACAGCGGTAAAATTCAACACTTTTTTTTTTATTTTTGGCCTATGAAATCGTCCACTGTGGGCTGGGTTGTACAAAAGATTAAACTTACCAACAGACAAAATTTCTGAACAGTTAATGCTAATTAAATTTCTATTAAAGACTTCTGGAAGCTTAGCAATTTTTTTTTTATTTTTTTAAGTAGGATAGAAAATGAAATTTTGTTACAATGTAAAAATCTCTAAACAGTTTTTAAAATTGTAAGAGTATGTACAAGACAAAACCTTTTAAAACGCGTGTCATCCATTACAATTAAATATACATCATTTCTGCCATTGATGACATTTTTTTAGGAATATGCACCATAGTATCGAAATAACTAGCTAATTCAACAATGGTGATATCGTCGCTGTTATTTTGGTTTTTATTTGATGTGTTGAGGCTGCTGGCCTGCTGAGAGCACGTTGTTCCCAAAAGCGATAATGTTTTTAAAGATGACTTCAACGCGACTGATGGTTGTAAAAACGTTTTTTCGCGTACCTCCTGGCCTTTTTTCTGTAGCACTGAGAAACTGCTTAGTGAGTGCCAATTGTTCTTCGATTTCTCCAGTTCTAGTAAAATGTCACACTGATTAATTAAGTCCCTAAAGCTGCATATCCCTCTAGAGATTGTGTCGACGTTAGCATTATGTGATATAAAATTCTTATATCCATTGGATTCATCTTTCAGACTTAATGAGGGTAATCGCCGACGACCACATGACGAATGAAAATACTTTAGTATGGGCTCTCGTAACAAGTTTCTTTTAACATTACCAACAACTTGATGTCTTTTCAACGAGTGCTTGTATACTCCATGCGGACGCAATGGATTAACTATTTCCAGATTATCTCCCGACACAGCAGGATCTGCTTGTTTAAAATCATCAAGGAAGCTTTCCGAACGTCGCCTTATTCGTGATCTCCAACGATATGACATTTTTTGTTTGACACTTTGGATCTTTAGCTGTTCAAAATTTATGGTTGCGCTAGGGTTAGTGCTTATTTTGATGGGACTGTAAAAGGGATTTCTATCCCCAAATTTCTTAATTGAAATGCGTCGTGTTATTTGTAATTTGTCAAGAACCCCTGGTAATTCTTCGGAGGCCATTCGTTATCTTTGGATTAATATGCCTTTTCAAAGATGCTTCTTGGTAAACCAATATATTCCGTTCTTAGTTAACATACGTGTGTACATACATATGTACGTATAAAAATCTAAAACAATGCATAGACAATTTTAAAACGTTATCGCTTGATAGGTTTCAGGGAAAATTACCACTTTAACTATCAGTGCAATATTTTATTTCTTTAATGACTTGTTATGAATTTGTGAGTTAAAGTTTCTAAATATATGATTTGTGTATACAGATGTATGTAACTGCTTACAGTAGTATAACATTTGCATGTATACATATGGATATATGTATATGTTTACATACATCCATATGGATCAGAATGTTGATTCAGCAATGGATGACACTGCATAAGGAGATCTCAATCATTCCAAAAATGGATTGTTGCATATGAAATTCAAAATAAGTATTACCATTAATGTGGGGATATTAAAGAGAATGATATGGTAATCCGAAAAGCAGTTTTAAAAGTTGCAGTTGTAGAAGTTTTACCGATAGAGTGGTACAGTAAATACGGAACTAACCCTTACTAAATATTGTATACAGAAAATAATTGAACAACATATGTAGTTTGTAATGATTTAACAAGGTCAGAAAATAAATTTCATTGTTTGCCACGGTAGACGCGAAACTTGTTAAAGCTTAAAAAAAAGTTACTCCCTGAGTAGATTGCCACATCTTTTTATCAAACATTTAACACGCCTATTATATATTCATAATCTTTATAAGCTCATCGTGGAACGATGGAAATATTTTATTTGATATGGAACAGCGACTCATACACAGCATTTTTGCCGCTGGGAAACATTTTGTATTTTCATACGCCGAAAAAATAATTATTTGTCGCTTTTTAAACAAAGGCGGTTTCACTTCTCAGAAATTACACTCTTGATGTGGGTATTACTCCTCTCTAATTATTGTTTACACAAATAATTGATACCGTTTTTTCAGAACATGATTTATCTGGTTACTATGTGGAACGCCTTTTTGTACTCCTTTTTCACAACATTACTCTTTTCTTCAGTAGCAAATTTAGAGGCTACTTCTCCTAGGTAGTTCCCTAAGTGTTTTTTGGGAGTTTTAGTTCCGCTATAGCCGCCACTTACTCGGTGTCATAGTTCCATTTTGAAGTACTGGTATTTATCTGACTTTATGGACAAGCTTGCCTTTTGCGTCCTTCTAAACAACTCTATTAAAATCTGTTATGTGATATATGTATATCTTGCTAAGCATTTGGTTAGAAGCAGACATGCCGGCGGATTGGCAGGGGAGGTCTCAAGGTATTCTTTAGCATCAGTAATTCGTTTAATGGCTTATAACTAATAAACTGAGTTTCCAGAGATGAAAATTTATCACAAAGTTTCAGGAAACTGGTCGACAAGGGTTTAATTCCCACCCTTGTTCGACGCATACACCTCCATTTTAGGCCCCCAACATTTCCAATACTATCCTTTACTCTGGCTGTGTAAGCAGAGCATTTTACGTGCATGGTGTTATTACAAAACCAACATAAAAGACAGTCACCTTGAAATTTTAGGAATAGCGGACAACCAGTTTAAATTTATTTATTTATACTTCTACTAGCAGTCCCAGCAGCGAATTAGTTTAGTCTGTTCCTCTTAAAAAATTTCCAGCGATAGTACAATTGTTGTTTCTTCGGCTTGTTCAATAAAATTATTATGGCGCCAAGTTGTCACACGGTCTTCACAATCGCCCATAAGTTTGACATTTATCAACTATTAAAAATTTATTTTCTTAAAATTCCTGCCAATGATTTTGATGAAAGTTGGCCAAAATATATAGTTTGTTAAAATATATAAAAAAATATGCTTAATAATATGCACTACCGTGCATATTCCTACATTCTCTAGAAAAGTTAGTGTCGATTTCACTCAATCCCTTGCCATTTTCTTCTAACACTGGTACCAGCACAGATTCCACACTGGTTCCAAAACTGGTTCCGGTTGCGAACTGGGCGCCACCCTTTCAGTAAGATTTTTGCATCCGAGGCACCCAAATACTTGGGACATATGTCCCAATGTCTGAGAATATTCTCAGAAACGGCGAAAATGATTTTGATAAAATTTATGTTATATACTCTTAAAACATGTACAATGGGGCAACCATGCACCGTCTGTGAAACCCCGTTATATTGCCAGCAATTGCAACTCAATTTTATTTTGTATGGGGGAAAACCATTTCTCAAACATCCTGCCAATGATTTTCTTCAAATTTGGTGGAGATATATATAAATATGTGAAGCACAAACTGGCATACCGTGCATATCCCTACATTCTCTGTGAATGGAGCTATGGGGCAAATTGTGAGAAGTCGATTTTTCAGATGTATTCTTTTTTTATACCAAGATTATTGCATTCTTAACAATTTTATAATTTACTTTGGTCGAAAAAGTTGTTAAATAAGAAAATAATCAATTAATAAAAAATTAAAAAGTGTGCCAAAATTCCAACGTTCCGATTGTGGCTATTTTGACGGACATGAAAAATGTACATTAAAAATAATGCGGTCCCTAGCCAACCCTAGAAAGTTAGCGGCGTAAAATACGTGCTGGCAACCCTAATTATCGATAAAGTCGACTGTCGATATTATATCCATCGCTAAACACTCCATGTAAGAGGTCTGTCCGATAAGAACAAAGCATGCAAATTTCTGAACGCACGCGTAATATTTTTCAATCTTTTTTAAAAAAAGTACACATAATAGTTTATTCATCCATTTTAAATAGTTCTATGAACGGATGGATAAATGTCAAACATTACTTACAGATTTGACAAAAAAAATTGACAGCTCCGAAATTAAGGAACTTTAAGGGAAAATAACGCATTTTTCAAGTATTCGTCAATTTTTTAGTATTTTTAAGATATATTCTGCTATTTGGGGCGGAGGCAAATCCAACAAATCAAAAACCATGAAAATTGGTCCAGCAGATCTCGAGTGTTGTAACAAACCCGACTTTGTTTTATATATGTAATATAGATTTATTAATAAAATGAAACAAGATCTAATAAGAGGGTAACTCTAAAATAAGCAATAAAAAGGGCTATACGAACCAAGCAATAATACAAGTAATTCATATTCACAGAAAACACGAAAGAGAAAATAATTAGGGAAATGAATAAACACACAACAAAGACTGGTACAAACGAGAGAGTAAGTCGTGATCCCGAGTAATATAAAAGCAACCAACAACACTAATGTGTAAGCCAGAGCGCGAATGCAAGTAAAAGAGAACAAAAACACAAAATCAAAGACTATGCAGGCAAACAAGTTTTGTTGTTAAGTAAAAAATAACTAAGAAAAACTTTGAGTAAGTGTTTTGGAACAAATCACAGTTTTTTAATCGCGAAACAGGTGATTGCGGAAAATAAATTCCATGATAATAAATTTAGTCCGCGGGTTAAGTCAAAGAAACTTAAATAAAAACAAGAGCGCAAAAAAAAAAAAACAACGACCATTGAGGTCCATTGAAGTGAATATTTTGTACGCCGTCTATTTCGATCTCCGCAGATAGCAGACTTTCTTTCTAATAGAGAATTTGGATATTTGGTTCGGAAGGTATTATTGCCGGCCATTCTCGCTCCTTGTAGGCGTGTTATTTGCCGGATTATTCAACGGTTTGCAATGTCCTTCTTCCTCTCATATTACAATATTTTAACCTCGTCCGACAACTACACTAAGTCGTCCAGGGTTCACCTGTTTTGTGGGCGGATGAATACTCTCAGATCGGATACGCAATTGTTTATTATTAACTCTAAATGCTCGAAGTCTAGGCATTTCAGTGGTCATGGGCATTTTGTAATTTCTTTGAGTGTTTCCGTCAATGTGATTTATTTATTTTTGTTACAAAAAGGATTTTGGGTGACGAACATTCGACATAAAAATTTTATATTGTGAGCTGAACGCAGATTGGCTTGACTAGTTGATACTATTCGTTGGTTTATGTCTGTGCTTTGACTGCTCCTAGACTACCTAGCCTGTCCCAAGATTACTTTTGCTCTTTTCTATCCCTTGATGTTTTACGCTAAGAATAACTAATAGTCTATTATTTAGTGCTAAGAATAAGTCCTTGCCTTGGTATATTTTGCTAAGATTGACCCTTAGTTCTCGTATTTGCCACCACTTGCTTTCATTAATCAGCTTGATAAGTGCTCGCAGACTTTCTTTTTGCTCTCTGTATATTTTCTCTGTAGAACTTTGCTGTTTTGATTTGATTGATTCACGCACTTCGTTGCACTTCGTAAGCTCGATCCCTTTTAGTTTCAGCCGTGAGTATTTCGACCTAATAAATAAATAAACTGGGTCCCCATATATATGAGTTTTGTTCCAAGTGCGCTTAAGAGGTGGTCTCTGGGGCCTCCCTACTCACCCATCGGACACTTTCGGCGTTCAACGAGTGTTGGCAAGGGTGGAGGTTAAGGTGACCGCATAATAGCCGAAAGGTGGAGCCTCTTTATGAAGTATTGGGCAAGCTGCCCTCGTTAGGCATGTGAACCTTGGTACAAAACAGGTTATCAAGTGTATGATTGAGCTGTACAAGTTGGTTTGTCTCAGTGCCTTTTTGAGAAGATTCGGATTTCAGGTGTCGAGGTTAGGCACAACAAATTAATTTGTGAGCTGGTGAAATGAGAGTATTGATTTTTGATGTTTTGAGGATACAAAAGTTTTAGTTTATTCAGATGTTTTTGACGCTGTTCTAAATGCGTTGTCGATGGCGTGATGTTTGGGCTTAGAGTTGGCTTTGCTTGGGTGATCCCGTGGCTGACGTGTGGTAATATTGAGCAGGTTCTTGTGTTGTGTATCTTGTAATGTTGCCAGGAATACTCCTGAACTTGCCTCTCTAAACTAACAACGACCATTCTCCTATTTTATGCTGGGAATAACTCCCAGTCCTTAAATCTGTGCTAGGAAAAACTCCTAGTTTTTTAACATGGGCTATGAATAAATCCTAGTCTTCTCTTATGAGCAAGGAATCACTCCTAATCTTTAATCTGACGTGCCAGGACTTTTAATCTGCCAGGACTCGGATTTGGTTGCATAGCCTTGTATGCCTTTAATTGTTGACTTTGCTTTTTCTCTTTACTTAACGACGCACTCGTACAATACTTTGCTTCCTAGAGGCCTCTATGGTCTCAGCCGTGTGTATTTATAGGCATCTTGACCCACTTGTTCATATGGCCTGCAGCCAGTACTTTTCCACTTGCTTATGTTTTGTTTTAAAAACTTTCCATCGCTTTCCCATTTCCGCATATCTTGCCTTTTACTATGTATAATGAAATTCTTTCACTTCGTATGCGCTGCCTCTTAAATTGCGGCCTCTCTTTTTACACTCTGTCGCTTTCGTGCCTGCCACGCACCTTCCGCAACCGACACCAACTCTTTTATATGATCAGTGGTGCCAGAATTTAAGCGTTAAAATATGCTAGATTTTACAAAAATACAAGCTAGAACAAGCTAAAAATTTAAAAAACAGGCTAAAAGGTAGGCTGAAAATAAAACAACGCATAAATATATACATTTCTAATTATATAATTGTTTCATTCAATTCGCCATTATTCGAATCAGTATATTTATCACTGGAACGTAGTAAATTTAAATATTTTTTTGGTACTTGGTAATTGTGGCAATATTTGCCATGACGGGGCGATCCATATCTGTAAAATTTAAAAGAATTTTATTTGGATTAAATATTTCTAAAACAAAACTGATATTTAATATTGAGTTCAAGAATTTAACAGTCAACTTGTTCCTTAGTTTGGTCTTAACGACATTCATTTGGCTATGTACACGGTCTTTTTGGCCCCCTTCATTCCTTAAATTCGGGCCAATTGGTCTATGACTCAAAAATTTTTCTTTTACACTACTTTTGACATCTTTAACAACTACACAAATTTTTACACGATCGCCCATCAAATTTCCATATAGTTGTGTGACCGAAACCTTCTAGCGAAAATATTTCATAAATAAATTCTAAGATACCATTACACATTGAAATACTTACATCATATATACTAATTGTTCGATTTGTTAAAAAAAAATACCTTCAAATATATGTAAGATATGAATAGGAAAAATATGCAAAATGAAATTAAAAAAGGCTAGATTTAAAGCTATAAGCACTTTCATAATTTTTCAAGCATTTATGTTTTTAAATATGCTAGATCTAGCCTTAAATATGCCAAAATGGCAACGCTGTATATGATATATACGTGCATTCGCCCTTATATATATGTATAACTAAAACTTAAAATCTAATATCCTAACATATGTAAATATAATAACTAAACATTATTAATATACAATAATAATAATATATATTAAATATAAGGTTGTCAAAAAAGTCTTGCGGTATTTTTTTATTAAATTTTCAATTGTTCATAAAATTGGTTATAATAATGCGATTTAAGTCAAATATGCGCCATTTTGTTCGATGACGAGTTCCCAACGAGATGCCAACTTCATAATGCCCCTCTTATAGAAGCTCGTTTCCCTATTGTCAAAAAACTCGGAGATCCAATTTTCACAGGACTCTCTTGAGGACAACTTCCGACTACCAAGCTCGTTCGCCATGGACAGTAATAGGTGGTAATCACTTGGTGCGAGATCCGGACTATACGATAGATGCAATAGAACCTCCCACCCGAGCTCCCGGAGCTTCTGGCGCGTCACCAAAGATGTGTGTGGCCTGGCGTTGTCTTGGTGGAAGACAATTAGGCCTCTGTTGATCAAAGATGGCCTCTTCTGCATGAGTGCTGCATTCAAGCGGTCCAGTTGTTGGCAGTACAGGTCCGAATAGAGCGTTTGGCTATAGGGGAGCAGCTCGTATTGGCTGATTCCCTGCCGACCCTACCAAACACACAGAACCTTCCTGGCCGTCAATCCAGGCTTGGCCACCGTCTGGGCAGCTTCACCGCTTTTCGACCACGACCGTTTGCGCTTCACGTTGTCGTAAGTGACCCACTTTTCATCGCCAGTCACCATCCGCTTCAAAAACGGATCGATTTTGTTGCGATTCAGAAGCGATTCGCATGCATCCACACGGGCAAAAAATTTTTTTTTTTCGTCAACTCGTGTGGCACCCATATAACGCTTTGATGACTCATGCCCATCTCTTGGCCGATGCTACGGCTGCTACTATGCCGGTCTCTTTCGATCAATTCAGCGATTTTACCGCAAAGACAAGCTTGCGGAAATACCGCAAGACTATTTTAAAAACTTTTTTTATATAACAAATAAAAATCAAATCAAGGTATTTTAAGCGCTTCAAAAAAACCCAATCACATATCGACTTTATTAGATACAACTCAGCAAAATCTAAGTTTCTCATATTGAACAAGCAATGTTACAATGTTTACTTATCACCTTGTAAAGCCGATTTTTTCCGTAATCCTTCTATTCCTTCTAAACGGCGTTCAAGTGCAACTCCTTCATCATACTTTTTTAATGCAGTAACAGCTGATATTGACTCTAGTATAGCCGATCTTTTTGCCAACTTCTTTCAAACGACTTACTCTAATTCGCTACCTTCCACCGGCTCTTACCCGTACTATATGCACCAACCCAACCTTATTCATATTCCTAATATTTCCGAAGAATCACTCTTAATTTGTTTAGCCTCTTTGAAGTCGTCATTTTTGCCTGGTCCGGAGAACGTCCCCAGTTGTATTCTAAAGACATGCTCTCTTTCGTTAAGTGAACCTCTGTTAAGGCTTTTTACCCTCTCCATAGAAACGGGTCAGTTTTCCTCTTTTTGGAGATTACCACTAAATGAATTATCACTCATAATCCCCCTATTTAAAAAAGGGAACAAATCTGACATAACAAATTATAGAGGTATAGCCAAACTCTCGGTTATTCCTAAACTTTTTGAGGACCTAATTTCGATTAATCTTAAACACCAATGCAAATCAATAATTTCTCCCCATCAGCATGGATTTATGAAGGGACGTTCATCACTTACAAATCTTCTCGAATTTAGTACATTGGTTCATGATGGCTTTCGTAATAAATCACAAACGGATGTCATCTATACCGATTTTAGCAAAGCCTTTGATAGTGTCGATCACAAACTTCTGTTAAAGAAACTTGATCTGCTAGGATTTTCTCCTAATCTTCTATCCTGGTTAACGTCGAACCTCACCAATAGAACTCAAAGAGTTTTGTTTAGAACAGCGCTCTCCAAAAATGTTAATGTCTTATCTGGTGTTCCCCAAGGAAGTCATCTGAGCCCAGTACTCTTTACTTTGTTTATTAATGATTTACCTAACGTTTAAAATAACTCCCATGTATTTATGTTTGCAGATGATGTTAAGCTTTGCGTATCATTTAATGATCCAGCTCTTCATTCCATTTTACAAGCTGATATTAATAAGCTTAGAGAGTGGTGCATGATTAATCACCTCCATCTCAACACACTGAAATGCTCATCTATGACAGTTTGTCGTTCTCCGTTTTTTGCCAATTAATCCATGAATGTCGCTACCCTAAATAGAGTTTCTTCTGTTGAAGATTTGGGCATTATTTTTGATCCAAAACTAAACTTTCTGCTTACATTTCATCTGTGGCTAACAAAGCAACATCTTGCTAGGCTTTATTAAGCGTTGGTCCAAGGAGTTCAGTGATCCTGATATTACTAAGGTCTTATATACATCCCTGGTACGTCCAGTGCTAGAATATTGCTTACCAGTTTGGAGTCCTCAATATTCCATTCACCAACAACGAGTTGAATCGGTCCAAAAACAATTTTTATTGCTCGCCCTAGGATGTCTAAACTGGGAGCCAACTAGGCCCCTCCCTCGTTACCAGAGTAGGCTTCTTCTACTGAATCTGCCCTCTTTATCAAATCGAAGACTCGTCAGCGGAATTGTATTTCTCCATAAATTGCTATCTGGGGAAATAGACTCTCCCTTTTTATCAGGGAAAATAGATTTTGCTGTTCCGTGTCGTCCTACGCGTAATTTTGTCCCTTTAAATTTAAGAACATGCGTCTCAAATTTTGGCCTACATGACCCTCTTCGAGTTGTATGTAGTGACTACAATGAGTTTTCACTTTTTATTTCTCCTTCTTCTTTACGTTTATTAATCCTTGCCTTCCTTTGAACTGTTCCTGTCTTCTAATTTTCTTTATTTCTACCTTTTTTCGTATTCTGATTCTTTTTGTTTTTAGTTTACTCCTTTCTTTTTAATTATATTAGTTTAATTAGTTTAAGTCAATTGCACTTTGTTTAGTTGACGTTAAATAAATAAATAAATAAAAAAGGAATATTTCACAAAATATAGAAAAACACGAAGTTTTCCAGTTGTTCCCCGAATGTTCAAATGGTCAGTGGTGAATCAGGAGCATGAGTCGATCATGCACCTAGGGTAGTAAACGACACTCGAAAAAGTTGATCAATACTACTGGTTTGACAAAATGAATAAGTATGTTCGCAAAATTTGTTAACAATTGTATAACCTGTAGGACAGCCAAGTCACACTCTGGCAAAGTTCAAGCAGAGCTACTTCCCATCCCAGCATTCCTTGGCACACTGTCCATGTGGACATTACTGGCAAGTTAAGATGGCTTCATAAAATTCGTATACTTATGTATATCACACTCTCAAAATAGATACAGAGAGCTGTTCGGTGTACCAATTACAGCCTTATGTTAAGTTTCCCTATATATGCCATCTCTAGACTCCAAGTTTGTTACATTGGAAAGTTTGACATTGAGAACTGTAATGTTAATTCGGCGTTTGATACTGGTTTGTATTTGCTGAGTCATTCAGGAATTGAGTGACAGTTGAGGTGTAACTGAGCGAGATGACAATTGCGCTGTCATCGGGTGTACTTTGGTGTGAGGAAGAGGAATTGGAAGGCGACATTGACTTACTTTTACGAAAGCCTACCGTACGTATCGCAGTTCAATTCACTGAAGCTTATAAAAATAAAACGGACAACAAACCTAAAAATAATGTTCTATGTTTTAATTATGTACATATGATCGTTTGATTTAACTTTGCTGTCTATTGAGCCAAGTGAGCAACTACGTGCCCACCACTGGTCTACAATCGTTAGTCCAAACGATAAGTAATCCACTGTACTCCCAAAGTAGTAGTTTTTTATTACATTTTAAAATTAAGTATTGCTGAATGGGATTAGTTGTGGTTCTTATATGTATATGGCAGAGTAGATTAGGGTTCAGAACTAGAACCTTGTTCAATATTAACTATAAATCTTTCTTTGTCTTCTAGCTTACTGATGGCAGAGAAGTGCTGAAAATTGTTGAATATCCCTTATATTCACTGCAAAAATTGTTGAATATCCCTTTTATTTACTGCGATCTTAGCAAAAATTATGTGAAAATTTGTTCAGGTGGTTTTGGAGGCCAAATAAAACTATTCTAACACCACACTACATTGCTGCTGATATACTCTGGAGGATATACTAACAAGATATACTAACTAACATTGAATGACTACTTGGTTATATTTAGTATTAATCTTTATTTTTTCGACAACTTTGGAACGTGATAGTAATATTATTGTACTATTTGCATATAGTTTTGGAATTTTTATTGTCTTGTCTAGGTTATTTTTATAATATATAGTAACGTCGATAGGCGTTTATGTTTGAATCCGCCGCTTCGGACGTCCGCCGATAACAAAACGGCCACCTCAGGATTGGCAACTCCACGGGAACTATTGATGTAAGGCAACACTTTAGAAGTTGGATGCGGCCAACTTCACTTTTTCTTCCGGTTCCGGTGCGACGACAACGACAAGCTCTTGAGTGTTTCGTCTAAAAATACACATACTCTCGGCATGTGAGCTAGGCTGAATTTGAATTGTACGTTACTTATCTATTTTAAATGTGAATATTCAAATGTATTTTTTTATACCGTTTCAACAATTACGGTGTTTAATCTTAAGCATTCTGCGAAGGGCCGCCAAACGTTATCGTTTGAAGCCCTCTAGTTATATTTATTTTTCTTATAATAAATATTATTACAACTGTAATTAATATAATTGCTATTACTAAAGAAGTATGACCAGTTACATGATAAAAATTTAGACCAAAAAAATCTAGGTGGTGGTTTTTCAAAGATTTTAATTCAATTGTTTAAATTCTGCTGTATGATTTATCATTTTGACTCCCACTGGATCCCAGATTATTTTCGGAACATCGCAAATATCCCCTATGTGCGAGGTCGCGATAACTTGATACTTGGTGGAACTTTAAATAGCCAGCTACTTCTACTTCTAGCTCTATCCAATATGATTTTAAGTCAACTATCATTTTGTAGACACAATTAGACTATTTGGTTTCAACGATGTAATTTCACGAGCATTATCATTGGTACTGCTCCAAGGCCAACTACCTTCACACACTCTTTTATTAGATTGCCACGTCTGACATTTATTTAAGGTGGATTCGGTCATAATAATAATAGGAGTCTATTTCAAAAAACGTATACCTAACTCTCGCTGTTTATATGTATGTATGTATAAAAAAGAATGGCTGCCTACCAGTTAACGGAATCCTTACTCTTATAATTAGCTATCTATCAAGAAAGTTTATATATTTTTAAACTAACTTTTTCTTCTTCTGCCTTTTGGAATATTTTTATTTATTAGTGAATACTTTTCTCGAGTATCCCCCTTCCGTGCTCTCTTTAACTCTACTGGACAAATCTTTCTTACCGGTCTTGTAATCGACCCTCGCTGCATTTTTATTTTATTTTTATTGTCCCCTTCTTTGAGAGTACTTCCAATTCTCTTCAAAGGCCATCTACGAAAATGGTAATTTTTATCTTTAAAGTTTTTCACAAATTTCTCCACTCCTACATTGTTTTCTCGACCTTTGTAAGCACTAATACTTTTGGAGAAAAGTCATCTAACGGGATAGTTATTTTTCTCTTTTTTATTTTTCTCCACTCTAACTCTTTTTTGTTGGTTTTTATCAGATTTAACCCCAGCCTCAGAAACACCTCCGAAGCGAGGTCCTGCTGGGGGCCGAGATTTAACCAAATTTTCTGCAGACTTTTTACTTGTATTTATCTGCCAACGCTCCTTATATTTTGATCTTGACAACCTATCGTTGTGGCGACAATGGAATTGTTTACTTCCGACTTTGTATTTCCCGAAACAATCCATCCAAACTGCGTATTCTGTCCCAACAACCCGGCAATTTTCGTAACACCACTTTTCACAATATGGGTGCATACATCAACTCTCAATATAACGTCAAACCGAAAAGGCATATTGAAATTTGGATCGGCTAACACGTACGATTACCATTTTGACATATCTACATTAGCTTCTTTCTCTGAAAGAGCTGTCATTAATTTCGGCAGAACAATCGCTTCAACCTTAAGAAGCTTTTTCCATGGTTCTCGTACTTTTATTCCCAAGTTTATTTTGAATTTTGATATTTTAGATTTTGGTGAAGACACACCGCTTTTCTCCGGGCGTGCCTTCATTTTTGGTAATTTTCAAATCTGAGCTGCTTCCTCAGAATCGATAGTGCTTTGTGATCCACTATCAATTAGGGCTCTTAGGGTCTCATACCCAACATACACTGCCTTTACTTTTATTAGGGCGGTGGCCAACAACGCCGGATTTGCCATTACACATGTATTCACTATCTCTCTTCTTTCACCAAGGTGAAGTAATGTGTGATGCCCCCTACCGCACACTGAGCAAACATCCTCATTTGAGCATCTCTTATTGCTTGAATGTTTCATTCACTTTGTGCATAATTGCACGGTTTTTGGCTAATTCGACCCTTTCTATTGGAGTCAAACCTTTGAATTTATAGCACTGTAATGTGCTGTGTCCGGCAACTTTACAAATCAGACAATTTTCTATAAAAGCCGTATATGCCATTTTTTGCATCGATCTTTTTTCTTCTTTTTTAATGAAGCTTAGAGAACAATATCTCTGCTCCAAATATTCTAAGACGTCAGATAACTGCTGTATATGCTTCGTCTTCTTAACTTGTCTCTCATACAATTGAAGAGCCTCTTTATCCAACTTCCTCAATATGAGTTGAACGAATATCACGTCAACTTCATCGGACAAATTGGCTTTTGTTTTAATAAGGTGTATTGACTCATTAATTACATCAATCACCCCTTTTATATTTTTCGCGGACTCATTGTTAACTACCGGTAATACAACTATCCAGTTTAGTTGTTCGGAAAATATCCTCCGATGATTCTCATACCGCTTGGTTAGTAAATCCCAAGCGGCATTATAGTTATCGGCCGAACCCGACAATAAATGAGCTACCATGCTCCTCGTTTCTCCCTGTAACGCGGATTTTAAATAATTAAATTTAAGAGCAGAGCTAAGATCCTCTCTTTTATCACTTAATTCTAAAAATAATTCCGCGAACAGGTCCCACTCTTTCGGTTTTCCGAAAAACGTGGGAATTTTCGGTCACACAGGCAGTTCTTCTCTCTTCTGTACATCAAACTCAAGCTCCTCTGTTTCATCTCGGAACTCACTGTTCGCTACAAATTTCTCGTATAGATCTTCTACCTTTTTCTGTACCTTCTGTCACATAAAATTAATTTTATTTCGGTAGATTTTAAATATTTCCACCTTCTTGTCAGTGTCACCAACGTCAATGTTCACCCTCTCTAGGTATTCCCGAAGTTGGAGAACTCTCTCTTCAAACTCTTTTCCTTCACCTACACTGTCCTTACCTATGACCGTATCCACCCTAGCAGCGGCTTCTCTACTAGTACTAGGTCTAATGCCTTCCTCAACGACAGTTGACTTACTAGTATGTACATTGCCTTTATTTTTTATCCTTTTAATTAATCCTTGCCCATCATCAACTCTCCTATTATTGAAGTAATCGTGATCGACTAGTCGAATCTTTAATAGCATGCTATGATTTCCGAACCACTGGGTTTGGATTTCATCTACCTCCTTTAAAATTTCCTTATTTATCTTACTAGCATCTAACCCTTCTTCAACCTTTCCATCAATTTGGACTGCTTCGTTAGCAATGTAATTGTCTTTTCTGATATCATTATAACAAATTTAAATCTTATTTAATATATAAATAAATATAAATCTTATTTTATCTTATCTGTTGTTGCTGCTGCTGTTGCTTCTATTGCTGGTGTTGTTGCTGTTGCTGCTGATGCATTCGTCCTTCCTTCTTGATTACTTGATGATGAGCGAAATTAAGTCTTTGTGCCCACGTCTCTCGGACTTTTCACTGCCACTGTTATATACGCATACGGTCACTGCGCTCTTCCACTGGGCACTTCCACTGGGTACTTCCACTAGGCACTTCCACAGGGTACTTTGACAATGTTCCTGCCACTAGCACAATTGTTTGGAACAGTCTATTATATTCTTCTTCTGTCCCTTTTATTTTTTGCTACTTTCACTTTCGTAGCCACTCACACCGGACTGTTACACCGAGTCGCGAGTTGAGATTTTTTTTTGCGGGACTTTACTTTATTTTGACGAGTTCGATATACTGGCTTCGAACACGCCACATCAAATTTTTGCCGACACGAATTTCTGCAATTGCTCCACAACAAACTGTCTTTTAAATACGGACGCAATTTTTTCTTTAATTAAATATTTTTTTAATATTTTCAGTTTTACTCCGTTTCTTTCCACTGGTGGGGGGAAAACAGGAGTTTTTTATTTTGCTACCTTTAGCTAGTCTTAGCATATAACGTAGCTAGATCGCAGACTTTAAGGATGGTCAATCTCTTTGTCTCTTACCACTGGTGGGGAAAAACAACAGAGTTTTTTTTTACTCTAAGGTCTTAGATTCTAGGGGTCACATATTTGGTGGTGGAATGTTAGTTCTAAAACATATGCATGAGTTCCACCAAATGGATGGTTTCCAAGCCTACGTTGGCCGTTAGATGCCTAGCTGAGTGCTTCGGCTAAAAAAACACATATTCTCAACATGTGAGCTAGGCTGAATTTGAATTGTACGTTACTTATTTATTCTTTTAAATGTGAATATTCAAATGTATTATTTTTTACCGTTTCAACAATTACGGTGTTTAATCTTAAACAGTCCGAAATTAACTAAATTCGGTCACCAGGTGCATTTTGGATATTATTAGATAGCTTTTATTAGATGTGCCAAATAACAATTCGACGCCTTCATATGGCTCTATTTATTCGTTTTTTCTTAATTAGGGCGGCAAAAGTGGGCGTGACTAAAATTTGAAACAAACTTGATCTGCCTACACACTATACGGATCTACAAACCGAATTTGGTCGCTTTAGCTCTTATAGTCTCCAAGATCTCGATGTTCATCCGGAGAGACAGACGGACGGACAGTCGGACATGTCTCTGATCAAAAATACATATACTTTATGGGGTCAGAAATGTATATTTCTGCCTGTTACATACATTTTGGCGACTTTAATATTCCCGATATTCCCGACAGCAAGTTGAAGTAGCAGGCGTACATGCAATGTTTAAGAAAACGCGCCAAGCAAAACTCAACTGTGCTTCAATTGTAATTGAATTGGGCATTTTGCGACCGACTGCCGTGAACCAAAGCAGCATTATGGAGCTTAAACACATACTATACATGTATATTATTTCTAAGTAAATTCTGTCACTCATGTATACGAACACATACCACATAATTCCTATGTATGTATTCTGCGCTTGCCTCTAATAAACTTCTCAGTTGAACGCACTTCTCAGTTCTCTGCCTATTATTTTCTGCCTTCGTTTACGGGTAGCATCTTCAACCCTCCCAACACGTTATGGGCCCAGGAGCGGTTATCGGTAGAAGAAATGAAAGACAGTAATCGATTTCGTGACAAAGTGTAGTGCACAATCAATAAAAGTTACGAACTTTATATTAAAAGAAAAAGAGACTCAAGCAAGATGAGTAGTTTATATCAAATCGAGAATTTAGAGGAAAAGAACTTTGATTCTTGGAGCATACAAATGCGAAGTGTGCTTGTTCACTCCGATTTATGGGATGTGACGTGTAACTCAATGCCCACGGAGGCAGTGGAGGCTGTAAATCTAAAAGCAGCAGATCGCAAGGCATTAGCAACAATTACGCTAAGTGTAAAGTGTCAAGGTCAAGGTATGACAAGTTATTTAAATTCATTCTCTGATATTTTGGATCAGCTTGCAGATGTTGGTATTGAGATGAATGATGAGTTACGAACCATCATTTTGTTGTCTAGTTTACCAGAAAAATTTGAGAATATCATTGTCGCCATAGAGACGCGCGACAATTTGCCGAGTTTCGAAATTCTTTGCATAAAATTGAAGGAAGAAGCAGAGAGAAAAAGTCTTACGGAGACGAAAGAAAATAGACAAGAGGCATTCATCGTTTCTCAGAACAGACACACATACCCAACAACCTCATTCAAACAAAATGTCGAACGCAAATTAATTGCTTCAAATGGCGCAATGCAAAACAGAGAGAGAGGGTAAGAGAGAGACCTGCAATTATTTTGTTACTCCTTTTTAGAATTATTAAAAAGAAAACACAGAGTTTCCGATCAGAGCCTAAGCTCTGTTTGAAGTCAGATGTCATTCTCTTTATTTAATTCTAAGTTTTGATTAAGGTAAAATACAAATATCTTAGTCAGCTATTTTGGGTGTAAGTGTATGTATGTACGAGCAATCACTTGTTCTGGCTTGCAAAATGCATGCTCAGCATTTACTCTGTAGGTCGGCATTGCAATAGCTGATCGAGTTTCGAGTGCGCTAGTTTTGTTTATTTAAGAGAGACCAAATATAAAGAGAGCACAGAGAGCAAGTAATGCAGCTTAATAAATGTCTTATATTATAATAAATGTCTTATATTGCAAAGGAAAAATGGTGCTTAGACTCTGGAGCAACCAGCCATATGTGTTGCGACTAGGATATGTTCTCAGAATTTGAGGCACATAAAGAGAAGATCAGTTTGGCAAATGCTGGTATTTTATATGCAGAAGGCAAAGGAAAAGTTAATTTGCAAACTAACTTGTGCAGAAGGCAAAGGAAAAGTTAATTTGCAAACTAACTTGTGCTTGTGTGCACAGCTGGCAGGAAATTTTATATCAATGGCTCGTGTTATTGAGCATAACAGCAAGGTGTATTTTGGAAAATACGTAGCTAGAGTCATACAGTACTGCAAATGTATTCTAAATGCCACCAGGGTGGGAAGCTAAAGTGGAAAAGATCTTCGCAGCTATTGAAGATAATGGAGAGTTGTGGCACAGACGTCTTTGTCACCACAATTACGCAAGTCTGATGCAGATGAAGAGTAAAAATTTAGTTAGTGTAATAACTGCAGAAAATATACATACATATACATACAAATGTTCCTTGCAAAACTTGCATATTGAGTAAAATACGTGTGCACCCATTTCCAAAGGCAACATATAATCGAGTCAGTGAGATTTTGGAATTAATTCATAGCGACGTTTGTGGATCTTTTGGCAATAAATCACTTGGTGGATCAAGATATTTCCTCTCATTTATTGATGACAAATCCAGAAGAGTGTTCGTATATTTTCTAAAAGGCAAAGATGAAGTCTTCAGAAAGTTTGTGGATTTTAAAAACATGGTGGAGCGGCAAACAGAATAAAAGCTAAAATGCATTATATTGTCAATAAAATGTTTAATGGGTTTTTTAAAAAAACATGGAATTTCTCGACAGCTAATAGCCTACACACCAGAGCAAAATGGCGTTGCAGATAGAGCTAATCGTTCTCTGGTTGAAATAGATAGATATTTGTTGGCGCACTCAGGATTGTGTGAGGCGCCAGAAGTTATATACAGAAGCTATATACACGGCTGTATATCTTCGTAATCGAACTCCTACGAGTGCACAGCTCAACCAAACACCAATGGAAGCGTGGACCGGTAAGAAACCTTGTATAAGTCACCTTCAAGTTTTTGGTTCCGTTGCAGTGGCATTGTCCAAGGGTAATCATGGCAGCAAATTTCAACCAAAAGGAAAAGAGTATCGCATGGTGGGCTACTCAAGAGAAGCCAAGGGTTACAGACTGTATGATGCAGATACACGCAAAGTGGTTGAAAAGAGAGATGTACTTTTTGATGAGCGAAATTTCTTGGTGCAAAGTGACAGAACCACTGTTACATTTGACTTGGCCTGACCTTATGGTCAAGATGAAGTTCCTGCTCTGGATCAGGAGGCGGAAGAAAATGATAGAGACAAACAAGAGCAAGAGTCTGCAGAATCAAGTAGCGGTGATGATTCCTTTCATAGCACAGGTGAAAGTGATGTTCTACAGGTGGAGGAAGAATAACAAGTAGGTCCTGGAAGGCCGAAATTAATCAGGACGGGAAGACCTGGTCTCCCGAAGAAGTAGTGAAACATACTTGAATCTATGGTTGCAGGCGATGGGCCGATTTCATCAACTTACGAAGAAGCTATTAGTGGGTCCTATTCATCACAGTGGCGCGAAGCAATGGCAACTGATTTAAGTCTCTGGTCAGAAATGTGAAATGGGAGCTAGTGGACTTACAAAAAAATCAGCCCTTACTAGGATGCAAATGGGTTTTTAGCCTTAAAAAGGATGCTCAAGGAGGCTTAAAGCGATTTAAGGCCCGCCTAGTTGCGGAAGGATGCTCGCAACAATTTGGTGTAAGCTACACGGATACTGTTGCAACGGTATGCCGACTTTAGAGTGTGCGATTAGTTGTGGCACTAACAGCAGAGTTGCAGTTATACTTACATCTGAAGGACGTATGCACGGCGTACCTCAACAGCGATCTAAAAGACACGGTCTACATGAAGCAACCTCTGGGATACATCGATGAGAATAATCCAAAGGCAGTATTATTGCTGAAGAAGGCAATATATGGTTTGAAGCTATCAGGAAGGGAATGAAATTCCAAGCTTCATGGTGTACTACTGAAAATAGGATTTAATCCATATAGCAGTGAACCAAGCTTATACCAAAAGCGTGGGGCAGGTGATTTGACATTAATTCTTGTATACGTTGATGATTTACTTATAGCATGTCTATCGAAGCAAATGTTGGACAGCATCAAAGCAGCAATTTGGAATGCGTAGGAAGTGCGGCTACTCCTTTAGATGCAGGGCATCAGGTGGCATGTGACAACAAGGCATGCAAAAAGGTTGATCCAAAAAGCTATCAGACGCAGATTGGCTAGCTGATGTGGTTGGCGCTTAATACAAGGCCAGATATATTGCATTCATTTGCAAAGTTGGTGTGAAGCACATCCTGCGGTACTTAGCAACGACGGTGGATAAGAAGTTAAGCTACAAGAAAACCGGCAAAGCATTTGTTGCATATGCAGTGCTGACTGGGGAGGAGACAGAGGATCATACTTAATAATCATATACGGAGACAACTTAAGAGCTAAACAGTTGACGAAAAATCCAGTTCATCACTCGAGGATTAAACACATAGCTATTAGATATCATTTTGTACGACAAACTGTATTAGATAAGCATGTTGGGTTAAAGTACGTTCCGACAGATTTAAAGATTGCTGCTGTATTAACTAGGAATTCGCAAAAGAAGAAGCATAATGAATTTATGAATATGTTAAACTTAAAATGATATTCTAACTAATTTTTGCATTGAGGAAGTGTGTTAAATATTATGAATGTTCCAGAACATTGCACACATGTTACATAGTTGTATCAACACATACATGTATATTATTTCTAAGTAATTTCTGTCATACATGTATATTCTACGCTTGCCTAACCGAATTTTTGGAACGCGCTTAGTCTCTAAAAGACTTCTCACTTGAACGCACGACTTCTCTGCCTATTATTTTCTGCCTGCGTTTACGAGTAGCATGTTCAACCCTCCCAACATTTTAAGACAGAATCTAATGGAAATAATTTTGTAGAATGCCTAATCTCTAGTGGGAGTCCAATTAGTTTCATCAAAATAACTTACATTAAAAATTTTAAAATTAAGTTTGCTGGAATTAACGGCACAAATTACTTTGGATTAAATAAAAGTCCTTTATATGACCTTCGAAAAATATCACGTTTTGTTATCATTTTTTTTTTTATACGTTTTATTTATTTTGTTGGGTCTCTTAATTAGTTTTATAGGACTAACAACAATTTTCTAGTTTTATCTTCTAATCTAATCTAATACGTAACGTAGCATCAGAAGGATACTTCATTGATCTATGGCCCTGATTATTTGTTAGAGGGTTGGAAGGTCGTTTCGTTGGAGACGAGTACTTTCACGTACTCGGGTTAATGACTTGGCAAGGGTATTCGGATGTGCCTGCAGTTTAGCGGTGTACTTTAGCTGTTGTACCTTTATTAAGGTTATTACACTATTAATATGTAGATCTTTCTGTACGTTTTCGTTTCGGATATACCAAGGTGCTCCCGTGATAGTTCTGAGAACCTTAGATTGCGCACTTTGTATGTTTTCGATATTGCTCTTGCTTGCGTCTCCCCACAGTATGTAGAAATACACGGTTTTAGGTGAGCTGCAAAGGTGAATGCTCTTTCTTCGTCCGATCTTGCCCATTTACCAGTTGGACATCTTAAAGGAGAAATAATCTCGATTGGAGCAGTCATAGTTGGGTGAGCTTTCTACAGCAGATATTTAGTGCTGGTAGGGCTAAGCTTCTCGATATATTGCCGCTGTGCCCTTGCGAATTTTAGCTGCCGGGGATCGAGACATTTTACATTCTCGTCTAAGCCGTCTTTTATCTGTTACAAGTAGTTCAATTAGCCGGTTGTATGACTTGTGTTTTTCCCGGGTGTATCCGGTACATGGGGTGGAGATTTCAGCTGCTTCGATAAGCATCAACTCTAGAGCCGAGGTGGAAAACTCGATGTCATCTTCATCGTTCAGTTTGGGATTCAACTCAACATGGGTACTTATATATTTCTTAAATCTAAGCCAGTTTGTTTTATAATTTCTTAGGCCGGATGGGTGCTATATGACTTGTGGATGTGTTGAAACTGTGAAAATTACTGGCGAGTGGTTAGATGACAATTCTGCTAGTGACTCTGCCGTTATTAAATTATGCGCGATTCCCCTGGTGATTGCAAAGTCTATTAGATCTGGGAGCTTGCGTGGATCTGACCAGTATGTGGGTTTATCCGGTGAGGCATAGTCCATTTTGTTAGCTGTGTTGACGATTGTATTATACAGCTGTTTGCCTTTGGGGTTTACCAGGCGGGATCCCCAATGAGGATGCTTGGCATTGTAGTCTCCTGCAGCAATAAATCGTACTCCAAGTGTGTTAAAGAAGTCAGTAAATTCTTTTTCAGAGATCGATAAGCGTGGTGGGCAACAAAGTGGAGCGACGGTTGTACTACCAAAAGTGGTTTGGACACTTACACTTGTAGGGGGCTGTGAACTTCCGTTGCGCAGTACACTTGCAAATGTTACTCCAGGAGTAGTTGTTGTTGGAGCTGCTGATGACCTTACAGCTCTTGAGAAGAATATTCCCGGTGTGGTTGTCGAGGGAATAAGTGTCGAGCCCTGGATACGAGCCGTAGATTTCTTTGCGTTAAGCCGGGCCTTCAGTTCCTTATAGAGAGGACATCCTCTGTAATTTGCGGTGTGATTTCCGTCGCAGTTGCTGCACTTCCTTGTATTGGTGTTTGATTTGTTGTCGGAGCAGACACAGTCTCGATGAATTTGTCCGCAGCCAACGCAAACTGGGCGAAGGCTACAGAATGATTTTGTATGGCCAAATTGGTGCTTTGCATCGGGTGTGTCCTCTTGTGTGGCTCTTCGACAGTGATTCTGCGGTGTAGCAGGAGTTGTAGATTATATATCGGGTGTACTGCGTTGGTTTTTAATGTTTTATCACACGTGGGCTGTAACTCCACTTTGAACAAAGGTTGTAGCACTTTACTACTGTTCAATATGTTTGAGACGGACTTTATCTCAAAGCCCTTCTCTTCCAATGCTTCAACAATTTCCTGCGTCGGGACTGTAGGTTCAATGCCTTTGATCACGGCTTGAAGTCCTTTCGCGCTTTTAAGTTGGAATGTGTAATAGTTCACATTTTCGGACCGGAAGTACTTCGATGGTACGATAGAATTGTTCGCTTTTAGTTTGCACTTTGGTCTCTCTTATGTTCCCCCTGTTAACTGGAGTCACATAAAAGTTATTCCGATCAACTAAAGCTTTGGCACTAATGAAGTGCAGTTTGCACCACGGATGTAAATTGGTGGTGGTTTGACTTCAGTGGGTTTCCTTGAGATTCTGGCTGATTTGCCAGTAATTGAAATCTATTGCCTTGCAATGCTTTTCGTTGAACAATATTAGTTTTGTTCATTTTCAGTGTGTTACCGCATTTTTTGGTTTTTGGACTAAGCTTTCGCTTGTTTATGTTAATATACCTGTCCATACCAGTCTGAACAGATGAGTTTGGATTCAACGTAACTGGTTGAGCAGATTTTGTTGAGGTAGTCTGCTGGGCAGTGATCGAAGCCTTTGCAGACGTTTCGGCTGTTACAGTTGTTGTTGGATCAGTAGAAGCAATTGTTGCTGTTGTGAGCGCGCTGACGGCGGTCGGGGAACCCAATGACCCAATTAACACTTCAGGTGTAAGCGAATTTGAGGGTGAAGCGCATTTGGCGCTCCAAGACAAATTGTTGTTGCTGGTTGGTGTAAGCAATTTGCTCGTGGTTGCACTTTTGGATTCAGCGCTTGCTGTAGTTGTGGTAGTTGGAGACACTACTGAGAAGTACTATGTTGCGTTGCACAGAGAGCCGACGCTCGTTTTGTTGCTGAAGAATTTGTTCTTGTAGCTTCTGCTGGCGAGAGTCTAGTGAAGAAGAGCCTGAGTTAATCTCTTTACACGTTGGCATTACTAGTAAATTTAGTTATTTACTAAGTATTGGTATTTGTTTTTACAAATAACAATATAATTGTGATTGGGCATCTCTGTGGCGACTGAGAGCCCTGTCACTTTATTGTTTTAACGTTGTTTTATTGCTGACACCGAAGAACTCGCGGAGTGCAATAAAAAGTACGTCCGATCGCGGTGACAGTCAATAGTTATAATGAATAAAGAAAAAATAGATTTTGATTTTCTAATTGTGGCAAACAGATCGATGGCATATAACGCTGTATTAGAACGAGATTTTATTAATGAGTGCAATTTTAAAATTGTAAGAGAAAACGATAGGAAACAAAATGATGGAATCACCAAAATTGATGAATATGAAACACAAATTTGTAGATATTTAGTATTTTCAAATAATTCTAAATTTTCAAAGTGTTTATTAATTTTATTGTCATTCATTCATGAACAAAAGCAAATTTATTTTTTCAAAGGACTTTTGAAAACTTTAATTGTATTATTATTAATTTTTCTTTTAAATTCCTAAAAGCTTATATATTTGATTTTATGTTGAAGTGAATTCAACAAAGTTTTTAGGACAAAAATTATTGAAGAAAGTGCTGTGAGGTATTCAAAAAAAATTCGGAATCCAAAAATGGAAAAATTGAAATTAGTTGAAAAAGAAATTTTCAGATTTTATGTATATATAAAAATATATTTTCAACTGCTAATAGCAGTGACAGAGACGTGGAAAATAGTAGAGGATAGTGAATGTGGTTGGCTCACAATTCAGTTTTACATTTCATTCGTTTTGACAATTTATACTCCTACCACATGTGTTAGTATAAAGCCTACGAAAATTGTTTGTTTTATTCAAGCAGCGTTTGAGGCAATATCGGGTGTACATCCAAATTGCGTTTCTTTGCACCAATGTATCTAGTCTCTTCAAACTCTCTATGTAGAGTTGTCGGTACTTGAATATAGAGTGTGCCAAGCGATGCAGCTTATCATATTTGTTGTTTTACACCTTGCCAATAATATTTTATTTGTACATTGGTTGTTTTGGATGTTCGAACAACAGTTCCATATAGTTCATATCGCACTGATGCGTTTTTATACCCTGTACCCATAGGGTAAAAGGGTATATTAAAGTCGCAAAAATGTATGTAACAGGTAGAAGGAAGCATTTCTGGTTCCATAAAGTATATATATTCTTGATCAGCATCACCACCCGAGTCAATTGAGACATGTCTGTCTGTCCGTCAGTCTGTCCGTCAGTCTGTCCGTCAGTCTGTCCATCAGTTTGTCCGTCAGTCTGTCCGTCAGTCTGTCCGTCAGTCTGTCCGTCAGTCTAACCGTCAGTCTGTCAGACCATCAGTCTGTCAGTCCGTCAGTCTGTCCGTCCGTCCGTATGAACACCTAGATCTCGGAGACTATAAGAGCTAGAGCCACCAAATTTGGTGTGAATATGCGTCTATTTTGCCACGCCCACTTCCGCCCCCGCAAATCGGGAAAACGAATTACTAGAGCTGTATTAAAGATATATTTTTAATTGGCAAACCTAATTATATACCCAAACTGCTCAACCTGACCAAATTTTGTCCAAATCGGACAATTAATTTTGGAGATATACCTATATGAGTTTTGCACTGAATTGCCAAGGTGGCATTGGCAGGCAAGAGTGAGTGAGACAGGATGTGTTCGCTGTTGCTGCATGTTAAAGAGAATTTTGCATGAAATTGATGGCGATTTCGAGGATATTCTATTTTATTTAATATAACTAATTGGTATAGGGTATAATTAATGTCGGCACGGACGACTTGCTTGCTTAAATTTTTTTGTTGTTGTTGTCTATCAATATATTTCTTGTTGTTGCTCATAAATATGTTGGTGATTTTTTCCAATTTGTTTAATTAAAAAGATTTCTTAGGTTTTGCTTGTTCCGCTAAGGCACGTGTGTGCTCTCGGAAGTTTATTTCAGAATTCTTACTTAAAGTAAACATAGAATACTTATGCTGCTTATTGGCAGCTACAAAATAGAAGGGGTGAGGAGCGTGAGTGTACTCACATGTTTGGTCACTCATTCTTGGTGTGACCAAAATGCAAGTTCAGCACATTTGTGCCGGCTTGCCCAGCACAGTTAATTTATGTATGCTGTAACGATCCTTAATCGTCCTGATTTTCGGCAAAGCTGGATTTCAGGTGTCGAGGTTCGGCACAACAAATTTATTTGTGCGCTGGTAAAATGACAACACTTTGAGGTTAAATTTGAGGATGCAAGTCGGTGTCTTCTTCTGGACGTTGACGCGTACAATGCGCAGTACGTTCAAGTGGTCCAAGCGACACCAGGACAAAGCCTGTTACGCGCGAACCCTATCAGACATCATACAAAAACGAAGTCGCGTGGACAACGGACGACAACTAAAATAATAATTTAGACTAACTACTAGATAGATAACTTAAAATAGTAGTTTTTAGAATAGATATAGAGAACTCTGATCCGATTACAGAATAAAGGCGGTTGTAGTCGGAACAGAGAACTCGAAAAGGTTCATGCGAAGAATAGTTGGAAGTACAGCGTGTTAAAGATAAAGGGACATAATTACGGGTTACTCTACAAGGAACAGATAGATTGACCTGATTGAGTAAATTAGGACAGTCTATTTGTCCTTTCAAAGGCTTGTGGATAAACAAAGTACCAAGCATTACTCTACGATTAAGTAAGGAGGGAAGGTTAATTAAAAGAAGTCTTTTAGAATAGGAGGGTAAGTTTACATTTCGATCCCAGTTTAAACCACGAAGAGCAAAAATTAGAAACTGTTTTTGAACAGATTCAATTTTAACTTGGTGTGATCCATATTGTGGAGACCAAACACATGATCCATACTCCAAAATGGGGCGGACCAGTGAAATAAAAAGAGTTTTGGTTGTGTAAGGATCGTCAAATTCTTTCGACCATCGCTTAACAAAACCAAGAACACTCATGGCTTTATTGACAGTGATATTAATATTACGAGTAAAATTTAATTTGTGGTCCATGAGTACACCCAAATCATTAATCTCGTTCAAACGTTCAAGTGGGGTATTATTGAGATAATATACCACTAATTGAAAAGAGGATCTATGAAATGACATGACATTACATTTTGAAACATTAAGGTTTAATAAGTTAATTTCACACCAAGTTTGAAAGTTATTAAGATCCGCTTGAAGCAAACGTGGGGAACTTAAGTCTTTAAAACTAATACAAAGTTTGACATCATCAGCTTACCTAAGCACGCGAGAGTGAGTTACAACTGACGGAAGGTCCTAGATGGCTACCTTGTGGCACCCCCGAGGTCACATTGATGGTTTTCGAAAGATAAGTTATAAATAAAACTTTTTGTGTACGGTTATTAAGATATTGAGAAATCCAATTAAACAAAAGGCTTGGAATCCCAAGTTCGTTCAGCTTGAACAAAAGCAGTGTATGATTGACAGAATCAAAAGCCTTACTGAAGTCGGTATAAATGACATCAGTTTGCGATGCATTCCTGAATCCTTCGATCACTAAAGAAGTAAACTCTAAAAGGTTATTGGTAGTAGATCTACGTTTCATAAACCCATGTTGAGAAGATGAAAGAATAGAACTACAGAAATGTTGCAGTTGAGAAGTTATAATTTTCTCAAATGCCTTCGGAATAGCAGACAATTTGGAAATACCCCTATAGTTTGAAGCTACGGATTTATTACCCTTTTTATGCAAAGGAATAATAAAAGATTCCTTCCAAATGGTTGGGAAAGAGGAAGTTTCAACGGACAAAGTAAATAACTTAAGAATCGGGGAAATCAAAGTCTCAGCGCAAAACCTGAGTACACAACCAGGTATCCCACCAGGTCCTGGTGAGTACACGGGCTTCACTAAAGTAAGCACGCTGAGAAGCGAATTTTCATCGATCACAGGATTAAAGACGCAATTAGACCTTTTCAACTGATAGGGATATGAAAAGTTAGCTCGATGATCTTTGGAGGAATAGGTCGTTTTAAAAAAATCAGCAAACATATCGGCAATGGCCTGATCATCGTTTGCTTTATTATTTTCAAAACATAAATAGGACGGGTGCACTGCCACATTTCGTTTGGCATTAACGAAGTTATAAAATTGCTTAGAATCACGGGAGAACTGAAGTTTACAACGCCTAATGTAATCCTTATAGCATAGTGTATTAAGCACTGAAAAATTCGATCGAGCAACAGCATAAAGAGAGAAATCAGACGGTCGACCCGATTTTTCGAACTTTCTGTAATATCTAGACTTTACATTTTTCAAATTAGTTAACTCAAGTGTAAACCATGGCGACTTGTTAGACAATACAAGGGTCACACGTGGAACACAAGCATCAAAAAGCGAAAACATAGTATCATAGAAAAAACAAATGGCAGCATTCATATCATTACAGGAGTACAGATAAGACCAGTCTGTGGCAAGAATTAGCTCATTGAGCTTGAAAAAGTTAGTTTTACGAAAGCAACGGGTACAAGACGTCGAACTGGTACCAGCATTTGATAACCGAAAAGGTAGATCAATAGTCAAGTCCAAAGTTGGATGGAAACTGTCTTCGGGGACGACTAAGGGATCAATCCTCGAAACAGTACAGTTAGAAGAATCTAACATAAATATAAGATCTTGTGATCTCTTATTTTTGTTACGAACAGGATTAACTTGGGTTAGGGATAACTCAAGGAGACCGTCAACAAAGCAATGTGAGGAGGAGGGCATCAACAAGGAAGACTCACCTGATGGAAGCCATGAAACGTCAGGTAGATTAAAATCTCCCAGAACGATAAATATGTCTGCATCCCAAAGAAGTGAAGAGACAAAGCGAATAGCTTCTAAATGGCTAGCATATACCGTCATGTCAGAACTCGGTGGAATATACGAGCAAGTTAGAAATACAGAATATGATTTCAAACAAATTTTGACACTAACAAATTCAATGTCAAGAACGGCAGGTGGCAGAACTATTTGTGAAGGAAGAGATGAATTTACGGCAATCAAAACTCCACCACCATTTTTGGAGATTCGATCGCATCTATAGGTTAAAAATATTGTGGGAAAAGCCAGAGCGTAGGGAAGGATTAGTTGTGATAGCAGACGAATCGGAAGCCGATTTTTCTTTTTCTTAGCCGTATACTCCTTTATAACTAAATGTTCCGGCCAAAAATCTTTGTGACAAATTTGGTTAAAGACATTTGGTGGGACACTGACTTTAAATGACGAGATGTCACGGGTGTATGAAAACCTAAACTTTTCCACCGCAATGTTTGGCGCTACGACTTTTGCCCGGATATAGGCTATGACATCATCTGATGTAGTATTGGGGTCGAGCCGCGAAACAAAGATTTGCTTTTTTGGTGGAATGGCTACAAGAGATCTCAATGCGCCAGTCGCAACCGCAGCAACAGCATTTTGCGCTGGAACTGCTGAGGCAGATGACGCTTTGAGAGCTCCTCGTGTTAAAATTTTATTGGGAATATCCCTGGGAGAGGAGAATGTCCTCTCCGGGCGAATGCCCGGACACATCGAAAACTACAACCGATATCGAGTTAGCTTGCGGGGCACTATTACCAGGGGAAATGTCAATCGTCCCCGCAACTGCAGCTACTGCTGGACTCCTTAATGATATCAGTTGCTGAGCATTTGGAGTTAATGGGTCAATCAATGACTTGCGGATCGGGAGAGAAATTCCGAGGGATAGTCTTCCTCCGCTTCGGTGACTCGTTTAATAGTTTATAACTATTAAACTGAGTTTCCAGAGACGAAAACTCATCGCGAAGTTTCAGAAAACCAGCCGACAGGGATTTAAATCCCTCTCTCGTACGACGCGTAAATAGACGCATATCCATTTCTACGTCCTGGCACGCTTCACAACTCCATTTTAGTCCCCCACCGTTTCCAATACTATCCTTTACTTTGGGTGTGTAACCAGCGCATTTAACATGCATAATGTTATCGACAACCATTGTAGATTTAATAAAATAAATAATAATAAATAATAAAAAATTTCAAAAGAGTGGGCAATTTAAAAATGAGCAATGTAATATAATAAAAGGACTATACGCACCAAGAAATAACACAAGAAATGCACAAGAAAAAACTGAAGAGACAAAAATTAAGAGAGTTAGTAATAACACACAACAACAAAGACTGGCACAATCGCAAGAGTAACGGTCGCGATCGCGGGCAATGTAAAGACGCGAGAGCAAGCAGCACACAAACAACAACACTAATGTGTATGCGAGAGCGCGAATGCAATTAAAAGGGATCAAAAACACAAAATCAAAGTCTATGTAAACAGAACAACAAAACTGTGAGTTTTGTTATGATTTCTTTTGTATTGCCAGGATTACTCCTGGTCCTGCCTTTCTATTCTGATCACTGCTATTCTCCTAAAAGGTGCTAGGAATACTCCTAGTCGTTCCTGCCTGTGCCAGGACTACTCCCGGTCTTCCTGACTGTGCCAGGACTACTCCTGGTCTTTCCCATGTTGCTAGGAATAGCTCCGGGTCTTTGACAAAATACTAGGAATAGCTCCTAGTCTTTATCGTGATGCTAAAAATAACTCCTAGTCTTTGATTCTCTGCTAGGAACAACTTCTAGGCTTTGGCTAAACGCTAGGAATACTTCCTAGTCTTTATTTTTCCGGTAGGAATAACTGAGAGCATTCATTTCTGGTGATAGGAATACCTCCTAGTCTATGATTTTCTGCTTGCAATTACCCTTCGCTTGGTCGTAGACTTCCGTCAGGACTTAACTTCGCTAATCTCGCAGCCGTTGGTTTTCCTTGTTTCCTTTGTTTTCCTTCATTTCACTTGGAGCTTCACTTGTTGACTTCACTTTTGGATTCTTCACTTGTTTACTTCGCCTTCAGAACTTTCACTCACGAACTAATTGTCCTTCTGGTCTCAGCCGTGCGTATTTATAGGCATCTTGATCCAATCAGGACGCGTGGTGAACTCCTGACCCGTTACGAGTACTTTTCCATTCGTTTTCGTTTTGTGTCGAAAACTTTCCATCGCTTGTTACTTTCGATCGGCTTTCTCTGCCGCTCGTCCAGCATAGCTCCCTTGTTGTTATGCATGGTGAAATTCTTTCACTTCATCTGCGTCGCCTATTATTCTGCTGAATTCCCAGCCTCGGTTGCCAACGGCGTCTCCTTTTGCTTTCTCCTTGTTTCGTGCTGGCCCCGCGATTTCCGCCACCGCCGCCACTTTCACCCACCATGCATCTCTCTTTATATAATAAATATAAAATATAATAAAATTACAACCTACATGAATAAATAAATGAAATACATAGCTATATTGCATAAATATAAAAAATATAAAAAAGTATAAAATAATAAAATATAATGAAAATATAAATTTTTACTATATATAAATAAAATAATAATGTCTCCAAATTAACATTAATTAACCCCCCTTTGGTTGTAAATATATACATTTAATTTGATTCTATTCAAATTATATCGCCTTTGTTTTAGTTATTGCAGCCACTTTCCAGTGGCTGTCAAACTATCCTCTGATCATACACTCGCGTCGCCTTCCCCCCCTCTTGGCACTACACTCTGGCTCAGCGACTCAAGCCGACTCTCCGTTCTCTGACCGTAGCTTTTGGTTATGTTAGTGTGTGTGTGTGAGTAATTATTATTTCGGCAATGCTTATGCATTGCCGCCCGCCCGCTTCCGCCTACAAGCTGTTCCGAACACTGCTCTCTGAGCGTAGCTTTCGGTTATATTCGGGCAGGCAGCAATGCATAAGCATTGCCGCCTGCCCGCGTGAGCCTAAAAGCTGTTCCGAACTCTCACGCGTATGTGTGCGTGAGAATTCTTTCGTTTTCCTTGTTATGATGTTTTTCGGCAATGCTTATGCATTGCCGCCCGCCCGCTTCAGCCTACAACATAATTGCTTGTACATTCCTCTGACGTCATTGCGACCAAAGTCCGATGACATCTTCTGTACTGCCGTTGCATTATTTGTCTACGATCATATGTTCGATATTTGTTTACGAGCATATGATCGTTTGGTTTTGTTTTTATGTTTCTTTTTTTTCTCTGCTCGCTCTACGGCTTTGGCGACGTTGGTCTTCTCTCTCGTTTTTGTGAGCGTTTGATTGTATGCATGCGTGTTTTATATGTTTTGTTTGTATGCATGCGTGTTTCATATATTTCGTTTGTATGTATGCATGTTGCTAGCGCTTGGCTTATGTTGACAACACATTCGATGTTGCTAGGTTTTTATTTTGGTGACATCACGATATGTTGCTATCGCATGAATGCATATATTGGCGGGGTGGGCAATATTATGTATATCATGTACATATATAAATATTATATATTTATACATAAATGTGAGGGATTAAGAAATACATATTACGTGTACTTATATAGTATATTTTCCTCACAATCCCCCACTTTCTCCGGGAGAGAAACAAGGGGGGATTCCTCAACATCTTGCGCTTAGTTATTTTTTTTTTAGTTCCATTTTTTTTGTTTCGTTGGCTCGGTTCGCATCTTTACTTTTTTTTGGCCATTTTAGGCATCTTTTCCAAAATGGCGATTCATCGAAGCTTCTTTTCGGATATTTTGGCAGGTACTGAGCATCTTTTCTTTCGTAAAACATGTCTTATTTTATTAACATGCTAATCTCATTCTGCATCTTTTCTTGATTTTCACCCTAGCTAGCTGACCGTCGGCAGAATGCCGACGTAAGCATTTTATTTACATTCTTAGGAATTATGTTAGTATGTGTTCACGCCAGAAAGGGTGACCAGCGGGGAATGAAGAGGGCTTTTGCCATTATCCTCGAACGGGCACACTAGTATAATTACTAGGCGAGTTCTATGGAAAACTCCATCTTAGCAAGTTGGTTTTTCCATCCCCGGTATATAATATCCGCATCCGAGATCTTTCTTGGCCTCTTAATTTTCCAAAACACTTTTATTCGTAAACGCCTTAACATTGTGAACCGGTCGGTGACTAATATTACAATAAATCTGGCCTGTGTTTAAATCGAGTTAACGCGCGTTTTAATTTCTTTCCAACATTTGGGTAATAAGTCTGGGCTCTCAGATCAGAAGCTTCGCCCCGCTACAAACATTGGTCCTTCGAGCCGGATATCCTTCCACACGCCCAGCTTCGCATCGGTGGAGCATCTGATAAGTAGAAACATTCTTATTGCCATTCCGTTTATTTACATACACATACATACATACATACCTGTAGTGAAAAGTTTCCCGCTCTTTTCCATAGCGACTTTTCACTCTAATTTGTGTGGACATTCCATTGTCTTAAATTCATCTATCCTGATTTAGCAGCTTATCCTAGCAATTCCAATCCATTCCTTTCGATTTTTTATTGTGTCCAAGTCCGACAAAAAAAAAAAATCATCTACACATATACATATGTCCATATTCGTACATACGTGAGTGCAAGTGCAAGCTGAAATTAAAGAGTGCTTTAGTTTTCGTGTTTGGCCCAAGATCACCAACAAACTTACCTGTAAATGACTTGGCCATAATTCCGACCAGTGCTCCGCCGCTTCAGAAACGAGAAATAAATTAATTAATTCGCGAGTTTTAATTCAACACATACATATGTATATGCACATGCGCCCACACTAACATACAAATACATATCCAAATACAAATACATACATTTGTGTGGCGGCATTTGCATACACCGGTGTAATTAAAACTTTTCGGCACTGATTTCCGAGATTTTCCGCACTATCTTTCCAAATTTCCAGCATTCGCACTTCACTTGCACTTTAATTTCTCCGACAAACGCGTAAAAATTAATTAGAATCAAAATTTCCAATGTAAACAAACCACCAATTGGCAGCACAGCTGATATCCATTAGTGGTGGCCCGTGACGATCACAAATCACGACTTCGATCACCATCACGATAGTTGCTTCTCCAGCAATAAATAAAATAAAAATTAACTTTCTCAAGTGAAAATAATTAAAATTCAGAATAAATATTTGAAAAAAAAAATTATTCCAATTCCGAATTAATAATTTCGGCATTTTCGTGTGCGTGTGAATAATAATTTCCGTCAATAAAATTTACTTTTGTTGACAAATTTCCACAAAAAGTTTGCGCCCTTTCCCTATTTCCAGCGAAATCGATTCCAAATATTCCGGTTTTTTATTTTTTATAATTAATTTTCCTAAATTTTAAATTTAATAAAATACCGTGCAATATAAAGCACAGCGCATTCCAGCCACGGACAAATCTTAGCGACTTTTCGACCCGCTTGCAGCAAATAAAACCTTCTGATCAAATAAATCCGAAAAGCTGCAATCGAAATAGCGCTTAATGGTTTTGGACCGTTTCCACTGGACCACATAAAGTACAGTCACCACACAAATCACATTTTAGAAAATCATTAAAAATTTTATAAAATTATTTATTCTCATTTTTGCTGGTATTTCATCTACATAAAGATATATTTTTATTCATTATTATTCTACTCATCGTTTTGCCGACGCATCCGTTCGGTTTCCAAATTCGATATATATTACAGTCCACTACGGTCAAATTCGTTGACCAACACGATATCCTTCGTGACTCGTTCTAGCTCAATCCAGCTATGCCCACAGATCCTGCTAAAAGCAGCCACAAAACCGATCGTCTAGCAGTGCCTCGTCGATCCACGTCGCCATCTACTCCGCTATCTAATTCCAAGGTATCCCGCAATACCGACACCGTCAAGCGTTCCTCCAACGCTCAATCATCACTAGGCCTTTCCGGCACTACGCCCAAAAGAGCATCCGTCTGCAGTCGCATTCCCTCGCCCGCGCACTCCGACTCTAGCTCCCGATCAATTCCACGCGTCACGGTTTCCGCTCCCACCTCAAAAACAACAACCCGATCCGAGTCCCAGCGACTGTCCGAAGCAGCTGACATGTCCGTAAACCACTTTATCGCCGCTTGTGACGGTCTGACCGATTTCGAGGTCAACATAATGGGCTCCCTCGAGGGTGACGTGCCATTGTTTTCGATGAAAATGCACTTGGAGCAGACAAAGGTCCTGTGGAGCAGAGTCGAATCCGAGTACTTGTCATGTACCAGAGCCCTTACGGCTGACGCGAGCGAAGAAAGCAAGTCCGATTTGGTGACGGTGCAATCCAAATATGCATACGTATACATGGTGTACGTACGGTGCGGTAGCACTTTAGGAGAACGCATAGAGCGACTCCAGTCGTCCACTACAACTCCTGCGTCCCAGAACGCCCCCGAAATCCGAGAAGAGCACGTCCATGCTGGCTATCTGCTACCTCCGTGTGAGGTGGACGTGTTTACAGGCGACTATAATCAGTGGCCCACGTTCCGCGACCTGTTCACAGCCTTGTATGTGGACAATCCTAGGTTGGCACCAGTTGAAAAGCTGTATCATCTGGTGTCCAAAACGCGCAACGAGGCAAAGTCAATTGTTTCCAGTTTCCCACTCACTAATGATGGTTTCCATGCGGCTTGGGAGAATCTTCAAGCTCGGTTTGAAAACAAGAGACAGCTCGTTGCCAGCCAGATGAAAATTCTCTTCAACCTTCCAGCAGTCGTTCAAGAGACTTGCGCCGCCCTGAAAGATATTCAGACCACCATCCAAGGGTGCTTAACCACGCTCACGCGATCCGGTGTTAGCACGGAGAACTGGGACGTCTTGTTGGTCGCGCTGTGTACATCCAAACTGCCCAACGCCACCATCGCATTATGGGAACAATCCATCCCAAACAAGACTGACCTCTCATCTTGGTCCGACCTGAACAACTTTCTAATAGATCGGTATCGCGTTCTAGAAATGTTGGAAGGTCGAAAGCCCACTCCTGCGCTACAAGTAATCCCAGCAGCCGTCCGCAAATCTGGGCCTCCGACAAGATTCCAGTCTTTGACCACTACCGTCACTGTCAATAAGGTCTCCTGTCGATTGTGTGGCGGAGAGAACCATCCGATCCGCGTCTGTCCAAAATTCGCAGATATGCCCGTGCAAGACCGAGTGGCGGCAATTAAACATTTTAAGTTATGTCTCAATTGCTTTGCACGTGGCCATACATTGCGAGAGTGTCCTAGTGTCCATAGTTGCCGCGTATGCCAGGAGCGGCACCACACACTTTTGCATCGCATCAACACTTCCACAGTGACGACTTCCAGTGTGCAGCCACCAAAAATAAATCCTCGGCGACAACGAACAAGTGCTCTCCCTGCAGAGTCAGTTGAGCGCCCAAATCCAAGCCATGGCCTCCAGAAGTTCCGAATATCCACGCCTCGTAAAGGTTTGCTGGGTACGGCCATGGTAACTATACGACATCAAGGTGCCGAATTCCAAGCACGTGCCTTGATAGACACCGGATCTGAGGGAACATTCCTATCCAAGAGGATGTTCGATCTGGTGAGACCCCGGTTCCGTGTCACTGACGCTGAAATCAGTGGCATCTCCAATTGTGTTGCCACCAACTCTCAAAAAGTTTGCGAACTGAAAATCTCTTCTCCTAGAGATCCTTCCAAGCACGTGGAAGCGTACGCATTTGTCTTGCCCAACCTTCCTAGCGCGATTCCTTCCTGCCCGGTTCCCACAAAGATAAAGGAGAGCATTCCGCGTCTTCCTTTGGCAGATCCACATTTCCACGAAAGTTCTCCAGTAGACTTGATCATCGGTGTGGATCTTCTCCCCCGCGTTTTAGGAAAGCGCATCGAAAAGGGCATCTGCGGGTCCCTCCTTGCTCTAGAGACTATATTCGGGTGGATTCTGTGCGGTCCCACAGGTGAGCCGACCACTGGGTCCACGTCTGCAGCTCAAATTTCCGCGTCTCCAAAAACCGCTCGTCCCAGCCTCGAAGGAAGCGATGGACTTCATCGAGAGAACTCCTACCTGTGCAAGGTCTGCGGAGGAGTTCATGCGCTTCGGAAATGTCGGCAGTTCCTCAATCTCTGCGCGACAAGACGACTACAGGCAGTATTAGACCACAAATACTGTCCCAACTGCCTCGCCCACGAGCACTCCACAGGATTGTGTCGAAGCAAATCAGACTGTCGCCGGTGTGGTGAGAAACACCTCCATCCCACGGCTTCCGAAGCACGACGATGTGCTTCACAGAGGAATCCACCGCAACGAGTCTCGTCCAACTCTAAATGCTTACCCCGAGCGCCCACGAGGCATACCTCTATCCTGAGGTCATCCAATTCAATTATGTGTCCAGTTCGGGCGCAACTCCCTTAGTTCGGCGCTCCAGAACGTTGCTGCTCCCCATCCTTACCAGTCCACCCGGGCTATTGCAACTTGTTGCAAGGGGGGCGGTATGTTCACGCCAGAAAGGGTGACCAGCGGGGAATGAAGAGGGCTTTTGCCATTATCCTCGAACGGGCACACTAGTATAATTACTAGGCGAGTTCTATGGAAAACTCCATCTTAGCAAGTTGGTTTTTCCATCCCCGGTATATAATATCCGCATCCGAGATCTTTCTTGGCCTCTTAATTTTCCAAAACACTTTTATTCGTAAACGCCTTAATATTGTGAACCGGTCGGTGACTAATATTACAATAAATCTGGCCTGTGTTTAAATCGAGTTAACGCGCGTTTTAATTTCTTTCCAACATTTGGGTAATAAGTCTGGGCTCTCAGATCAGAAGCTTCGCCCCGCTACAAACAGTATGTATACATCCTGCCTATTGCTGATGTTGCGGCTTCTGGACATTGCTCAAGATTGATTGTATTGCAGTTGATCGTAGTGGCTTAACCGAGGGCATCTCGAGGGGAGCTGAGATGGTAACTCGCTCGTATTTATCTCTATCGCGAGTACAAGTGATTCGTCTATTTATGTAGTGATTAACTCTCTTAGATTCTGGACTAATTTTCTCTGCAAGTTTGACCCCAGTGTCGAATTTGTTTAATAAAACTGAGTGAGTTTTTTCGTTGGCATTTATTCTTTGAAGATTTATTTTCTCTTTTCAAGTAAAAACTTAATTGATTATGTCCGTCTGTTCTAGCAAAAAGTGTTTGAACCGCCCTGCGTCCCATAATATGTTTCTCACTTGCTGGCTGTGTGACAATGTCATGCACGTTAAATGTGGCTACACGGCCAAAGTGAGGGATAGTTTGGAGCAAAGAGGTGGCCTCAAATGGGGATGTAATGCATGCCGAGAAGTGAAAATAGAAATTATGGTATTTATGAGGCAGACCAGGGACAATTTTAAGAAATTGTCATCTGGATTTCGTAAACTTTATGATGGGTTTAACGCTTTGGAGATGGAATTCAACAGCTACATACTGTTCAAAGAGTCCCCTAAGCGTAAGAAAACCAGTATGCGAAATCTCTCCTTGCATCTGCCGGTACCTAATCCCGTCTCGGCCGCGATACCACAATCCCCGTCGCTGCCCACAACCAATCCGCCGCAGCTCATTTCGTTCAATGCCCCCGTTCCCCAGGATGGGCGTAAAGATGAGGCTATTTCCGTTTCTCTAGTAAATGGCCTCTCTTTGCAGACGAATCAAGCCGTAGTTTCCGATCAGTCCGGGCAAATACCAAATAAAATTGATATTGCCAATAGTTGTCCAGTTAGAGGTATACAAGTACTTAGGCCTTTTACCTGGCGTACCACCAAAGAAACACATCACCGACCTCCCTGGTTTTCTCGTGAGCTATCCAACTTGAAAAATGTCAAATCCAAATATTATAAAAAATACAAGAAATCGGGACGTTCTTCAGACTTTGCTCTTTACGCAGTTGCTCGCTCCAATTTCATGTTGCTTAACAAGCACTGCTATAATAGTTACCTCGAGCGTTGTAAGCTAGAGTTTTCTCGTGATCCTAAATAGTTTTATTGTTTTATGAATTCTAAACGTATGATGGTTGTCCACCCATTAATTTAATCGTTTAAGAATAATACATCGGACTCTGATCAATCGATTGCTGATTTGTTCGCTGATTTCTGCACAACAACATATTTCTCAACGGAATACCGAGCGAATCTTTCATATCCTTATCAGATAAAAAGGTTTAATTTTATTTGTAGTCTTTCGATCGATGAAAGTTCACTTCTTAGCGTGCTTAATTTAGTAAAACCTGTGCACACACCTGGTCCTGATGGAATACCTGGTTGTGTACTCAGATTTTGTTCTGAGGCTCTATGTAAGCCATTTCAAAAACCTTTTTTGTTGTCCGTTAAATCTTGTCATTTCCCGTCTATATGGAAGGAATCTTATACAATTCCTCTTCATAAAAATGGTAAAAAGTCCGAAGCATCCAATTATAGGGGTATTTCTAAATTGTCCGCTATTCCTAAAGCATTTGAAAAGTTAATCACTTCTCAATTGCAACATTTTTGTAGATCTATTATTTCACCATCTCAGCATGGTTTTGTGAAACGTAGATCTACAACCACTAACCTCTTAGAATTTACATCATTAACGATCGAAGGATTTAGGAATGCAAGGCAAACTGATGTCGTTTATACTGATTTCAGTAAGGTTTTTGATTCTGTTAAACATACACTTCTTCTTTTAAAATTTAACAAAATTGGCTTCCCAAGCCCTTCATTTTGTTGAATTCGTGAATACCTGACAGACAGAACACAGAATGTTCAATTCAATTCATTCATTTTGAACTCTCAACCTTGCCGGTCGTGATTTTCTGGGCGCTCTCACTATTTATTTTTTTCTGCTTTTATCGCTTATTTTTATTGTGTTAAAATTGCTTAGAAGCTTTCCTAATTAAATATCTATCACAGTTAATTGTTCTTGCTTTTTGATTTGTTGCTAAACATTAAATCAAAGCTATTGTTCCTTTTTTTAAACCAACAACAAAACTTTTTGCTTTGTTGTTGAGTCTCATAAACTATAATTTTTTCGCGATCACTCGCGATCTCTTTCGTACACAGTGTTGTTTGTGTGTTCGTGCTCTCTTTTTTTTTATATTTGCTTGTGTTAGCTCCCGTTATTCTCGCGTTAGTTAATCTCGCGTTGTGATCTGTTTTGTGTTGTGCGTTTACTGTTTTTTTTTTTTTTTTTTTTTATTTCCATTTATTTACTTTTGAAAATTATTATTTAATTTAATATCATTATATATACAAATAAGGCATAGAACTACATAGAACTGAGAAGCGAGATAGCATCCGTGATGATGGTAGACAGACCTCTGTGGGACAGCTGTGAGGCATTGCTTCACAGAGGCAAAGATTCCCATCATGATGCTGCCGCTCGCTGGCGCTCCGCGGCCCGCAGATTACTCACTGCGGCCCCCGCAAAAGTGCACACAGCTTCCCATGTAGCCCGGCTATTCACCATTTCTGGTACCAAATTGGAGACCGTCAGCGTGACCCCAGCAATGGAACACATAGTGCGGCGTTCTGCTGCAAATCGGGCGCAGTGAAAAAATATATGTTCTGCGTCTTCTAGCACGTCGATCCCGCACACTGTGCAGTAGGCAGCTTGGTGGTGTCCGAAGCGATGCAGATATTGTCTGAAACAGCCATGATTGCTAAGGATCTGGGTCAGGTGGAAGTTCACAGCCCCGTGTTTCCTATTCATCTACAAGGTGATATCTGGAATGACTCTATGAGTCCATCTCCCCTTCCGCGACTCAATCCATCTAGACTGCCAGCATGACAAGCTTTTATTTCTCGCTGCAATCCTTGCTGATCTCTTATGTTCTCCGGTGGATACTGCAATGGCGACAATAGCTTCCTCCTTTGCCAGTAGATCTATAGGGATCAACCCTGCTATGATCAAGGCGGCATCATCTGAGACCGTAGGAAAAGCGCTGCCTACACGAAGCGCTCATAGGCGATAGGTGGATCGGATGCCTCTGCTATAACTTTCGATGGTTAGGGCAGTTGCCCACACTCGAGCAGCATACAGGATAATTGATTTGACTACGCACATGAGTAGCAGTCTCCTCTCCTGCTTAGGACCGCGCGTGTTAAGCATAATTCTGGAGATAGCACGACCAGATTCCAGTGCTTTCACCTGTATATTTACCAGATGCTCCCTGAAGCAGAGGCGTGTATCGAGCCAGACTCCAAGGTATCGAATGGCTCTTTTCGATTCGACTACAGTGCCATCTACTGCAATCTTTGCTGTTTCAACTTTTTTTCTGCTTCTTACGAGCAGTAACAAACCGACTGAGCGCAGCCAGCTGGTAATTTGCTCCAGAGCGGCGTTGGCCGCAGTCTCCACGGTGCAAACTTCTTTTTTCCACTACTACCAATGCAACGTCGTCCGCATATCCAATTATTTGGCAAGTGCTTGGTAGAGTCAGTCTTAGGATTCCGTCATACATAGTGTTCCACAATAATGGGCCCAATACAGATCCTTGGGGGACACCTGCAGAGACCCCACGAGTTGCTGGTCCATTTGACGTATTGTAGCTCAGCAGCCTATTTTTGAAGAAGCTGTGTATGATGGCGTGAAGGTAGTGTGGAACGCCAAAGTTCACCATCGCGACTAGAATGCAGTGTAAATGTTTCCAAGAGCCCATTTGGCCAATCTCTGTAGGCTGGAACTAACATATGTTAAATCGATTATTGATGAGCCCATACCTGGACGGCTGTAGGTATATTGGGAACCTCTGTTGAGCAACACAACAAGCGCAAGTGCCTCTAGAAAAATACGGCCTCTGGCATTGGTAGTAGAGCTGCCCCATTCCAAGGCCAACGCATTGAAGTCGCCTGCAATTATCACAGGGTGGCGTAAAAGTGCATCCGTGACAAGTTCATCTAAAGCGTTGCCAAAATAGTCAAGACTGATGCTTGGTGGCAAGTAGTAGCTATAAATCCAGTATCCGCCAATATAAGCCCTAACAAAGTGTTCTCCCGCCTTGACAGAGCCCAAAGTTGGAGATGTCATCCCGCAGGCCCAAATTGCTGCTTTACCTGATGAACTCCTGGACCAACAGCTATCCGATTTATGTTTATGGGGCTCGCTAATAATAACGACATCTATCGCGTGTTCTCTCACCGTTTGTGACAGCAGATCCTGCGCCGCTTCGCAGTGATTAAGATTTATTTGTAAAAGCTTAATCATGCTTTTTTGTAGAGAGAATACTTTTAATTGCGTCGGAGCCAATTGTAACTCCCATCGCTGATTCAGAGCGCAAATAATGTCCTCCGTGGACGTCATTTCGTCGAGATCGATGATCTCAAGCCGGACTTGCTCCTTTAGGGCTCGAGCTTGAATTTGGCTACCTAATGCCAGCCCGATCTCGTCTTTTATCTGTAGCAGGTTTTTTGTTTCCGACTCTTTTAGTTCCAACAGCATAGCTCCATTAGCTGTGCGCCTCACCTTACGGAAATCCTCACCCATAGCCTTAATTCTGGTGGGGGCCAGAAATGGAGTTTTGAAGCGTGCCGGGATGCCGAGATGGAGATGCGTGTATTCATTAGGCGCACTCATGATGGATTTAAATACCTGTCGGCTATTTTTATGAAGCTTTTGGACGAGCTTTCATCATTGAAAACTCAGTTTAATAGTATTAAACTATTAAACGAATCCCCGAAGCGAATGAAGACCATCCCTAGGAATTTGTCCCCTGGTCCGCCAGCGTCTCTTTTTCACGCTATTCCGAATACGGTTAATGATATTGTTTAAATGTCCGACGGCATCCAATTGTGTGGATTCCATTGGAATCACCTACTACCGCGATATCAGGCTTAGTGCCTGATTTGTCCGGGCGAATATCCTGCCCAAAGGATATTCCCAATCAGATACTGACAAGAGGGGCTCGTAAAGCATTTTTAGCCACGGTAGCTTTAGCGCCCAGCGCTGTGGCTACTGTGCCGGCTATTGTGTCAAGTTCACTTGTCGGTATACCACCGATAAAACAGATATTTGTTTCGTGGCTTGACCATAACACTACATCTGACGATGTCTTAGCCCATATCTGGGCTCAGACTCAGGCCTCAAAAATAGCGGTGGAAAAATTTAGGTTTTCTTATACCCGTGACATCTCGTCATTTAAAATAAGTGTTCCGCCTAATCTTTTTGACCAAATTTGTAGAAAAGATTTTTGGCAGGAACATCATATTATAAAGGAGTATACGACCAAAAAGAGAAATTGGCCTCCGATTCGACTGCCCTCTGCTATCACGCCCTCTTCTAATAATAAACTTTTGCCTTTTTCTGGTACGTCAGCATCAACTGACGGGCCAAAAAAACTAACTTCGTCTCTTATTCTGACCTACCAGAATGTTAGAGGACTTAAATGGAAACTGTCTAGACTCTGTGTAGATAATCGATCCTTTGATTTTCATGTTCTTGCTTTACTGAGACGTGGCTTAAACTAGATATTGCTGACGCTTCGGTTTTATCCACTAAATTTTCAATTTTTAGTAGAGATCGGATTTATTGCTGTCGATTCAGCTTTTCCATCTGAAATTATTCAGTCCCCTTTCACTCATGAAATTGAGTTTATTAGTGTCAAAATTTCTCTTAAATCTTTTTGCACTTATGTTATTTGCTCTTACATTCCACCTCTTTCCGACTTAATCACATATAATAATCACTTGGAAGCAATTCAAGCAGTTTCTTCACTTCTTTCTGATAGAGATACCCTCATCGTTCTTGGTGACTTTAATTTACCAGATATTCCCTGGTCCCTTTCTGATGAGTCCTCAGTGTTGTTGCCCTCCTCGTCTCATTGCTTCATTGATGGTCTGTTTGATTTATCCCTTACTCAAATTAATCCTATACGCAATTCAATTGATAGATCACTTGATCTTGTATTTGTGTTGGACTCCTCATATCTGTACAATTGTACAACCATGGACTCTGCTATTCATTATTTCTATAATATGCTTGATTCCGTTTTTAAAGTTTGTATTCCTCTCGGTAGATCAGTTCGGTCTAATAAACTTCCCTGGTTTACTCGGGAGCTGTCCAATTTAAGAAATGTTAAGTCGAGATATTATAAGAGTTATAAAAAGACAGGTCGTCCATCAGATTATTTTAAACATGCTAATGCTCGTTCAAATTTCATAAAGCCTAATACAAAATGCTATAAGGATTATCTTCGGCGATGTGAACTTTAGTTTTACAGTGATCTCAAGCAGTTTTATAACTTTGTGAACGCTAAACGCAAGAAGAGCATAAGCCCATCATATTTAACTTTTGGAAATAAGACTGCGGACAGTGATCAGGCCATTGCCGATATGTTTGCTGATTTTTTCAAAACAACCTATTCCTTAACGGAATACCATTCAAACTCTCCGTATCCTTGTGATTTGAAGAAGTCAAATTGCATATTCAATCCTTTAATCGACGAAAGTTCGCTTCTTAGCGTGCTTAAGCAAGTTAAACCTGTGTACTCCCCTGGTCCCGATGAGATTCCCGGTTGTGTACTCAGATGTTGCGCTGAATCGTTATGTAAGCCTATTCAGAAATTATTCTCGTTGTCCGTTGAAACCTCCGCTTTTCCGTTGATTTAAAAGAAATCATTTATAATTCCTCTCCATAAAATGGGTAGCAAGTCTGATGTTCCAACTATAGGGATATTTCCAAGTTGTCCGCTATTCTAAAAGCTTTTGAAATGAAGCAAGCAAGTCGTCCCTGCCGACATTTAGTATACCCTGTACCAACTAGTTATTATATTAAATTGACTTTATTTACACCCTCGAAATAGCGATTAATTTCATAAAAAATTTTCTTTAACATGCCACAACAAATACCGCATGCTGTCTCGCTCACTCTTGCCAGCCAATGCCGCCCTAAGCGCTTCAGTTCAAAACGCATTAACGTATATCTCCCATATTTATTGTCCCATTTCGACTAAATTTAGTCAGATTATGCATTTTGGCCACATTATTAGATGTGCCAAATAAGAATGTGATTCCTTAAAAACTGCTCAAGTAATTAGTTTTTTCTGAATTGCGGGGGCGAAAGTGGGCGTGGCAAACATTTTAGACTGTCTTGATCTGCGTAGTCACTAGTCAAATGATCGAACACCCGCACAATCGCAATCAACTCAAAACAAAATTCCCTTTTACATGCAGCAGCAGCGAACGCATGCTATCTCTTTCTTATCTGTCAATGCCGCCTTGGCATTTCAGTACAAAACGGATATAGCCAAATCTCCGATGTTTATTGTCCGATTTCGACAAAATTTGGTCAGCTGGCCAAGTTTGGGTATATAATAAGGTGTGCAAAAATACGATATCTCTAATACACCTCTTGTTATTCGTTTTCCCGATTTGCGGGGGCGGAAGTGGGCGTGACAAAAATATGAAACAAACTGGATCTGTGCATGCATTAGACGCAAGTTCACAGCAAATTTGGTGGCTCTAGCTTTTATAGTCTCTGAGATCTAGGTGTTCATACGGACGGACGGACAGACGGACGGACGGACGGGCAGACGGACATGGCTTAATCGACTCGGCTGGTGGTGCCAATCAAGAATATATATACTTTATAGGGTCGGAAACACTTCCTTCTGCCTGTTACATACATTTTAGCGACTTTAATATACCCTTTTAACCTATGGGTACAGGGTATAAAAATTGTAACTTTTCAATTGCAACATTTTTGTAGTTCTATAATTTCACAAGCCCAACATGGTTTCGTGAAACGTAGATCTACAACCACTAACCTTTTAGAATTTACATCTAGGACGATCAAAGGATTTGAAAGTGCTAAGCAACCTGATGTCATACATACAGATTTCAGTAAGGCTATTGACTCTGTTATCCATAAGTTATTACTCACAAAGTTAAACGCAATTGGCTTCCCACATATTCTACTCTGTTGGATTCGTAAGTATCTGACAAGTAGAACACAAAAGGTCTTCCTTTTCCAGATGCATCAATGTGATCACGGGGGTGCCCCAGAGTAGTCATCTTGATCCGTTGCTGTTCAACCTTTTCATAAATGATCTTTTTTCCGTCTTGCTTCATTCACACGTGCTCATGTATGCAGACGATGTTAAGCTTTGCCTTAGCTATAGCAATATGGTTTCGTCCAGTAGATTGCAAGCTGATTTTAATAATTTTCAGTGTTGGTGTCAGCACAATCTTTTAAACTTAAATACCACTAAGTGCAAGTTTATGTCGTTCTATAGGACCTCTCCTCAGATGATGACGTATTGCTTGAACAACACTCCATTAGAACGCCTTGATGAAATGAATCGTATTAAGTATGATCGTAAATTAACCTTACACTCCCATATCTCTACGATAATCGCTAAATCCACAGGCGTTCTTGGTTTTGTCAAGAGATGGCCGAAAGAATTCGATGATCCATACACTACCAAAATTCACTATACCTATTTGGTCCGTCCTATTTTGGAATACGGATCAAGCATATGGTCACCTCAATATGAGTCACACCAAATTAGAATTGAATCTATTCAAAAACAATTTCTGCTTTTTGCTCTTCGTGGTCTTAACTGGGATCGCAATGTCAACCTGCCATCGTACTCTAGAAGACTTCTCTTAATTAACCTTCCTTCTCTTACTAACTGTAGAATAATGCTTGGTGTTATCTTTATGCACAAGCTCCTAATTGGTGATATTGACTCGCCTGAGTTATTACACCAAGTAGATCTTTCTGTACCATCTAGGCCTACTACAAACTATATTCACTTATCCCTTGCACACTGTACTACTAACTATGCATTGCATAATCCCTTTCTTACTTAAATCTGGGACCACTGCTATTTACCCTTTTTATTAACGATCTTCCGGATGAAAGATAGCAGATCTCCTTCACGGTTGCAGTCTGGCCTCCAAAACTTTCAATCTTGGTGTCGACACAACTCATTAAACCTAAACAAATCTAAATGCAAGGTCATGACTTTTTTCAGAAATACTTCTCAGTTGATTACCTATTTTCTTAATAACACTCCATTAACTAGACTTAATGAGATGATCGACTTGGGAGTACTTATGGACCATAAATTGACTTCTAAGTCCCATATATGCACTACTGACGGTAAAGCCATGGGTTTTCTTGGATTCGTAAAAAGATGGTCAAAGGAATTTGATGATCCATATAAAACCAAGATTCTTTACACCTCATTGGTTCGTCCAATTTTAGAATATGCAACCTGCAAATGGTCACCCCAATACGAATCACATAAAGCAAGAAAAGAATCGGTTCAAAAATAGTTCCTTCTCTTTGCTCTTCCTGGTCTGAACTGGGATCGTAATAATCAACCTACTCTAGTAGACTCTTTTTACTTGTCCTTCCTTCTCTTACTAATCGTAGATTATTGCTTGGCGTCATGCACAAGCATGACTCCCCTGAGCTATTGAACCGAGTAAATTTAACAGTTCCTTGTAGACCTACTAGAAATTATATTACTCTATCACTTCCACGATGTACGACTAACTACCTAACGCATGAACCTTTTCGAGTTCTTTGTTCTGATTGTAATCGTCTTTATCATGTACTTAGTTCTGAGGTCTCTATTCCTTTACTAAAAACTTCTATTCTTTCCCATTTAGCACGTAACTAGCTAGCTTTTCGTCTGTATGCGCCCCTCTGTCAGTTGGGCGGGAGGTGTGGGCAATTAGAGCTCCCGTTGGGATTCGCGTGTAAAAAAAAATCCAGGGTAAATTTTTCGAGCACGAAGCAAATGTTTGACTGTTTCTTCGGAAGAATGGGGCCACAGTTCCGCTGGTACACGAACATATATTTGTCGAAGTTCTTCAAATTATATTCCATCATTCAAGCTCTCACACATTTCGGCATCTTAGCAGCTACTAAGCAGTATCTGACTCATCTGCACTAAAGTGCTGACTTGGCACTTAATCACTTCTTTTTATTCCCTCACATCAAAAAACAAACTAAGCAATAGTTATAGTTATATTAAATTAAAACGGCAACAGCAGTTCAAAACGCATGTATGTAAGTTATCATTTAAAGCTTTGCAACTTCAACGCTATTACTTAAGTGAGGCTTTACAGTTATTACTAGAGGCTTTAACCCTACAAAACCTTTCTCAGCTGATAACTCCACGTGGTTGCCCAACGGAAGAACCTATACCAACGGAAAACCTTGCACTAACGCAAAATTCTGTATCAGAGCAGCGACCTGTATTGACTGAAAACACTCTTAATGTGCGACTCTTCTTTGCTTGAACTTGATAACGTTTTTGAATAATTAACGTTAAATAAGATTGGCTTAAAAATGAATGCACACCAAGTAAAATTGTTGGTAGGAGAAGCTGTTAAAAATGTACGAAGAGAATTCGAAGCCGAATTAAAGAATAAAAAAAATCAGATAAATGGTATATTAAAAAAACTGGCAGCAAAGAAGTGGGAAAAGCAAAAACTATTTCAGGAATAAAATTTGAGGAAACTCTTGAAGCTGTGAAAACGTTTCCCGATTTTTTTGGGCAACGTGGTACATATGTGTCTTGGCGCAACGCAGCGCATAATGTGTAGGAGATTTTCAAATAGTTTGATGGGAGCTCACTCCACTTTCAGGCTGTAACAATAATAAGAAATAAAATTGGAGGCGCTGCTTATGGTTTGTTATCATCTTTTAGTACGGTGGTCAAATTCGATGCAATAATTGCTAGGTTAGATTTTATCTACTCGGATAAGCGTCCGGCTTACCTCGTTGAACTGGAACTGTCAACATTAAGACAGGAAACAATGACAATCCTTGAGTTTTATGACGAGATAGGAAAGAAACTTACGATATTAAATAATAAGACTGTCATGACTTACGAAGCAGATATTGCTGACGCAATTAATGAAAAATACAGGGGCGACGAATTTAGGGTTTTCATATCAGGATTAAAAAAGACATTTTGCGATGTAGTATTTGCATCTTCTGATTTACAATGTGAAGTCGGAGCAAATCATGAACGCTATACTTTTGCTTCGCATTTTTCACAGGATTACACTGAATCGGCTGTAAGGAACAGACAATCAACACAAAGAATTACTAACACAGATTCAGTGATAGGCCTTCGGAATCCTCATTTATCTAACAGGCAAATGCCGCTGTACCACAAACCAGTAAAATCATCGCTGCCAACCAGGTATTGCAAAAAAATGAACGTCACGCCTGGTGTCACTTCTTTAATGGATGTTGATCCTTCTATGTCCCGTTTTCGGCAAAAACACCGTGTACCGAAGTCGAGGTAAATCGGGCAGACATTTTGATTATCCGCCTGATCGTCAAAGTTTTAGGACTAATCGAATTAATTATCTGAATAGGGAAAACTTTGATCCTGTTGATGCATACAACTGTCGTGGCGCGCAGGAAGTGGCAGAGATTAGAGAAGATCAGATTAATTTATTACGGGCAATTCCCTTCAGCCATGGATATCTAAATATGTAGGGGGAAAGAAGTAAAGCTGCTACTCGATACGGGAGCATGGAGAAGTTATGTTACACCATTGCCTATGCCTATTCGACAGGTAGATAAATATTTTTCTGTAAAATATATACACGGAACTACAATTATAACTCATAAATGTTGAATAAACTTCTTTGGTGTAACTTCCGATTTTTTTTTATTCTCCCAAAACCTCACATCTTATGATGGCGTAAAAGGTCTCGATCTTTTAAAAAAGTTAGCGCGACTTTGAATTTTAAAACTAAACTAATCACTCACGATTATGGTAGTGAACATCTGGTAGGACAATATGTTAGTCATTTTTAGATTCGATCTGAGGCTGTGCCGTTTGCCATTAAGGAGCTCTTTTATGAAATTGTAAAATATAAAAAATCCGGAATTTTGGCAGATACTAATGAAGAGCTTTTGTATAATACTATTATAGTGGCAACAATCCGAACATGTGATGAGAAGCCAATATATTCTAAGTTGTATACGTACCCTATGAGTGTTAAATCGTTTGTAAATAACAAAGTACAACTGCTGCTTAATGATAGGATTATTAGACCCTCTAGATTCCCATAAAATAATCCTATATTGGTGGTAGACAATAAAGGTTTTGATGAAAATTGAGTCAGAAAAAAGCGAATGGTTATAGATTTCAGAAAGTTAAATGCAAAAACTATTGAAGATTCATACCTTATCATATCCAATCTGGGCGGTTCTAAATGTTTCACAACGCTTGACCTCAAATCACGGTTTTATCAAATCGAGCTGGCTGAGCGAGACTGAGAAAAAGCAGCTTTTTTGGTTAGCAGTGGAAAATTTGAATTTTGTCGCCTTCCTTTTGGGTTGAAAAATGCTCCCAGTGTGTTTTAAAGAGCGATTGATGATGTTCAGCGGGAACATATCGAAAAGTATTGCTTTGCGTATATTGATGACGTTATAATGTTCTCAAAAACAATGAAGAACACCTCAATCATGTAGAGTTAATCCTATCAAGCCTTTTTGATTCAAATATGAGAATATCACCAGAGAAATCCAAATTTTTTGAAGAAGAGGTCGAGTATCTGGGGTTTATAGTTAATCGTAGTGGAATTAAAACTTGTCCCAAAAAGGAAGAAGCAATCGAAGTCTCCGGAACCATGTTTACTTAAATCTCTGCGCTCTTTTTTAGGGTTGTCCGGCTACTACAGGCGATTTATAAGGGACTACTCGAAGATTGCCAAACCTTTAACAAGTATCCTTAGGGGCGAAAATGGTAGTGTCCCAGCGTCACAGTCTAAAAAGATAGTAATTTCGTTAGACCAGAGTCAACGAGAAGCGTTTAGTTAACTAAAGCAAATTTTGATCTCAGAGGAGATTATGCTGTCGCATTCAAATTTTCGAAAACCTTTTGAGCTTACAACGGACGCGCCTTCAAATGCGTTGGGAGCAGTTTTGTCTCAAGATGGTCGTCCTGTCACGATGATTTCAAGAACTCTACAAAAAGCAGAAGAGCATTATGGGACCAGCGAGAGAGAGAGTTGCTTGCTATTGTTTGGGCTCTCAAAACATTAAGGAATAACCTTTATGGAGAAGAAAATTTAGTCGCATACGCATTGTCCCGCCAGTATTTAAATAATACTGAGAAAGAAATCAGTTCGGACGTAGCAACAGTTTATAGCGAGAGATCATATTCAAATACTATAGAGTCCGTTTCTAGACCAGTTATTTGTTACGCCAACCAAATAATTCTTGAATTCGGAAAATTTCTCTCAAAAAAACTACAATTCTGTTTGGCAAGAAAATAAGACATTTTATCGTTTTCACCGATTTTCAAAGCATAATTAACATTATGCAAGACTGCGTAAAGTTGGGAGTTGTTTATGCAATTAAGTGTGAATTGTCTATTCTTGGCAAGATTTAGAATCAGCTAGTTGAACTTTTTCCCAAAACTAGTTTGCGACACACCGAACATATGGTTACTTACGTTTTTAATCCAAACGAGCAACTCGAAATTATTAATCAGGAACATAATAGGGCTTTTCCCAAAATGGAGAAGAAGGCAAAGGAAGTTGCTTTAAACTGTAGGATTTGTTTGGATTTTGTTAGACATCCAGCATAGCATCCAATCTGCGAGACTCCTATTCCATCTTATGTGGGAAAACTTTTGCACGTTGATATCTATTCTACAGAGTCAACGTACTTTCTCACATGCGTAGACAAGTTATCCAAGTTCGCAATAGTGCAGAAAATAGCATCTCGTAAAATATTGGGTTTAAAAATACACATTTTGTACCTTCTATCGAACAAAAATGATTTATTGTGACAACGAGCGCTCTTTGAACTCTAATACTGTTGTGTCTTGTCTTCGTGATCATTTTGGTATAACAATTGCGAACGCTCCACCTATGCATAGTACTTCGAACGAGCAGGTCGAAAGGTTTCACAGCACCCTGAGGAAAATTGGCAGATAAATAAAGTTAGAAATAGGAAAAGGTGAAAAAAGGTCAAGAATATGAATTAATTTGTCATAATAAAAAAACTATTGAAAATCAAACAAACGTCTCGGCAATAAACTAACTCCCTATATACAGAAGACTTAGGATCAGCTGTTAAGGTTAACGTAAGCGTCGTGCATAAAGATAATATCAAATATGTAGTAGGCTACATATAAATCCCTTGGTCTACTTATGTATATAATACTTATTTACTTACTTTAATAATAACGCTAATCCAATACATATACTTTCTTCACTTCACTACTTTCTTCACTTCAACGAAGTCGGTCGTGTTTTTTTTTTTGCGCTCTCGCTTTTATCTAATTTTTTATTTAATCCCGCATATAATAAATTCTATTTCGTGGAATCTAGTGCCGAATTAATAAATTACGCGATTTAAAAGTTGTAACTTGTTCTTAAACACTCACTCAAAGCTATTATTACTTATTGCTTTATTTAATAACAAAACTCTAAGTTTTGTTGTTTTGTCTAAATAGCCTTTGATTTTGTGTTTTCGATCCCTTTTAATTGCATTCGCGCTCTCGCTTCACATTAGTGTTGTTGTTTGTGCTTGCTCTCGCGTTTTTACGTTGCCCGCGATCGCGACCGTTACTCTCGCGATTGTACCTGTCTTTGTTGTTGTGTGTTTTTTAACTCTCTTAACTTCTGTCTCTTCAGTTTTTTCTTCTTGTGCATAACAAACTTTAACACTTGTGTTATTTCTTGGTGCGTATAGCCCTTATATTTTATATTACTCATTTTAAATTGCCTCTCTTTATAAACTTTTTGATTTATTTATTTATTTGTTGTTATTTTAATTTTTTTGATTAATTTAACTTACAATGGTTGTCTGCTCTTCAAAAAAGTGCCCCCATCCCCAAAAAATCCAAGATGATTGTCTTTTGTGCTGGCTGTGCGATAACATTATGCATGTTAAATGTGCTGGTTACACAGCCAGAATAAGGGATAGTATTGGAAACGGTGGGGGCCTAAAATGGAGTTGTGAAGCGTGCCGGGACGTAGAAATGGATATGCGTCTATTTATGCGGCGGACGAGAGAGGGATTTAAATCCCTGTCGGCTGGTTTTCTGAAACTTCGCGATGAGTTTTCGTCTCTGGAAACTCAGTTTAATAGTTATAAACTATTAAATGAGTCACCGAAGCGGAAGAAGACTATCCCTCGGAATTTCTCTCCCGATCCGCCGGCATCTCTGCTTCCTCCGGCTCCGGCATCGTTGATTGACCCATTAACTCCAAATGCTCAGCAACTGATATCATTTAGGAGTCCAGCAGTAGCTGTAGTTGCGGGGACGATTGACATTTCCCCTGGTAATAGTGCCCCGCAAGCTGACTCGATATCGGTTGTAGTTTCCGATGTGTCCGGACGAATATCCTCTCCCAGGGATATTCCCAATAAAATTTTAACAAGAAGAGCTCTCAAAGCGTCATCTGCCTCAGCAGTTCCAGTGCAAAATGCTGTTGCTGCGGTTGCGACTGGCGCATTGAGATCTCTTGTAGCCATTCCACCAAAAAAGCAAATCTTTGTTTCGCGGCTCGACCCCAATACTACATCAGATGATGTCATAGCCCATATCCGGGCAAAAGTCGTTGCGCCAAACATTGTGGTGGAAAAGTTTAGGTTTTCATACACCCGTGACATTTCGTCATTTAAAATCAGTGTCCCACCAAATGTCTTTGACCAAATTTGTCACAAAGATTTTTGGCCGGAACATTTAGTTATTGAAATGAGTTTATTCCGATTTGTTCATTGGCACGTCTGTGCTCTGATGTTACTTTATTTAGATTGATTCATATTGTATTTTAACTTATGCTGCTTGTTGGCAGCTACAAAATAAGAGGGGTGAGACGCGAGAGTGAACTCACATGATCGAATTGCAAGCTCAGCATAATTGGGCTGGCTTGCCAGCACAATTCGTTTGCGTAAGCTTATATACAGAACGAAATGTATGCATGCAAGTTTGCGTACATACATACAATTGTTCTTATATATAAACTTATTACTATTATTTCCTGCTTGCAACAGAATGTTACAAGCTGTGCTGAAGTCATTAGCATGTTTACGCTCATTATTATTATTATTACGATCAGTAAAATCGTAACAGTAGTAAGCCCTTGTTGTTCTACTTCTACTCTATTGATCACATTGGTAGTGGAATCCACCGTTTTCGTGTCAATTAAACCCATTTTTGGTTCTGGAGAAGCTACCTTAAAGAAATTTGATATTTCATTTATGATTACTGTATTTAAAATTTTTCCAAAATCTAACTTTTTCTCTAAACTACCCATAAAAGTTGAAAGAATCTAAGTCTGAAGCGTATACATAGAAAATAATTTTTTTTTTTTTATTAATTTTTTTTTTATTTCATTGCATTTCATATTTTGAAATAATATTTTCTAAAGAGAAATTGAACTTTAAAGACTGTAATTGGATTTACTTTAAATTTGCATATAAACATAAAAAAAAAACTGTAGTAGTATATATATATAAAAGAAAAAGGAGTGTGATATCAGTTATTGATATCCACTTTAAGTGATCAATAGATCATCGAAAAATTAATTAGTTAAAAATTACTCATTACGTTATATACGCATACATGCGGAAATGAATTTATACGTTCAACTGCTTATAGCAGTGACAGAGACGTGGAAGTTAGAAGGGGGGATAGGGCATGTGGTTGGCTCACAATTCAAGTTTACATTTCATAAAAAATTTTACAATTCATACTCCAACCACATGTGTTAGTAATAGCCTAATTTTTTCAGTTAGTATTTTTCAAGCAGCGTTTGCACGCATCGACTTGAGGGTTTAATTAAAATTAAATGATTGAGATGATTTGTTATATAAACGTAGTAAAGAAAAATTTTTTTTAAATGAGTGAATGAATGATAAATTTTTAAAATTAGTGGCAATATCGGAAATCCGATTTGCGTTACTTTGCACCACGGCAAAGTTCTTCTTTTAGATTCTTTAGACTCTCTTGGTAGAGTTGTCGGTCTTCCTCAGGCAATGTTGTGGTTTTCAACATATCCTGCACCAATCGTCTCTGGCGCAGGAGGGCGATTCTTTTTCCGCCCCGCTTCTTCCTTCTTTGCGTAGATTTATTTAGTTGTCTTCGAGCCCGGTACTCAGCAATGGTGAGTGGGCGTGGTCCATCGTTTGGATACACCACTAGAGCCTCTTCTAGTGTGGGTGCATCCCTTTGCTCGACAGGAGCAGCACTTTCGAACGTCACTTCTGTATTGGCCATTCACTTGGCAGTATGTATGTGAACATATTTTGTTGTTGGGAAATTGGTTAGCGAGTGTGTGCTAAACGATGCGAGGTACAACTGTACTGAGCAAATGCAGATTATCTCAGTCGAATCAAAAAAAATTCTCTTTTTTTATTGTATAATCGGGCACTTTTTTGTTGTTTCCACATTTCACACACAATTCCAATCAAAGGGTTCTGCAAGGTGACTGTCCTGTCACGGTCGCCATGAAATGAGTTTATTCCGATTTGTTCATTGGCACGTCTGTGCTCTGATGTTACTTTATTTAGATTGATTCATATTGTATTTTAACTTATGCTGCTTGTTGGCAGCTACAAAATAAGAGGGGTGAGACGCGAGAGTGAACTCACATGATCGAATTGCAAGCTCAGCATAATTGGGCTGGCTTGCCAGCACAATTCGTTTGCGTAAGCTTATATACAGAACGAAATGTATGCATGCAAGTTTGCGTACAAACATACAATTGTTCTTATATACATATAAACTTATTACTATTATTTCCTGCTTGCAACAGAATGTTACAAGCTGTGCTGAAGTCATTTAAAACCGACATGTGAATTCACTACATTATAAAGGAGTATACGGCTAAGAAAAAGAAAAATCGGCCTCCGATTCGTCTGCCTAACACAATTAATCCTTCCCTACCCTCTGGCTCGTCAGTAGCTGGCGGGTCAAAAAACTAATTTCGTCCCTTATTCTGGCCTATCAGAATGTTAGAGGACTAAAATCTAAACTTTCTAAGCTTTTTGTAGATAGTCAATCTTTTGACTTTCACATCTTGGTCTTTACAGAAACGTGGTTAAAGCCAGACATTTCTGATGCCTCTGTTTTTCCCACAATTTTTTCAACCTATAGATGCGATCAAATCTCCAAAAATGGTGGTGGAGTTTTGATTGCCGTAAATTCATCTCTTCCTTCAGAAATAGTTCTGCCACCTGCCGTTCTTGACATTGAATTTGTTAGTGTCAAAATTTGTTTGAAATCATATTCTGTATTTCTAACTTGCTCGTATATTCCACCGAATTCCGACATGACGGTATATGCTAGCCATTTAGAAGCTATTCGCTTTGTCTCTTCACTTCTTTGGGATGCAGACATATTTATCGTTCTGGGAGATTTTAATCTACCTGACGTTTCATGGCTTCCATCAGGTGAGTCTTCCTTGTTGATGCCCTCCTCCTCACATTGCTTTGTTGACGGTCTCCTTGAGTTATCCCTCACCCAAGTTAATCCTGTTCGTAACAAAAATGAGAGATCACTAGATCTTATATTTATGTTAAATTCTTCTAACTGTACTGTTTCGAGGATTGATCCCTTAGTCGTCCCCGAAGACAGTTTCCATCCAACTTTGGACTTGACTATTGATCTACCTTTTCGGTTATCAAATGCTGGTACCAGTTCGACGTCTCGTACCCGTTGCTTTCGTAAAACTAACTTTTTCAAGCTCAATGAGCTAATTCTTGCCACAGACTGGTCTTATCTGTACTCCTGTAATGATATGAATGCTGCCATTTGTTTTTTCCATAATACTATGTTTTCACTTTTTGATGCCTGTGTTCCACGTGTGATCCATGTGTTGTCTAACAAACCGCCATGGTTTACACTTGAGTTAACTAATTTGAAAAATGTAAAGTCTAGATATTATAGAAAGTTTAAAAAATCGGGTCGACCGTCTGATTTCTCTCTTTATGCTGTTGCTCGATCGAATTTTTCAGTGCTTAATACACTATGCTATAAGGATTACATTAGGCGTTGTAAACTTCAGTTCTCCCGTGATCCTAAGCAATTTTATAACTTCGTTAACGCCAAACGAAAGGTGGCAGTGCATCCGTCCTATTTATGTTTTGAAAATAATAAAGCAAACGATGATCAGGCCATTGCCGATATGTTTGCTGATTTTTTCAAAACGACCTATTCCTCCAAAGATCATCGAGCTAACTTTTCATATCCCTATCAGTTGAAAAGGTCTAATTGCGTCTTTAATCCTGTGATCGATGAAGATTCGCTTCTCAGCGCGCTTACTTTAGTGAAACCCGTGTACTCACCAGGACCTGATGGGATACCTGGTTGTGTACTCAGGTTTTGCGCTGAGACTTTGATTTCCCCGATTCTTAAGTTATTTACTTTGTCCGTTGAAACTTCCTCTTTCCCAACCATTTGGAAAGAATCTTTTATTATTCCTTTGCATAAAAAGGGTAATAAATCCGTAGCTTCTAATTACAGGGGTATTTCCAAATTGTCCGCTATTCCCAAGGCATTTGAGAAAATTATAACTTCTCAACTGCAACATTTCTGTAGTTCTATTCTTTCATCTTCTCAACATGGGTTTATGAAACGTAGATCTACTACCACTAACCTTTTAGAGTTTACTTCCTTTGCGATCGAAGGATTCAGGAATGCATTGCAAACTGATGTCATTTATACTGACTTCAGTAAGGCTTTTGATTCTGTCAATCATACACTGCTTTTGTTCAAGCTGAACGAACTTGGGATTCCAAGCCTTTTGCTTAATTGGATTTCTCAATATCTTAATAACCGTACACAAAAAGTTTTATTTAAAATTTATCTTTCGAAGACCATCAATGTGACCTCGGGGGTGCCACAAGGTAGCCATCTAGGACCATTGCTTTTTACACTTTTCATTAATGACCTTCCGTCAGTTGTAACTCACTCTCGCGTGCTTATGTACGCTGATGATGTTAAACTTTCTATTAGTTTTAAAGACTTAAGTTCTCCACGTCTGCGTCAAGTCGATCTTAATAACTTTCAAACTTGGGGTGAAATTAACTTATTAAACCTTAATGTTTCAAAATGTAATGTCATGTCATTTCATAGATCCTCTTTTCAATTAGTGGTATATTATCTCAATAATACCCCACTTGAACGTTTGAACGAGATTAGTGATTTGGGTGTACTCATGGACCACAAATTAAATTTTACTCGTCATATTAATATCACTGTCAATAAAGCCATGAGTGTTCTTGGTTTTGTTAAGCGCTGGTCGAAAGAATTTAACGATCCTTACACAACCAAAACTCTTTTTATTTCACTGGTCCGCCCCATTTTGGAGTATGGATCATGTGTTTGGTCTCCACAATATGGATCACACCAAGTTAAAATTGAATCTGTTCAAAAACACTTTCTAATTTTTGCTCTTCGTGGTTTAAACTGGGATCGAAATGTTAACTTGCCCTCTTATTCTAAAAGACTTCTTCTAATTAACCTATCCTCCTTACTTAATCGTAGAGTAATGCTTGGTACTTTGTTTATTCATAAGCTTCTAAATGGACAAATAGATTGTCCTTATTTACTTAATCAGGTCAATCTATCTGTACCTTGTAGATTAACCCGAAATTATGTCCCTCTAACTTTAACACGCTGTACTTCCAACTATTCTTTACATGAACCTTTTCGAGTTCTCTGTTCCGACTACAACCGCCTTTATTCTGTAATCGGATCAGAGTTCTCTATATCTATTCTAAAAACTACTATTTTAAGTTATCTATCTAGTAGTTAGTCTTAATTATTATTTAAGTTGTCGTCCGTTGTCCACGCGACTTCGTTTTTGCATGCTGTCTGATAGGGTTCGCGCGTAACAGGCTTTGTCCTGGTGTCGCTTGGACCACTTGAACGTACTGCGCATTGTACGCGTCAACGTCCAGAAGAATATATAAAAGAACCCTATTATATAAGCAATAACCTGTATTATGTAGCGATTAAGTTATATCGATATCAACGCTGTGATATCGATGACTTTTAAAGGAGACAACGCTGGTTCCGGTTAGATCTATATAAAAGCTTGCAGCGACCAGACGTGTATTTAAAAAAAGAATAAAATATAAAGCCATCCGTTGTGAATTTATATTAAAGCTGAGAAAAGAATAAATGATTATAACTCTTACAATCTCAGAAGTGGTTCTTACTCGCCATGAACGAAGTCAACTTTAATTTGTGTTCCGTAGTGATTTTAAAAAAGTGGCTACAGAGTCTCGGTCTGCCAACAACGGGCACTAGAGCCGAAATTATGGCCCGTCTGCTTGAAATTCCGCTAGAGCAGCGTGGAAGTCCACCGGAGTCTCAGCAAGCTGAAAACGTTGAGCAGGAGGGAAACCTTGATCAGCCCCTAGCTCAACATGTCGATGCGGAGCTACCGCATGAGGACGAGACTGAAGCTGTCGAACAACAAATAAGCGCTCAGCCAGAACAAATGGAAGCATTAAACGATGAAGCTGCAACATTGGTACAGTTACGTGAAGAACTCAATGCTACCAAAATCATGCTACAGAAGTTGTGTCTCGAGGTTTCAGATCGAGCACAGGGAAATCTTACAGTCGATTGCCTTGACAGCATTAATGACGTCAACACCTGCAGTGGCAACGCTGGAAATATCAACGACCACATTGGCACCGCCAGTGTTGAACAGCGATCCAATCAAATGTTAAACAAGTTATTGGATTCACCAGCAGCAGCTCTGTCGCTAGCAAAGGAAGTCGCTATGGATTATAATAACAATAACTTGTGCTCGCGCTTGGATTTCTCAGATGCAAAATATTTCGCAAATATATAACTTGGATGTTGTATGCATGCGGATGCTGTTTATCGCTAAGCTAAAGGGTAAAGCAGAACAGTGGCTGCACAACAGTGCGAGACGTATTCTCGAGCCGGTCGATCAGCTGTTTGACCAACTTTACTTGGCATTTGGAAATAAAACGTCGAAAGCTGAGGCTAGAAGCAAATTTCAGGATCGCAAGTCGCTAGCCAGCGAGAATTTTGGTTCTTATTTCGATGAAAAGATGAGGCTGGCTGATGACATCAACATCGATATGGAAGAACTGTTGGAGTGCATCATTGACGGAATATCATCCAAAAGTTTGCGCGATCAAGCACGTATCCAGTGTTTTTCGGATCCAAGGCAAATCCTTCAGGCGTTTTCATCAGTGCGTCTACCGGAGTTAAAGAAACATCCTAATCCAACACAATCGGGCAGAGAGTCTTATAACAGCGTCAATAAGGATGTGCGTTGCGTGAATTGCTATTCCAAGGGTCATCTAGCAATTAATTGCCATAAACCGAAAAGGGAGCGAGGATCTTGCTACGCTTGTGGTGTTTTTGGCCATTTTGTTGCCCAATGTCCGGAGAGGAAGAGTGCGACTGGCAACCAATATGTAAGAATATTCAATATATATTTTTGTCAAAAATCTAGATCTCCATTAATTGCAGCGTGCCTCCTAGACTCTGGAAGCTCTATTTCTCTTGTTAAAAAACGTCATATATCAAGTCACCTAACACTGGAGCCAGTAATGAAAGAATATTTCGGTTTAAATCAAAGCCAATTAAACATATTTGGAAAAACCCTATGTTATGTATTGAAAGGATCAATAAAATGTTATTTTTATTTAAATGTAGTACCAAATGAGTCTATGAGTCACGATGTAGTTCTTGGAAGAGACTTTTTAACGGCATGTAATTTGAAATTTAATCTAAGCGCACTGAAATTGGTTACAGTACAAAAAGTGGAGACTGAAAACAGAGAAGATACAAATAATTCTAACTTAAACTATAGTAAACAGTTAGATGAGACAGTTACAAAACAGTTAGATGAGACAGTTACAAAACAGTTAGATGAAACAGTCAGTAAACAATTAGATGAAACAGTTAGTAAACAAGTAGATAAAATAGTAAGTAAACAGTTAGAGGAAGCAGTTAGTATAGAATTAAATAAAACAGATAGTACAGAGTTAAAAAAAAAAATAGGATACAGTCTGATAGGACGTTAAATGAGCAGAGACACGAAATACTTACTATTCAATCAAATAAAAAATTTATCGAGGAAGAATTAGAAAAAGTCGTCAAGGACTTATCAAATATTAATTACACTGAAGACACAATTGATGATTATAATTGGGACGAAAAACTGAATTATGATACCAAATGTAAACTAAGATAAATAATTAAAATTTATTCTTTAAATGCGACAATCCCAGAAGAGCCAATGACTAGATGTGAAATCAAATTAAATTTAGAAAAATCGAAACCCTTTAGTTGTTCTCTCAGACGCCTTCCATATACAGAAAAAGATCAATTGCAAATATTATTAGATGATTATTTAAAAAAAGGAATTATACAGCCGAGTGAGTCGGAGTACGCGTCACCAATCGTTTTAGTAAAAAAGAAAACAGGAGATATTCGCTTGTGTATTGACTTTAGAAAACTAAATAAAGTTTTAATTAAAGACAATTATCCATTACCACTGATAGATGACCTACTTGACAAATTAGTAAATAAAACGGTGTTCACAAAATTAGATCTTAAAAATGGATACTTTCATGTGTATGTAAACAAGGAATCTATTAAGTACACCTCGTTTGTCACTCCGTTAGGGCAATACGAATTTTTAAGAATGCCCATGGGATTAAAAAATTCGCCAGCTGTGTTTCAACGCTTTATAAATAAGATATTTTGTGATATGATTAAAGACAACAAGTTAGTTGTGTATATGGACGATATCATGGTCGCCAGCAAGGATGTAAATGAACACTTAGAAACTTTAAAGGAAGTTTTTATAAGATTAGCTAAGAATAAATTAGAGCTACGTTTGGACAAATGTGAATTTATGAAGTCCTGTATCAAATATTTAGGTTATCAAATATCAAGTGAAGGTATAAAAACAGATGATAAAGGAATGAAAGCGATAAAAAATTTTCCAATACCTGAAAAGGCACAGGCTGTTCAAAGTTTTCTTGGGTTATGCTCGTACTTTCGTAGATTTATTAAAGATTTTTCTATTTTAGCGAAGCCGTTATATGATCTTTTGAAAAAGGGAAAAGAATTTGTGTTTCCAGAAAAAGAATTAAATTGTTTTTTACTGCTCAAAGAAAAACTTATGAATGCTCCGGTGTTAGCAATTTACGATTACAAGGATGAGGTTGAATTGCATTGCGATGCCAGTGCTTTAGGATTCGGAGCAGTGTTACTTCAGAAAAAATCAGACAAATTGTTGCATCCTATATCCTATTTTTCAAAACGAACAACCGGAGCAGAAGAAAAATATCATAGCTTTGAGTTAGAAACTCTTGCAATCATTTATGCCTTACGCAGATTTCGTATTTACCTTCAAGGTAAACGCTTTAAGATTATGACAGATTGTAATTCTCTAACACTGACATTAAACAAAGTTGAACTTAACCCTAGAATTGCTAGATGGGCGTTAGAGCTTCAAAACTATGATTATGAATTGATTTATAGGCCTGGAAACAAAATGCAGCATGTAGATGCTTTGAGCAGATGTACAAATGTTATGGTAGTTGAAACAACAAGTTTTGAAGATAACCTAGTAATTTGCCAATCAAAGGATCCTAAAATTCAAAACTAAAGGAAATTATTAGAGAATGCTGAACACAAATTGTATGAGATGAGAAATGGAGTGATTTATAGAAAAGCAAATGATGGTAGACTTCTCTTTTATGTTCCCGAAAATATGGAAGATCATGTGTTGTATAGGTATCACAATGAAATAGGACATATAGGGAGAGACAAAATGATTGATTTAATTAATAAAAGTTACTGGTTCGCAAACCTCAAAGACAAATGTACTAGTCATATTGAAAACTGTCTTAAATGTATTGCCTATTCTCCAAGATCTGGAAAAGAACAAGGTTTCTTGCATTGTATACCTAAAGGCAATAGACCATTTGAATTGATTCACATTGATCATTATGGGCCAGTGAGTGCTGGTAGAGCAAAAAAGCATATATTCGTGGTTGTAGATGGGTTCACAAAATTCGTACGATTATATACGACGAAAACAACCAGTACTAAAGAAGTTTTGTCAAGTCTCAAAGATTATTTTAGAACATATAGTAAACCAAAGTGGATTATTTCTGATAGAGGTAGTTGTTTTACTTCAAGTGAGTTTGAGGAGTTTATAGAACACTATACCATTAAACATATTAAAATCGCGACCGGATCTCCCCAAGCAAATGGACAGGTAGAAAGAATTAACAGAAGTCTAGGCCCGATGATTGCAAAATTAGTTGAACCTGAGAAAGGATTGCATTGGGATTTAGTGGTAGAACAGGTGGAGTATGCAATGAATAATACACAGCATCGAAGTGTAAAACAATTGCCAAGTGTTATGTTGTTTGGAACGTCACAAAGGGGGCGAATAGTAGATGAATTAAAAGAGAAGCTAGAATTAATAAATCAAGACACGAAGCAGAAGAGTTTAACAGAAATCAGGAATGAGGCAATTGAGGCTCAAAATAATGCTCAGTCCTACAACAAAACTTATTTTGATAAAAGCAAACGAAAGCCAAAAGAATTTAAGCAAGGAGACAATGTTATGGTAAAAAATTTTGATAGCACAGTTGGTACGTCAAGGAAACTAATTCCAAAGAATAAAGGACCTTACCGAATAGAAAAAGTTCTAAAAAATGATAGATTTTTACTTAAAGATGTGGAAGGTTTTCAAGTATCTCGTAACCCATATCAGGGCGTGTGGAGTATTCAGAATATAAGACACTGGATCAAAAAATGAAGATCAAATTTATGATGTAAAGAAAAATATAAAAAATATTAAATGTATTACTATGTTACTTAATAATAAGAATATATATGTACATATGTATCAATGTATAGAAATAAGTTAAGAATACGTGATCAGGAGATCCAAATGTCAGAATGGCCGAGTTGTAGTAGGCTACATATAAATCCCTTGGTCTACTTATGTATATAATACTTATTTACTTACTTTAATAATAACGCTAATCCAATACATATATAAAAGAACCCTATTATATAAGCAATAACCTGTATTATGTAGCGATTAAGTTATATCGATATCAACGCTGTGATATCGATGACTTTTAAAGGAGACAACGCTGGTTCCGGTTAGATCTATATAAAAGCTTGCAGCGACCAGACGTGTATTTAAGAAAAGAATAAAATATAAAGCCATCCGTTGTGAATTTATATTAAAGCTGAGAAAAGAATAAATGATTATAACTCTTACAAATAAAAATACAATAGCATATTATTTTAATCCACCAGCGGGATACTTGCGGAATAAGCTCTTTGTTCATCTTGAACTTGGCAATAGCAGAGCAGTCAGTTATAAGACGGAACGGTTTTCCCAAAAGATATACTCTAAATCGTTGAAGCGTTTCGACTACTGCTAAGGTTTCGAGTGCTTAGCTGTGATATTTACCTTCTGCGTCTGTACAGTGCCTGCTGAAGTAACATACGGGACGCCAGTCCTTTTCATCGTAAGACTGTAGCAACACTCCTGCAATACCAATGGCACAAGCATCGGTGTGAACTTCGTGATATGCTGAAAAGTCGTATAAGGTTAATACTGGGGCGTTGCATAATTTCTCAATGAGTTCGTTGAATGCCTGCTGTTGGGTCTCTGTCCAAACGAAAGTATTTTCCTCTGTTTTCCGTAGAAGACGAGTTAATGGTCTTGATATCAGTGAATAGTTTTCCACAAATTTACGAAAAAATCCTGTGAGACCTAAGAAGCGTCTGACTTCTTTTACGTTTGCCGGGACCTTAAAGTTTTTAATTGCGCTGACTTTGTTTTCTCCCGGGGTGATTCCATTTTTATTGACTATATGTCTTAAAAACGTAATTTCGGTTTGGAGGAATCTGCATTTGTCCTGATGTAGTGTTAGTCCACTTTCGTTAAGAATATGAAGAAATTGTTCTAGATGCTGAACTCTTTCATCAAACGTTTTACTTGGTATTATGACGTCATCCAAATATGCGAGTACCTCACCTGGTTCCATACGTTTAACAATTTTGTTCATTACAGCTTGAAATACTGCCGGAGCATTAACGAGTCCAAATGTCATTCTGTTGTATTCATAATGCCCGTCGGATGTAACGAACGCTGTGTATTTCTTTGATGATTCGTTTACTTCAATTTGATGATAGCCCATACGTAAATCGAGTTGTGTGAAATAAGCGTTTCCAGCTAGTTGTGCATATTGCTCTTCCAAATTTGGCATAGGAAAGGGTATTTTTACCGTAATGCGATTAAGACGACGATAGTCGACACATAGACGATGTTCTCCATTCTTTTTATCAACTATGACTATTCCCGAAGCGTACGGAGACTCCGAAGGACGAATGATGTTGCTTTCAAGTAGCTCAGATATCATGCTCGCAACGATCGGTCTGAGTGCAAAAGGTGTACGATATGGTTTCGTATAACATGGAATGTCTGAAGATAGCGCAATTTCCATTTTTGCCAGTGAACAGGTTCCAAGCTCGTGAGGTTCTTTTGCGAAACATTTTGCGTTGTTTAATACCACCTTTTCTATTATTTCGTTCTGCTCAGGCGTAAGATTGTCGTTTGCTTCTAGCTGACGTATGTTTTCGATGGAACATTCATTACCGCGAATGATAAGTTTCTTTCCGTCACGACAAAGAATATCTTTTCCCAATAATACGTTTTCTGAAATTAAATCATTTTCGACTATTAGTACTTCAGCAATATAAACGATCTGATCAATTATTATTTTTGCCATTAGTTTTTCTTTGCAGATGAATTTTCCTCCAGCAAATCCGTTGAGTGTAACTGCACAATGCTGCAGTATCCCTATGTTTTCGGCGAAAGATTTTCGAATCAGCGTACGTGTGCTACCTGGATCTACAAATGCAATTGTTTCGTTACCGTTTACCAAGATACTTTTGCAAATATCTCCCTTAGAAGTAGAGTCGATTTTATTTATCTTTACTTGAGATTTTAATTTTTCTGGACAACTTGCAGAATCGTGAGTCGTACGGTTACAGTGAGTGCATCGTGGTTTACGCTGAGGCTCCGGACATTTCGAAGAATAATGTCCTACTTTTTGGCAATTAAAACATTTGACTGATAACTCCGCCTTCTCGTTTGTTCGTTTTCCAATCGCTGGCTGATTTGATTTTTGACAATTCACGTTAGACTCCCGTTTGCTTTGAATATTAAATGGACTATATTTGATTTCATTGTGCGCAGAGTATGCCAGTATATCGCGTAGAAGTTCATTACAAGTTACATAGTCGTTCGATATTTTCCTCTTTAGATCGTAATCGTTGATACCATTAATAATGTGTGTCGAAATCGCAGAATCAGATAACTCACCCTTCCGTCCAATGGCTAACATTTTATAAAAATAATCTTGTGGGGATTCCGATAACTCACGTCTTGTTTTTGACATTTTTAAGTGCACGTCTGCAGAGTTTCTAATGCAAGGAAAATCTTTGAGAAATTGTGAGGCGAACTCTGACCATGTCTGAAATATTTGTTCCGTTGAATCCACCCAATATCGAGCAGCACCTAGCATCTTCTGTTGGACCGCAAAGATTATTTTACGATCACTCCAACGATATGCGTTTTTCAGACTTTCAACACGTCGTACAAATTGATGCGAATCTAATGATTTTCCGGACGAGGGATTGAATTCTGGGAGCAGAGCCACAATTTCACTTATGTTTCCATTATTATTTTCGACGTTTGCATATTGTACGTAATTGTTGGGTATAATATTTGTTCCCGATGACAAATATATATTTGGGTTGTTCAAATACTCCAGTCCATGCTGCGTGTATGGATTTGGCTGTTGCGTATTGTGAGCAAAATTCTCCGAATTCGTGGCACACTGACCTATATTTTCGTTTGACCTAATTCTGTTCTGCAGAAACGTAGCAAAGTTCTCGCGTTGCTGTAACGTAGCGACATTAACGTATTGCTGTGGCGTAGCAAAATTCTCGTGGTGCTGAAACGTAGCTCCATTTACGTATTGCTGTGACGTAGCAAAGTTTACGTGGCGCTGAGACGTAGCACCACTCACGTATTGCTGTGGCGTAGCAAAGTTTACGTGTTGCTGCGGCGTGGCAACATTTGCGTTTGGTTGTGTCGTTGCAACATTAACGAGTTGCTGTGGCGTTGCAACATCAACGTGTTGCGATCGCGAACCGTTTTGCTGAGACATGTTTGTTGGAAGCATACTAGAATGTTCGTTGAATTGCGGATTTGCGTTAATTTCACCACTGACATTTCGTTGACCAATTTCCACATTGGGTTCAATGGGTGATGAAATCACAGACGGTTGGAAAGAACGTTCTCGAAGTTCTCTGACTGTTTTTTCTAGATCGGAAATTTTTTTAAGCATGGATTGATTTTCTGCACTTGCGTAATCATCGTCACTGTTTTGCATATTTAACTTTCTTTGTAACTGATCTCGATTTCCCGACGTTGACAATCCAGCTTCTTTGCATTTATTTTGCAATGCTTTTTTCGATACATAGCGTTTACCCGGCATTTTCGTTCTCTTAATTGTTCGTTTTCGTTTTCCGTGTAATTCGTTTTACTCGCGTCTCTTTCTATCTCGTTCTTACACACACGTTATTGCTTAGGGCACTTTATTCCACTTCTGAAAATTGTTAAAGTCGCTTCTGAAAATTGTTAATGTCACAACTAAGATTATTTTAAGCGTTTATTTTAGTTTAGATTTAAGTATTTATTTTAGTGTGTAGATTTAAGATAGTTATACACGTAGAATATATTTTAAATTCCTGTCAGGGACCGTTCGTTTTGTTAGCTTTCTTTTCATGCCGAGGTTACCGCCGCGTTCCGCAATCTCTTTCATACTTCTTCTCACTTCTGTCGTCGATAGACAGGGTTGCAGTCTCTTAGCTTGTGATCGGCCCAGGGATAGAAATAATCATTTTATCGATGACAATATTGATATTATTCTGCTATCAGAAACACACCTAACAAACAAAAACAACTTTCAAATACCCAAATATGAATTCTACGCAACAAATCACCCAGACGGCAAGGCTCACGGAGGAACTGGTATCCTAATCAAAAACCGGATTAAACACTGTCTGCACAATGGATTTGCCAAACAATCCCTACAAGCATTTTCAATAAGTGTTCAAACCACTTTCGGCAGTAAAACCATGGATGCACTTTACTGTCCACCACGATTCTCAATCTCTGAAAAAGAGTTTACTGATTTCTTCAATACACTCGGAGTACGATTTATTGTTGCAGGAGACTACAACGCCAAGCACCATCATTGGGGATCCTGCCTGGCAAATCCTAAAGGCAAACAGCTGTATAACACAATCATCAACCTAGCAAATAAAATGGGCTATGCCTCACCGAGGCCCACGTACTGGCCAGCAGATCCACGCAAGGTCCCAGATCTAATAGACTTTGCAATCACCAGGGGAATTGCGCACAATTTAATAACGGCAGAGACACTAGCAGAATTGTCATCGGACCACTCGCCACAAGTTTTCACTATATTAACACAACCACAAATAATAAAGCACCCACTCGGGCAAACAAATTGTAAAACAAACTGGCTCAAATTTAAAAAATACATAAGCACCCATATCGAGCTAAATGCCAAACTGGACGACGAAGAAGACATCGAGTTTTGCCCCTCTGCACTAGAGTCTACGCTTATTGAAGCCGCAGATATCTCTACCCCAATTATCAATCACACCCAGGAAAAACACAAGTCCAACATCCGACTATTGAACTACTTCCAGCAGACAAAAGACGGCTCAGGCAAGAATGGCAAATATCGACTAAAGGCAGCTTTGCGAACTCTAGCAAAAACACTTGGGCAAGAAGAAGCAAGGACACAGCGGCTATACATCGAGAAGCTCACCCTACCAGCACCAAATATCCGCTGTGGAAAGCTCACCCAACCATAACTGCTCCAACCGAGATAATTTCACCTATAGGATGCCCAACTGGCCCGTTCAGACGAAGAAAGAGCACTCACCTTTGCAGCTCATTTAAAAACGGTCTTTCTGCCAAACCCGTCTACAATCTCATTCCAGGTTCCCTAACTATCTTAACCCACGAAAGTCGCCCGGCCATGACAAAATAACCCCGAAACTGATCAGAGAAATCCCGATCTGTGCCGTCCGACACATCTGCAAACTCTTTAACGCGATAGTAAAAACTGGTCACTTTCCCATAAGTTGGAAAAAATCAGTAATCATAATGATCCCAAAACCCGGAAAGGACAAAGCACAGCCATCATCATACAGACACATCAGTTTATTGCCAAGTCTTTCAAAACTATTTGCCAGGTCCTACAACTCCGTATAAATACAATCTTGGTAAACCAAAAAATAATCCCACATCATCAGTTTGGTTTTCGTGAAAAGCATGGCACAATTGAGCAAGTCAACCGTATCACCTCAGAGGTCCGCACAGCATTCGAGCAAAAAGAATATTGCACAGCAACTTTTCTCGACATCGCCCAAGCCTTTGACCGAGTCTAGATTGATGGCCTAATATACAAAATAAAAGCGACGCTCCCACAATATACACACAGGGTAATGGAATCTTATCTATCCAACAGAAAATTCGCTGTACGATATAACAGCTTCACCTCTGATGACTTCGAATCAAAAGCAGGTGTACCTCAAGGCAGCGTGCTAGGTCCAACGCTTTATATTTTGTACACAGCGGACATACCAACAAGCCCTACACTCATCACATCTACTGTCGCCGATGACACGGCTATCCTCAGCCGCTCCGAATGTCCGATCAAGGCTGCTGAGCAACTGGCAACCCATTTTAAGGAAGTAGAAAAATGGCTAGCAGATTGGCGCATCCGTGTAAATGAACAGAAATACAAGCACGTTACGTTTACCCTCAATAGAAGTAACTGCCCATTATTGACGCTCAACAACGTGCCAGTGCCTCAATCCGATGATGTTGTATATCTTGGAGTTCACCTCGACAGAAGATTAACTTGGCGTAACCATATCGAAGTCAAGAAAAAGCAACTAAAACTTAAAGCAACCGGACTACATTGGCTTATCAACGCACGATCTCCTTTATGTCTGGAATTCAAAGTTCTCCTCTACAACTCGATATTAAAACCCATCTGGACATACGGCTCTGCACTGTGGGGAAACGCAAGCAAGCATCGAAACCATACAAAGGGATCAATCCAAGGCTCTCAAAACTATCACGGGAGCACCTTGCTATATCAGAAACGAAAACTTACAGAAAGACCTACACATTCCTAGTGTACTAACCGAAATAAAGGTACAACAGGTAAAGTACACCGCTAAGCTGCAGGCACATCCGAATACCCATGCCAAGTCATTAACCCGAGTACGTGAAAGTACTTGTCTCCATCGAAACGACCTTCCAACCCTCTAGCAAATAATCAGGGCCATAGATCAATGAAGCATCCTTCTGATGCTACGTTACGTATTAGATTAAGATAAAACTAGGAAATTGTTGTTAGTCTTATATACTAATAAGCGATCCAACAAATAAATAAACGCACAAAAAAACAAAAAACTAGATCTTATTTTAATGTTAGATTCTTCTAACTATACTGTTTCGAGGATTGATCCCTTAGACGTTTCCGAAGACAGTTTCCAACCAACTTTGGACTTAACTATTGATCTACCTATTCGGTTATCAAATGCTGGTACCAGATCGACGTCTCGTACACGTTGCTTTCGTAAAACTAACTTTTCCAAGCTCAATGAGCTAATTCTTGCCACA